>CM070026.1:31003499-31488499 GCA_036247105.1 Cirrhinus mrigala | reverse complement strand
TTGCTCCTACATGCATCTCTCTTTTTCTCTCTCTCAGTTCATCCTTTCCTCATTTTCCTCTTTCTCTCACTTCCTCTCTGTTTCTCCAGCACATAAACTCACTTTCTCATGTCAGACAGTGATTGATATGATCCTGTGTTTACAACAATCAGCCATCATAAAACACACATGCTTAAACATTTCTGCTCAAAGTATGAGTCCCACTGGGGAAATTCGCCATCATGATTAAGGACTCACAGAAGGGACTAAAGCAAGATAATTATACTGAAATACCAAATAAAATCAAATTCAAAATATAAAATATGGATGTAAAAACAGAAAGTGTCTCTTGTCGATATTAACAATGCTGGGAGATTGCATGACATATTTGACCCTAATTGACCCATATTTGACATATTTATGAAAGCTAAATAAGCCTTCTATTGATGTATGGTTTTTTTTAGAATAGGACAATATTTGGCCGAGATACAGCTATTTGAAAATCTGGAGTCTGAGGGTGCAAAGAAATCAAAATATTGAGAAAGTCGCCTTTAAAGTTGTCCAAATGAAGTTCTTAGCAATGGATATTACTAATTAAAAATTAAGTTTTGATATATTTATGGTAGGAAACTTGTTAAATATCTTCATGGAACATGATCTTTATTTATTATCCTAATGGTTTTTGGCATAAAAGAAAAATCGATAATTTTGACCCATACAATGTAGTGTTGATGATTGCTACAAATAAACCCATGCGATATGAGAGTGGTTTGGGGTCCATTACATTACAACACTATTATGCTCTCCAAGACTGCATTTAAATGATACAAAAATACAGTAAAAACAGTAATATTGTGAAATAATATTACAATTTAAAATAACTGTTTTTTATTTGAATGTATTTTAAAACGTAATTTATTCATGTGGTCAAAGCTGAATTTTTAGCTCCATTATTCCAGTCTTCAGTGTCACATGATCCTTTAAAAAATCATTATATTTTTGCTGCTCATTAAACATTTATTATAATTACAAATGGGAAAAAAACAGTTGGGCTAATAAATATTTTTGTGAAAACCATGATTTTTTTTTCAGGATTTTTTTTTTTTTTAAAGAATAGAAAGTTTATTTGAAAGAACAACATTTATTTGAAACAGATTTTTTTTGTACAATTTTAAATGTTTTACGGCCACATTTGGTTAAATAAAAGTATTATTTATAAAAAAACAAACAAACAAACAAACAAAAAAAACACATACATGTAGCCTATATATTTTCGTTTACGTATATTACCTGTAGTACAGAGTAGTTCTCAAGCTTCACTTGCTGTCGACCTTTAATCGCTGGCAAACGATGGGACGCTTTTGTAGGTTTGTTTCAAATTTACTTCACTGGATACTAGGTATCTTAAATATTCACCTCACTGAGCTTTCTTTTTGTTCTTTGAGTTGTAAAGTATCTGTTTACTAAGTGAGAAACTGCTCGAAGCAAATCATTACGATAGTGAACTGCCCAAATGATTCATACCGAATCGCGAACCGATTCAGACCGTTTTGCTAACCTGTTTGACGAAGCCGCGGAAAAGAACCGACTCAAAACAACAATTCATCAATCAATTGGTGCATCGTTAGTTCCGTTTTTAAACAGACGACAAAAAAAATAGGAAACACAACACGACACGACGGGTGAAATATCGTGAAGAAAAATGATTCTCAGGTTAGTAAATTTTACTAGGGCTTGTGAGGGGTTTTTAGGATGTAGTTGCTGCGGTGTTATGGATGCCATGGCGTTGCTAAGCGGTTACTGAGGCTCTCTGAGGGGTTTTCAAAATGTTACTCTAAGGGTTGCCAGGTCTGCGAAACAAAACTGCTCCTGTCCACTTGTGGAAATAAGCGTATAAGCGAGACTTCCGGTTCGCCGCGAGAAGAATAACAAGGTGCAGTAAACGGTAAACTGTTTGCACTACAAACCAGTGTTT
The DNA here is from genome assembly GCA_036247105.1 of Cirrhinus mrigala. Taxonomy (NCBI): domain Eukaryota; kingdom Metazoa; phylum Chordata; class Actinopteri; order Cypriniformes; family Cyprinidae; genus Cirrhinus; species Cirrhinus mrigala. The sequence goes on along the minus strand of CM070026.1, from coordinate 31,486,545 downwards.
ATAATTAAGATAATACATTCAAATAACATGGTAAGACACAAAAATTTTAAGTATCAAGCGGCAAAACCATCTGTTTTTTTGTACGGCTAAAAATAGCTGGACGTGGATGAGACCGGAAGCCAGACCCATAAAATTTACAAATGGCTGCGCCCAGTTGCGTTTCCCTCGCGGCTTTTCCCCTCCTTAAAAAGCTGCAACACTGTTTAATATGAAGTTGCCAGGGCGTTGTTATGTGGTTTCTAATGCATTCTGAGAGGTTTTAGCATGTTGTAGTTGCCAGTAGCAGTTGTTATGATGTTGGTCACTGTTGGTATCTCATTAACTGTAAATCTGTCAAGTTTTTTTTTATCATCTGTCAGCCCAAAATTGTAATTAGTCACTTTGAAAAGTTATGCATTTAAGTTTAATGCTAAAGATGGGGTTTGTTCAAATCCCTAAACCAAAGTATGAGCAACAACCTACCTTAGCAAACAGTGTGTTTAAGAGGAACGTCAAATGTGTGTATGATCAGGTTAGAGTGTGTATATGAGTAGGTGTGTCTAATGTCTTAATAAGAGCTCCTTCACGCTGCTCTCTGTTGTTTGTGATGTGTAATTGTCTTGCTCCGCTCAGGGTGAGAGTCCGATCTGAATCCAGAGCGTTACGAGAGGCGTAGTCAATTCTGCTGTTAAATCCGTTAAGAGCTGAAAATTAATTACCTAACCAGAGCAGGAACGCTTCCAAAAAGAAGGAGCCCGTGTGTGAGGAGACACAGAGACAGCGAACAGAAGGAGGTGAAGGAACGCTACGAGTCACCAGACTTCACGTTAAGCTTGACTGACTAATTATTGCTTATAATTTGCGTTTGGATTAATTAACTAATTAGCTGGGAATGTCTGAAGGCGTAGCGCAGTCTGTGCATGTCAGGCTGAAGACTTTAATTATTGTGATATTTTTAATTAGAATCTGCAGCTGAGTGAGGCACACATACACACACACAAAACACACACACACACACACACATGCACAAAGCACACAAAACACACACTTTACACAAATAATATAATGATATAAACAACAAACATGCATATACACAAAATTAAGCAGTTCCTGTAGTTCAAGTAGAGCATGATGCTTGCAACAGCAAGGTCTTCGGTTTGATTCCCAGGGAATGCATGGATTAATAAAATGTATAATTTTGGAATTGAATATCTATTTTTGGAATTGATTGATTGCAGACCATATTGATTTAAGCTTATACACAAATAATGCTTTTCTCACTTAAAATGGAGGTGCATAAGCTCAGATGAATGAGGCCTGTGATCAGTTAGTTAAAAAAAATACAAAACTTGTGCTAATTGAAAGAAAACAAGTTGATAAAAAGATTGAATTTAATATTTGTTGATAATATAGCATAATAAAAGCAGTTTTGGTAAAAGGTTTTGATCAGCAACATCAGCGACAAATGCATAAAAGGGTTGCCATTGGGATGACTGGAAAAAAAAATAACCCAATTATGCTGAATTGACACCTTTATAAATAAAGTACAAAAAACCAAAACAATATACACAAATAATATATACAGTTGAGGTAAAAAGTTTACACACACCTTGCAGAATCTGCAAAATGTTTATTATTTTACCAAAATAAGAGGGATCATACAAAATGCATGTTAGTTTTTTATTTAGCACTGACCTAAAAAAGATGTTTCACATCAAAGTCTTTTACATATAGTCCACAAGAGAAAATAATAGTTTTATATTTATAAAAATGACCCCGTTCAAAAGTTTACATACGTTTCTTAATACTGTGTTGTTACCTGAAAGATCCACACCTGTGTTTTTTTGTTTAGTTATAGTTGTTCATGAGTCCCTTGTTTGTCCTGAACAGTTAAACTACCCGCCGTTATTCAGAAAATCTGTCAGGTCCCACAAATTCTTTGGTTTTTCAGCATTTTTGTGTATTTGAACCCTTTCCAACAATGACTGTGAGATTTTGAGATCCATCTTTTCATACTGAGGACAACTGAGGGACTCATATGCAACTATTACAGAAGGTGCAGACGCTCACTTATGCTCCAGAAAGAAACACAACGCATTAAGATCCGGGGGGGGGGGGGGGGGGGGGGGGGGGGGGTGAAAACTTTTGAACAGAATGAAGGTCTGTACAATTTTCTTATTTTTTTTAGTACTGCCCTTCAGAAGCTACAGAAGATACTTTCATGTTTCCCAGAAGACAAAATTCAAAAAGTTTTCACCCCGAGCTTTTAATGCATTGTGTTTCCTTCTGAAACATCAGTGTGCATTTGAACGTTCTGTAATAGTTGCATATGAGTCCCTCAGTTGTCTTCACTGTGAAAAGATGGACCTCAAAATCATACAGTCATTGTTGGAAAGGGTTCAAATACACAAAAATGCTGAAAAAAACTAAGAATTTGTGGGACCTGAAGGAGTTCAGGACAAACAAGCGACTCATGAACAACTATCACTAAACAAAAAAACACAGCTGTGGATCATTCAGGTATAAGCACAGTATTAAGAATCAGTATTAAGTGTATGTAAACTTTTGAACGGGGTTGTTTTTATAAATTCAACTATTATTTTATCTTGTGGACTATATGTCTTCTATGTGAAATATCTTATTTAGGTCAGTACTAAAAAAACAGCATGCATTTTTTGTCTTATTTTGGTAAAATAATTAACATTTTGCAGATTCTGTGAGGTGTATGTAAACTTTTGACCTCAACTGTATACTAATAAAAAATACATTTGAAATCTGCTTAAAATGCATGCAATTCATGCAACACATTAAAGCTCTTCTAATTAGTACATATTTTCTCTTATTTTTGTTTTATTATCCCATAATAATTTAACCCAGTGCTGGTATATGACGCAGAAAGCTGCAGATAATGAACCCACGCTGGCGTAGAGGTAAATTCGGACACTGCAAGATGTCTCCGGCATCCTTCTCCCTCCCTCCTGCTTTCTGAAAAGAGAGAAATGTGCATCGTCGACAGGATTCGGCTGTGCATCTGACTATTTTCCATCACAAGGGGCCAAGTTTAGTAAACAGGCAAAACTAATGAGGCACTTTGAGCTGCGGAGCGGAGCTTCAGCCCGGGGCCCGAGAGCCCGCTCGCACCTGATGGAGCCGAGAGACATCAAAGCAGAGGATTACAGCAGCGCCAGGGGCCACATTCACAGACTTATTATACGCCTCGTTCCTAATCCGGTTATCTGCAGAATATGGCTGTGTTTAGGAGGCCTTGGCCTCACACACACATACACACACACACAACATGCAAGTACAGAGTCACATATAGAATGCAAAAAAACACAAAAATAGACAAGCACACGGCCACAAACAAGCTTAAGAACACAACCTCAAATTCATAACTAGAAAGCTTTTCAAGCGCTTTATGTAATATTCATCCGCTGCTCATACATGATGCTTGAATCCTTCATAAGGTCACGTTACTCTCCGACAGCAGGAATCCATCTGTCAGAGCGCCTCTTGTGTGTGTGTGTATCTTCTGAAGGACTCGCAGCCCTGGGCACATTTGGATGTGTTTCTGTTGGTCAAGTTGGTGCCGTTGGTCAGATCTGAAGAGAACGCAGGACACAGTGAAATGAAAGACAAATGTTTACGGGTGAAAACATGTCCAGGTCACATTTCACCCTAAAGAAATCGTGTTTGCATAAAGAAAATGAGTGCTTTGGTTATTTTCATGACACTTTTGCCTAAATTCTCATTATTGCAATGCGTCTGCATGTTTTATTTTTGAGTTATAATGTTTATAATGCCTATTATTCTCAGTGAGGATTCTCATTAGATTCTCATTACAGTAATACAATATTTTCATATTTAAATCAGCATAAATTACTACAAATATTACTGTGATGCATAAATAATTTGCAATTTAAATATTATTATTTTTGCATTGAAGTAATGAGAATGATTTCTTTTTTGCATTTAGGTAATGCAAATTGGAGTGGGAATTATTCATGCAAAAATGAAAATTCTGTTATTATTTACTCACCCTCATGGCTTTCTTCCATGGAACGCGAAAGGAGTTTTTAGGGAAAATGTTTGAGATGCTCTTTTCTTTAAAATAGTTTCAAAGCATAATTTCGCTGACTAATAACTTATATTTCAGTATCTTTCCTTATGCTTTTCTGATGCTTTTTTTATTTTTCAGATCTTGACAGCCCCTGTTCTCCATCCAATTTATTGGTAGTGGACATTTTGATAAATATCCTCTTAAAAATAATGCAGGTTGACATAGGATTGAGTAAATGATGATTATGATTCTTTGTTTTTGATTTTGTGGTGAATTATGACCTGGAAACCTTCTTGGCAGGTTTAATGAGAGAACTGACTTTTAAATTAAGCGAGAAGAGGAGAAAGACAACACAAAATATGTAGAAGCAGATCAGAGAAAGAGAACAGATAAAGGAAAAGAGAGAAAAAGGAAGAAATTCTGACACTCACTATGATTCAAACTGCATGTGTGTGTGTGTGTGTGCAGCCCGTCTGCATGTGTTAAAGTGTGTGTTTAGCTGCGAGGAAGGTCAGGTTCTGGCAGAGTTTAATCCTTGGATTGGCGGTTCTGCCCTCTGGTCAGTGCTGATTATCTCCCATAATGCAATGCTGCTCTCTGATAATGATTCTATGGACTGTTTCGAGACTGTAATAATTTTGTATTTTTTGTGATTTGGGTTTCTGATGATACTTTAACTTTTTAATATTGAAAGTAGTTCAACAACTCAGACGCTGAGCAGCTACTTTAAAAATGTTATTGAAATGGAAAAGGAAAACAAATGTGTATGTGCTGAATAATAACAAAAATGGTTATTTTATATATATATATATATATATATATATATATATATATATATATATATATATATATCTATATGTGAAAATATTTCATGTGCACACCTGAAAATGCCCACCGATTGCACCGAATGCATTGCATTGTGTACATTTTAGCAATTATGATAGGGTATTGATGGATACATAAAATAACCATATTATGCACAGTATGCATGCTATACACGGCAACAATAGTAGGTGTAGTATGGTAGTATACTATTCCAACACAGCCATTCTCTCTCTAACACACACTGGAGTGTGGTAGAGTTATAATTAACCTTTATTTATATTTTTTGTCATGAAAGCAGCTATTAAGAGCCCTAATCAGGGTCTAAAGGGAATTGTGCCGCACAGAGGAGGACACACTACCTGCTGCGGGTGCGAGTATCACCGTATCAGAGCACCGGTCAAAACACACTCAAACTCTACTAGCCCAGAGCGAGTGAGAAAGAGAGAGTGTGGGAGACAGCGAGAAAGAAAGAAAAAGAAAGAGAGAGCTAGGACAGAGTGAATCAATGAATAATTCATAAAACGTTGTTGTAATGTTCCGTCCGAACCCTGCAGGCCTGGTTAAGGTCAAGGATGGCTACAGTGTGTGTGTGTGTGTGTGTGTGAGATGAGTATGAGCTTTAGATTCTACAAAGCCAAATGGAATAATTCAGAACTGTAATGTACAACACAATATTTTAGGCACCTCGTATGGCACTGCAAAGATTTCAACCTGCAGTCTAAGGTGGATTTTAATTACTGTTTCTCATTTGTGTGGTTTTACAGATTTGAATAAACCCCTGACCCTTCATAAGAAACTTCTGCATGCTAAACTTCTTAAAAGAGGTAGGTGCGCTATGACTTTTTTTAAAGGATCAAACTGGATTTTCACATGGTGGATGATTAAATGCGCAAAATGTTTGATAGATTTGTATTGATATAATCCATATCTCGAGACCAGAAAAATCAAGTGTTTTTTTTTTTTTTTTTTTTTTTTTTACATGAGATAGTAAGCAACCACCCAGAGAAATAGCAACACCTAGGCAACCACCAAAAACTTTAGCTTCTAGCTTCATAACAATGAGTTACAAAACACACAGAGCACATTGGCAACTACAAAGCAACAACTTTGTAACTGCATAGCAACAATCTTAAAAACATAGGACACCTTAGCAACTACAAAGCAACTGCTGTGGAACCGCCAACAACACCCTAGCAACTGCATAGCAATGAGCTAAAAACACACAGATTCCTTTAGCAATGACAGAACAACTCCCTTGCACCCCAAAACAACTGCCTAGCAACTGCACACCAATGAGATAAACAACACATAAAACTTTTAGCAACAATAAAGCAACTCCCTAGCAACCACCACCAACATCCTAGCAACTACATATCACTGAGCTAAAAACCACACCAAACACCTTAGCAACTACAAAAGCAATTCCATAGCAACCACTAACAACACCCTGGCATCTGCATAGCAATGTTCTAAAACACACAAACCTTTAGCAACAAGAAAGCAACTCCCTAGCAGCCAACAATAACACCGTAGCAACTGCATAGCAATGAGATAAAAAAAACACACACAGAACTCCTTAGCAACTACAAAAGCAATTCCATAGCAACCACTAACAACACCCTGGCATCTGCATAGCAACATGCCACAAAACCACATTGAATCCCATAGCAACAACAAAGCAACTCCATAGCAACCAGCAACAACACCTTAGTAACTGCATAGGAATGAGAGAAAAAACACAGAACACCTTAGCAACTACAAAAGCAACTCCCTAACAATCACTAGCAGCTGTTTAGCAACAAGCTACAAAACTACACTGAATCCCTTAGCAACAATAAAGCAACACCCTAGCAACCACCAATAATACCCTACCCTAGCAACTGCATAGCAATAAGCTACAAAGCCACACTGAATTCCACAACAACAACAAAGCAACACCCTAACAACCACTAATAATACTCTAGGAACTGCATAGCAATAAGCTACAAAGCCACACTGAATCCCATAGCAACAGCAAAGCAACACCCTAGCAATCACCAACAATACCCTAGCAACTGCATAGCAATAAGCTACAAAGCCACACTGAATCCCACAGCAACAACAAGGCAACTCCCTAGCAACCACCAACAACACTCTAACAACTGCACGTCAGTGAGATAAAAATCAAACAGAACACCTTTGCAACTACAAAAGTAACTCCATTGCTACCACCAACAACACCCTAACAACAGCTTAGCAACGAATTAAAAACCACATAGATCATTTAAGCAAGACTGCAACTCTAACAATCACAACACCTTATTGACTACATAGCAATTTAGCTAAAACCCACACTGAACACCTTAGTAACTACAAAAGCAACCCCCTAGCAACCAACAAAACCCTAGCAACTGTGCAGCTATGTTCTAAAACAAACAGAACCGTTTAGCAACAACAAAGCAACCAACAACAACACCCTAGCAACTGCATAGGGATTAGATTAAAAACCACACAGCACACCTTAGCAACTACAAAAGCAATTCCCTAGCAGCCACCAACAACACCCTAGCAACTGCATAGCAATATGCTACATAGCCACACTGAATCCCATAGCAACAACACAACTCCCTAGCAACCACCACTAGCACTCTATAAAAATCAAACAGAACACCTTAGCAACTACAAAAGCAAGACCATAGCAACCACCAACAACACCCTAACAATGGCTTAGTAACGAGTTAAAAACCACATAGATCATTTTAGCAAAAGTGCAACTCTCTAACAATCACAGCACCTTAGTGACTGCATAGCAACGGGTTAAAAACACACAGAACACCTTAGCAACTACAAAAGTAACCCCCTAGCAACCAACACCACCCTAGCAACTGCATAGTAATGTTCTAAAACACTCAGAACCACTTAACAACAACAAAGCAACTCCCTAGCAACCAACAACAACACCTTAGCAACTGCATAGAAATCTTCTAAAACACTCAGTACCATTTAACAACAACAAAGCAACTCCTTAGCAACCAACAACAACACCTTAGCAACTGCATAGAAATGTTCTAAAACACTCAGAACTATTTAACAACAGCAAAGCAATTCCCTAGCAACCAACAACAACACCTTAGCAACTGCATAGGAATAAGATAAAAAACACAGAACACCTTAGCAACTACAAAAGCAACACACTAGCAACTGCATAGCAACAAGCTACAAAACCACGCTGAATCCTGTAGCAACAACAAAGCAACTCCCTAGCAACAACCTAGCAACTTCAGGGCAATGAGCTAAAATCCATACAGAACACCTTAACAACTACAAAAGCAACTCTCTTGCAACCACCACCAACACCCTAGCAACTGCACAGCAATGTTCTAAAACACACAGAACACCATAGCAACTACAAAAGTAACCCCCTAGCAACCAACAACACCCTAGCAACTGCATAGCAATGTTCTAAAACACACAGCACCATTTTGCAACAACAAAGCGACTCCCTAGCAACCACCAACAACAACACCCTACCAACTGCATAGCAACGAGATAAAACTACACAAGACACCTTAGGAATGACATTTTTATGCATAGGAAAGTAGCACACAATTCCTTTGCAAAATGTAGTTTAATTCAGACTTGGATTAGCCTAAATTAAACTAATAAAGGAAAAGCTGTGTGTTAAAGTGTTTATGTAAATAATGATAGTATGTTCAATTTCCAGTTCAGTCTTTGTGTGTAATAAGGATGTTGTGTTTGATTTCCTGTTAGTGAATGATTTGTTGGGTTAAACAAGCTCTAACACACACACACACACACGTTTGTTTTTGTGTATGTGTGTGTGTGTGTGTGTGTTTCCATGTTTTATCTGGACATCCCCTACCCTACACCTAAACCTAGCCCTCACAGGAGACTGTGCGCACTTCTACTTTCTCAAAAAAACTCATTCTGCATGATTTATAAGCCTGTTTCCTCATGGGGACCCAAAAAAACGTCTCCACAAGGACAAAATTTACTGGTATTACTATCCTTGTGGGGACATTTGGTCCCCATAATGTGATAAATACCAGGTACACACACACACACACACACACACACACACACACACACACACACACACACACACACGCGCACACACAGCAACAATGAAGTTTATTAATTAAATAAAACCATCTGAAATCAGCCTAAGATACATTGGTGGTTTTAGCTGTGAGGGTTTAATGGGTTTTAGAGGGGTTTTGGGCACTTTTTAACTGATCAGGATCAGTTTAAATCAACTTAGAATGGTTAGGCTGGTTTGGGAACAACAGTTCTATTTGTCTTTCTGTCACTCTTTCCTCTCATCCATCCAAGTTTTTCTTGTTTTATCACATCACACAGTGAACACTGTTTTATTTTTTTTATTTTTTTTGCACTCATTGCTTCAAAAACTTCCAGCTTTAATAATTTGCGGCACAAACAAATTAATGCTGTTCTAATTACACATTTGTGGTCATTCCGAACAAACACGTAAACAACGAAAATCTGATTACAAGTGCGAGATTATTTTTCTTCTCATTACAACATGAGCAACACGCGATATGAGCAATGGAGAAACCTCCAAGCTACACATTAGCACCACACACACACACACACACACACGCAATAACGAATGCAATAACAGCAACAAACAACAATAACAATAATAAAACCTTTGGAAAACGTTTCATAAATGATCAGTGTGTAATTAGTGTAATCTATGATGCGGCCTCCTTATGGAGAACTATTTGCGCTTTCCTCGCCTGTGTGCGTATGTGTGTGTGTGTGTGTGTGTGTTCTCACGTGCCCTGCAGGGCCGACCTTCCAATCATTATCTGTCTGTCTTATTACCCCGCCAACCCAAGCCCACTTTTAAATAAAATATGCAAAGGTTTCTTAAATGATGACCCGGGGCGACGTGGATCTCCTTTGCTGCTGTACAGGCTGTTAATCTGAGAAATGCAAATTCTCTTCATCTTCCTCCGCTGCTTTATTAACTTTTTTGAATTTAAAATTCCACGAACAATGAGTTCTGTCAGCTTCTGGAATTATATTTTCCTCTTTTCTTTTCATGTGCTCGCAGAAGCGCGTTTCACCAGGGGAAATAAGACGGTTTCATCTCCTTCTCTCCATTTAATTGGCTGCTTTGCAATTATTAGTTTTTGCTGCTAAAGTCTTTTTTTATTTCTCTTCCTGTTTTCTTAAAGCGATAGATGTCAACACTAGTTTGTCGACATGTGAAACAAGAGGAACGGTCAACGTTCCTGCCATTTTGCCACCTCAGAATGAGAATCGGTCTGTGCGGGGACACTTTTGGTTCCAGCGTGGGGTTTATTTTGCTGTATTCCCTCTCCTCTCTGTTCTTTTGCACTCTGCTGTCATTGAAGTCTAGCTGTGTGTAGCTCATGAATTCAACAGAATTACTCATGCAGATGTTTCTCAGGACTGAAATCTCTGATGGCACCCGCATAGCTTTTTAATGGTAGAAAGACAAAAGGAATTCTTTTAGAATTATTCTTTTAGAAAATGAGACACATTTTCTGTATCGATTAACCCACAAAGCCAGTTTCTGTTTTTAACTTCTATAAATAATGTGTCTGTTTAAAAAATTTCACTGCAATTATGCAAGAATTAGAATGTTTATTTATAGTAGTTTTAGGTAAAGTTAATCAGAGATTCATCTTGGATCACGTGCACTTTATAAGCCAATCATGTATTTGCTCTGACGTCACAGTTTTAGGACAGTCACCGTTTGCAGATATCATTGAAATGAATGAGTATGCGGAATCATGCCTGTCTGTGATTTAGTATCATTTACTATCATTGCTATACTATTATATGTCAATAATATATCGATAATATTATAGTTTTTATACTTTGTTTTCATTTTAAATTTTGTTGTTTTTTGTCATTTTTATTAGTATCTTTTTTTAAATATATATAGTTCTACATAGTTTTTATAAAATATAACTCTTCTTCGTCTTATTATTATTTTTATTTCAGTTTTAGTTTTAGTTATATTAGTATTCAAAGTTAAACTAAAAAAAGACAAAGTATGCCTTGGCAAATGGAGGAAATTTTAATTTCATATTTTATGCATGTAAAAAAAGGTTTTAGTTACTTTTTAAAATATGTTTAAATATGTTTTAATAGTTTTAATTTAAGAATTAATATGTAATTAAGTTTATTTTACTTTTATTTTAGTAGTACTATTATATGTCAATAATAACTTTTATGTCAACAATAATTTTTATATTTTCTGTTTTTATTTAAAATTTTGTTGTTTTTTATTTTTTTAAATACTTAGTTATAAAATCTAGCTATTATTATTTTTATTTCCATTTTAGTTTTAGATATTTTAGTATTTAAAGTAAAACTGATATAAAAAAGTATATATATATATATATATATATATATATATATATATATATATATATATATATATATATATATATATATATATATATGTATGTGTGTGTGTGTGTGTGTGTGTGTGTGTGTGTGTGTGTAAAATATACTTTTTAAATATTTTCCAATATGTTTAAATATGTTTAAATGGTTTTAATTAAAAGAATTAGTTAATGGTTTTACTTTTAGTTAACTATAATAATGTCAGAACATTTTACAAAAAATGCATCAGTACTATTATGTCAATAATATATCAATAATATAATAATTTTTCTATTTTCATTTTAAATTTTGTTGAATTTTTGTCATTTTATTAGTATTTTTAAAAATATATATAGATCAAAAAAATTATTAGAATTATTGAAATATAGCCCTTTTTTTAGTTTTAGTTGTTTTAGTATTTTAAGTTAAACTAATATATATATATATATGCTTTTTGAACATTTTAAATATGTAAAAAATATATTTTAATGGTTTCAATTAATTAATGGTTTTAATTAAAAAAAGGTTGATGGTTTTAGTTTTATGTCAAAACATTTTACAAAAAAATGCATTAGTACTAATAATGCATTAACTAACATTAACAATAAACAATGGTATTTAATAATCTTATTAATATTAAGAGAGTAGGAGCAAAATTAATTTCACATTAATAATAGTACACAAACCCACACATACACTCGCTTTCTCTTTTTAGAAAAAGACACATACAGTCATGTATTCATTCACGTGATTACATATTTATATCCAATCAGATCACACTGTCAGCTTTGATATGCTCATGATTGGCTGGCACAGAGAGCATGTCTTCTGAATTCTCCCAGAATGCACCTCAGCAGGGCTTCATTAAAAGGTGGCTGCAGGGTGAAAGGAACAGTGACCACAGGTGGTTTGAATGCTGTGTGTCCTGAGGGAGTGTGTGTGTGTGTGTGTGTGTGAGTGGGTTAGTTTTCTCTGATCTGGGGTCCTGTCTAAACTCAGGGGATTTAGATCTGAACTGTCTTACCCCACAAACATTCCTCATTCATGAGAGAAACACACACTCACTCACACACACACACACACACATGGCCATCAGATCTTATGACCAACTGTCTGCTGGTCTGATCAACTTGCAATAAAAATTTGCTGCTAAATTGAGTATTGAATGAGTTATGACAGCAGACAGGAGTGATTCAGCCATTATACACACTTATAAGGAATTGTCTGGCTTATTCTTTATGGACACACTCTACTGCATCCTGTCGATTACCAGACAACAGTTTAAATTTGTCTTGAAGTGTATTTATAGTTTTTACAGTAAACACTGTAGATGTCTAAAGGAGAAGTCCACTTCCAAAACAAAGATTCACATATAATGTACTCACCCCCTTGTCATCCAAGATGTTCATGTCTTTCTTCCTTCAGTCGTTAAGAAATTATGTTTTTTGGGGAAAACATTTCAGCATTTTTCTCCATATAATGGACTGCTATGGTGTCCCGATTTTGAACTTCCAAAATGTAGTTTAAATGCAACTTCAAACGATCCCAAATGCGGTTGTAAATGATCCCAGTTGAGAAAGAAGGGTCTTATCTAGCGTAATGATCGGTTATTTTAATAAAAATAATACAATTTATATACTTTTTAATGCCAAACGCTCGTCTTGTCTTACTCTGCCTGGACTGTTTTTGTTCCGGTTCATGACAGTTAGGGTATGTCGAAAAACTTTTATGTTAAGGGTGTTTGATCTTCTTTGCATGTTCACTTTGTAAAGACTGGGTTGGTACTTTTACAGTGATGTGGGATGATTTTGAAATTATTTTTTTTTAAGTTGAGGGAGAAAATATGATAGGAGTTTTTCGATTCACCCTAACTTTCAGGGAGAGAAAGACAAGATGAGTGTTTGAGATTAAAAAGTATTTAAATTGTATTTTTTTAAATGAAAATAACCTATCGTTTCGCTAGATAAGACCCTTCTTCCTCGGCTGGGATCATTTGCAACCGCATTTGGGATCGTTTGAAGCCGCATTTAAACTGAATTTTGGAAGTTCAAAATTGGGGCACCATATCAGTCCATTATATGGAGAAAAATGCAGAAATGTTTTCCTCAAAAAACATAATTTCTTTACGACTGAAGAAAGAAAGACATGAACATCTTGGATGACAACGGGGTGAGTACATTATATGTGAATCTTTGTTTTGGAAGTGGACTTCTCCTTTAAAAACAGCTAATATCTTAAAGTATCTCCATGAAATGTGTTACTTAAATGTCTAAATTAATATTTAGGTGGATGAACTTAAAAAGTATCTAAAAAGTAAACTATAGGACTAATGTAATACTATTTTATTTATTACAAAAATTGCATATTGTCATATGTAAGAGACAAAATTTAATTAATTTTGAGTTTCATTACTAAGTGAATAAGATGACGAGTTCAGTGAAGGATTCATCAGACTAATTCGAGCTGTTCATTAAAAGAATTATCTCATAAGAGTCATTTGTTCAGGAATCAGACTAGTCACACTGTATGTTTTTTAATTTACTAAAAAGAATTGTCTCAAGAGTCAGTTGTCTTTGAATCAGACTACATAAGTGTCATTTGTTCATCAGTCAGACTATGCTGGTTGCACTTATATTTTTTGACTCACAAAAAAAACACTCAAAAACAGTCATTTGTTTGGGAATCAGACTACGCTAGTCACACTGTATAGTTTTTGATTCACTAAAAAGAACCAGCTCATAAGAGTCACTTGTCTGTGAATCAGACTACACTGGTTGCACCATATGTTTTCTGATTCACTAAAAAGAATTAAGATTCTAGGATTCATTTGTTCGTCAATCAGGCTATGCTAGCTTTGAAGTATATTTTTTGATTCAATAAAAATAACTCTCTTTTGAGAGTAATTCATTTAGAAATGAGACTACACTAGTTGCGCTGTGTGTCTTCTGATTCACTAAAGAGAACCAGCTCAAAAGAGTCACTTGTTTGTGAATCAGACTGCACTGGTTGAGCTGTATGTTTGGGATTCACTAAAAAGAACTAGCTCAAAAGAGTCACTTGTTCATCAGTCAGTCTACAGTGGTCACGCTGTATATTTTATGACTCACTAAAAAGAATCGGCTCATAAGAGTCATTTATTTGGGAATCAAACTACACTAGTCACACTGTATGTTTTCTGATTCACTAAAAAGAACCAGCTCATAAGAGTGAATCAGACTACACTGGTTGCACCATATTTTTTCTGATTCACTAAAAAGAATCGGCTTATAAGAGTCATTTCATTTAGAAATCAGACTACACTAGTCACACTGTATGTCTTCTGATTCACTAAAAAGAACCAGCTCATAAGAGTCATTTGTTTGTGAATCAGACTGCACTGGTTGAGCTGTATGTTTGAGATTCACTAAAAAGAACTAGCTCAAAAGAGTCACTTGTTCATCAATCAGTCCACAGTGGTTACGCCGTATATTTTACGACTCACTAAAGAGAATCAGCTCATAAGAGTCATTTATTTGGGAATCAAACTACAGGAGTCACACTGTATGTTTTCTAATTCACTAAAAAGAACCGGTTCATAAGAGTCACTTATCTGTGAATCAGACTACACTGGTTGCACCATATGTTTTCTGATTCACTAAAAAGAACTGGCTTATAAGATTCATTTGTTTGTCGATCAGGCTATATCCTAGTTGTGTTGTATATTTTTTGATTCAATAAAAATAACTCTCTTTTGAGAGTCAGTCATTTAGGAATGAGACTACACTGGCCGTGCTATTTTTTGATTCAATAAAAATAACTCATTTAGGAATGAGACTACACTAGCTGTGTTGTGTGTTTTTTGGTTTACTAAAAAGAATAGCTCATGAGACTCATTTGTTTGAGAATCAGACTATACTAGCTAAGCTGTATGTTTTCTGATTCACTAAAAGAACCAGCTCATAAGAGTCATTTTGTTTAGAAATCAGATTAAACCAGTCACACTGTATGTCTTCTGGTTCACTAAAAAGTACCAGCTCATAAGAGTCACTTGTTTGTGAATCAGACTGCACTGGTTGAGCTGTATGTTTGGGATTCACTAAAAAGAACTAGCTCAAAAGAGTCACTTGTTCATCAATCAGTCTACAGTGGTCGCGCTGTATATTTTACGACTCACTAGAAAGATTCAGCTCATAAGAGTCATTTATTTGGGAATCAAACTACAGTTGTCACACTATATGTTTTCTGATTCACTAAAAAGAACCAGCTCATTAGAGTGAATCAGACTACACTGGTTGCACCATATGTTTTCTGATTCACTAAACAGAACCGGCTCATAAGAGTCATTTCATTTAGAAATCAGACTACACTAGTCACGCTGTATGTCTTCTGATTCACTAAAGAGAATCAGCTCAAAAGAGTCACTTGTTTGTGAATCAGACTGCACTGGTTGAGCTGTATGTTTGGGATTCACTAAAAAGAACTAGCTCAAAAGAGTCACTTGTTCATCAGTCAGTCTACAGTGGTCACGCTGTATATTTTACGACTCACTAAAAAGAATCGGCTCATAAGAGTCATTTATTTGGGAAACAAACTACAGGAGCCACACTGTATGTTTTCTGATTCACTAAAAAGAACCGGCTCATAAGAGTCATGTTTTCTGAATTAGGATCAGACTACACTAGTCACGCTGTTTGGTTTTTGATTCACTAAAAAGAACCAGCTCATAAGAATCACTTGTCTGTGAATCTGACTACACTGGTTGCACCATATGTTTTCTGATTCACTAAAAAGAACCAGGGCATAAGAGTCATTTTGTTTAGAAATCAGACTAAACTAGTCACACTGTATGTCTTCTGATTCACTAAAAAGTACCAGCTCATAAGAATCAGTGAATCATTGTGAATCAGACTGCACTGGTTGAGCTGTATGTTTGGGATCCACTAAAAAGAACTGGCTCATCAGAGTCATTTGTTCATCCATCAGACTACGCTATCAGTCACACTGTACATTTTTTGATTCACTAAAACAAAACTGGCTCATAAGAGTCACTTGTTTGTGAATCAGACTACACTGATTGAGCTGTATGTTTCGGATTCACTAAAAAGAACTGGCTCATAAGAGCCATTTGTTCAGGAATCAGATTCCACTATTAATACTGTATGTTTGATTCACTAAAAAAAACCAGCTCATAAGAGTCATTTCTCTTTCAAGACTTATCTGGTCATGCTGTACGTTTATTTCTGCATGCAATGTTGAGCGCTGCACTTCCCAAATATTATTGTATCTACAATCTTATTTCCAATGCCTTTTTTTGCCATTATGTAGCCTTTTTACTGCATCACTTTCAATACAGACTGCAAACTTACATCCACACTCACAGGTAAAATATGACTTTTTTGCAATGCCATAGAAGTTTTCTGTCCTGGAAATGACCATTTTCCACAGCAACGTATCTGTCCAAATTTTAAATTGGCTTAGCATCTGCTACAAACAATACATAATAGTTTAAGTAACTGAAAGTGCAGCTTCATCCAAGTGTCTGAGGATAAGTAGAGTTGCATACTAAACACGTAAACAAACAAATCACTTTAATGCGTCCAGCGCAATCAAGATGGGCAGGACACCAGGGATAGACTGTATTTAGTAGCAATTATGTTATGTGATTGCAATTATTAAAAGTAGATCATAAAGAAAAACTTTTTGAACTTTTACATGAGGGAAGCAAACGTCCAAAGCCAGTGTGCATCCAGGGCACTGCAATCATTCCTGGAGGGAAAATCTAATGCAGCGCTTTGAACTAATGCGTGTGTTTATAAAATGCAGAACATGTTTGGTTGTTAAATTTAAATATTTGCTGCGGAAAACATTTGAGTTTAATAGAGATTCATACAAACATCCTGACACAAAAGCGCAGATGAGAGAAGCGACAACCACAAAAAGAACCAATGTGCATAATGAATTCGTAATAGGATATATGGACAGCACATTTAGGAGAGTATATCTCTGTTTCCTTTAAAAAATGTGCAATGATTCACATATAATTTCCCATCTGAAATATATTTGCATATAAACTGTTGCTGGCCTGGGAAAGACTGGGTGTGGAGTTGGACCTGCTTTAATGATAGAAACAAGTGTTTTTGAGTTACAAATCATTCTTTTCTCCAGGTTTACACAAGTTGAGGTTGTTTAGAGATCTTTCTCAAGGCGTACAGATAAAAAAAGTGACACTTTTAATTAATCATAATGATAAAAGAGAGTGATGATTAATCAGCGTGTGTTTTATACAGCCTGCCAAAGATCATTGCTGCCAGCTTTTTACAAATGACTGACATGCATAAAACATACTAATATAACAGTCATCAGTAGTTTAACCATTCAACCAAACATTTGCATTGTATTTACTTAAAAGGTCAAATGGTTTCTAGCTGATCATAAAGTGACAAAGTGAGGTTCTTTTGGGTGAGTTTGCGGAGAACAGGGCTGCAGTCACTGAATCGCTATATTAATGAGGACACACCTTCATTTTTCTCCTCTTTTTTGTTATAGAATAACTTCAAAGCGTCCGTTACCTCTACGTTTCTTTTCCAATTATAGTTTTTTTTGCTTTTGTTTTTCGAGGGCAAAATGGATTGTGTAAAGTACGAGCTCCTGCATTATGGAAGTGCTTACGTCGAGATTTCTTTTTTAACTCGACTAGTTGTGAATGTTGTTGCCTGTGTGTGTGTGTGTGTGTGTGTGTGTGTGTGTGAAGTGCTTGGCTTAGGAATTTCTCAGACTTGGATCTTCTCCCTTAGGGTGAACGTCATGTCAGGATTTGAAAGAACAAAGACAGTCAAACCTACACACACACACACACACACACACACACATACACGTACAGTAGTAGAGATAATTGCCGCAGGTGTGCTGTTTTGATCCTCAACAGTATGATGAGATGCAGAGGAAACCTGGCCGAAGTTGTGTGTGTGTGTGAATGACATTCGGTGAAGATCATGACAGACTGATTTTCAGCACATTAATGAAAATGATTAATGTGATTAAAGATCAAACACACGCAGCGGATCTTAGGAAAACTCACATTCCGCTTCTCAGTCATTTGCCAGTCACTTCAGATTTTCACCTGTCATCTCATCTGTGTTTGTTTCTTTTATTTGAACGGCACCCGCGGCGTATTGTTATCATTACTATGACTACTGTAACGTAAGGGACCTGCTGTAGGTTATCCTGGAGCAGTACAGCTGAAAAAATGTAAAAAAAAAAAAAAAGAAACATATCCTGTCACTAGTCACGAATAAATACATAAAACCTCCATTATATACAGTTCTTTAATATGTAGGATTGAGTTTTAAAATGTTAAATGTTCAACAAATAATTTCAGTCTGCTCAAGGAAACTAATGTGGAGTATAGCTGTAAACCAGTTTTTTTTTTTTATTTTATTTATTTTTTTAAACTAGAATTAAAACCATACTTGTGACCCTGGACCACAAAACCAGTCTTAAGTTGCACGGGTATATTTGTATCAATAGCCAAAAATACATTAGATAGGTCAAATTTATAGATTTTTCTTTTATGCCAAAAATCATTAGGATATTAAGTAAAGATCATGTTCCATGAAGATATTTTGTAAATTTCCAACCGTAAATATATCAAAACTTAATTTTTGATTAGTAATATGCATTGCTATGAACTTCATTTGGGCAACTTTAAAGGTGATTTTTTCAGTATTTTGATTTTTTTGCACCATCAGATTCCAGATTTTCAAAATAGTTGTATCTCGACCAAATATTGTCATATCCTAACAAACCATACAGCAACGGAAAGCTATATGATGTATCAATCTCAATTTTAAGAAATGTACACTTATGACTGGTTTTGTGGTCCAGGGTCACAAATAAACATTATCTGAAATGAAATAAAATATTTAAAAAGGCAGAATTTCTCATTTACATTTAGTTCAAACTGAAGTACTAAAATGAATTAAAAAAATAAACTATAAAACTAATAATAATAATAATAATATTAATCATAATTCAAATATATATATATATATATATATATATATATATATATATATATATATATATATATATATATATATATATATATATATATAAACTATACGGTATAGACAACAACAACAAAAACCTAATAAAATAAAATAAAATACAAACTAATAAAAATGACCAAAACAATCAACAAAATTACTCAAATTTTAACTAAAACTAAAATGAAAACAGAAAATAAAAATAATTTACTTTGCTTTTGGTGATGAAAATGAATTGCAAATTAAATTAAAAAAATAACACTGGTTTCAGCTTCCAGAGTGTTTGGGAAAGCTGTTTGATACAGTCATTACTTTTGGTAAATAAAATAAAATAAAATAAAATAAAATATTCAATTAATAAAATAAAATTCAATTAAAAAAAGAACACTAGTTTGAGCATCCCGAGTGTTTGGGAAAGCTGTTTGATAACAGTCATTACTTTTGGTAATGAAAAATAAAATAAAATAAAATATTCAATTAATAAAATAAAATTCAGTTAAAAAAAGAACACTAGTTTGAGCATTCCGAGTGTTTGGGAAAGCTGTTTGATAACAGTCATTACTTTTGGTGATGAAAATGAAATGAAATGAAATTTAATTATACTGGTTTGAGCATCCCGAGCGTTTGGGAAAGCTGTTTGATAACAGTCACACTTTTGGTAATGAAAATGAAATGAAATGAAATTTAATTATACTGGTTTGAGCATCCCGAGCGTTTGGGAAAGCTGTTTGATAACAGTCATTACTTTTGGTAATGAAAAATAAAATAAAATAAAATAAAATAAAATAAAATAAAATAATATTATTTTAATTTATTATTACAATTATTTTCATATGAATAAGATAAAATGGTTATGACCCAAATGCATAAACTATGAAAAATGAAATGTAAAGAGCACAAAAGTCAAGTTAAATCTCATTTTTAGGTTTAATACTGTTTCTGTATTCAGTATTTTAGTATGAAACACTATCCCACAATGCAATGTGCTCAATTTTACCTTGTTATGAATGAACCAGGCATATCATCAGATGAAAGTTTAACATCTACTTACTGACTCATATGTTGTTCAGACTGCCAAAACTGCCAAAACTGGTTAAGATGTTTTAACACAAAGTGGATCAAAAATGGTTTTGTTACAGCATCCGGGTGCAAAAGTGACCTCTATTTTACATTCATGGCCATTTAAAAGTAGAAATCACTAGTATTTCATTATGTTATATTAGATGTTTGACAGATGTCTGATTCTCCTTTTTTTGGAGAGCTGTTAAAAAAGGATAGTCGAAATAGCATACTATCATACTATTCTTACTATTTCTGCCATATATGCCAGCTCAGAAACTGCCATTGAGATGAATGGGAATGCTAACAGAGAGCTTTATATAGCTATAGTAGACCTCTATGAGCTGAAATCATGTGACAACAGAGAACATACTGTTTATCAATATATAATCTGTACTGTTTCGTACACTATTTTTAAAAACAGTAGGAATATTCAGTGTACACTGTGCGCTATTTTATTCTAGAGAGCCGTCAAAGGCAGAGAGATGACAAGAGATGCATTGATCTGAGCAGATTTCACGGTGTGTGTATAAATATGAGCGCAAGAGAGGAGCAGACAGGGAATGACAGACAGAGAGACAGAATTTAATCTTCACTCGTGTGTCAAAATAACACAGCCTCCTTTTTTTTTTAACACAAGCACAGTACACTTTTTTTGGCCAAAGTGTGATACCAAAGTAAATGCATATTTATGAACTCTGTGTGTATATGTGTGTGTGTGGCAGTAGAATAACTGCTGATCATGAGTTTCATTTTTTTTCCCTACTTCCTGATCCAGACAGGAAATAGCCCAGGGGGCGGGATTAACAGAGCTCCGGCAGCAGCTCATTTGCATATTCAGATAGTCGATGTGTCCATCACCGTGACAGATTTACTCTCCCGGTCTCTCTCTGTCTGTCTCTCGTTCTCAAACGCACGCATGCATCACCGTCCATTTAAAATGTTTAAGAACAAATAACTGGTGTAAATGACAGATGAGCTCGCTCTCAACATAGTGGCCTTTGTCTCATAAATGGAGATAAATGAGGTAAATGAGTGAGTAATGAACGAATGAACTAGAGATTGAGCTGTAGGACAAAAAGATGTGCTGAAAATTATTACAAAGCACAAAAAGAAGGAGAGTTAGATCAGATATGTATTCTACATATTATATCAGTATATATATATATATATATATATATATATATATATATATTTAAAATAATGTATTATATAAAAATAATATATATATATATAACAGTATAAATGTCTAGTAAATTTCACAAGCAATTACAAAAAAATAGCAAGAAACACTGAATTAAATATGAAAATTATGATCGAATTAGAAGCTATATATATATATATATATATATATATATATATATATATATATATATATATATATATATATATATATATGTATATATAAATTGGGGAGCAAACTGGATATTACATAAAACAAATATATTTATACATTTTATAAATGTCAGTATTTATATATTCAAGATTCAATACAAATTAATTTATTTAAGTGCTAAATATTATATGTAGTTAATTATTATATATTTTAATTTTGTTTTTGTATAGTTTTACTCTTTTTTTTTTCTCAAATTTGTAATTTTTAATGTAAAAATTTCTATAAATTTCACAAACAATTACAAATTAATTAATTTCTTATGTAATTAAGAAACTAATTTTAATGTTTCTTGTGAAACATACTCCAAACATACTTCTAAAATTTTAGTTTTATTTGATTTGAGATATATATATATATATATATATATATATTGGGGACCAAACAGGAAATTACATAAAACTCAAATATTTATACATTTTGATTATATAAATATGACAATATTTCATTGATATTGAAAGACAGACACCAAATTCATTTATTCATTTAAGTCATTATTTTAGTCATTATTTTTTGTATAGTCGTAGTCTTTTTTTTTCTCACATTTAAAATTTTTAATGTAAAAAGTGTTTGTTTAGCCCCTGACATTTTTGTTTCTATACATATTCAAGAGAATCGACAAATAATGCACTTTTATGCTTTTTTTTACACAATTCATATTTCGTGACAAATCTATAGTTTAATTAGTTTTGGAAAATAAGCACCATTGCATAAGCAGCTTTTATTCTTTTTGTCTGTGTATCTTTTGTGTTTGTTGTCTTTCATGTTTTTGGCACACACACACATACACACACACGTCTTTCTTTAGGTCTTTGCACGGTTGCTTCACGCTGCTGATTTCTCTCTCTTACACACACACACACACACACACACTCACAACATCCGCTGGGAAAGCCTGTCAAACGGCTCTTTCTCTGTTTCCACCCACCTCCAATTAACAGCAGGGTTTGGCAACAAACACAATAATTAATTGAAACATTTAATTAGCATTCCAAACTAGCAGTAATTAACACCTTTACCACGCACAACTCCAAGCTCAGCTCTATGACGTATGAGCATGCATGAGTGTGTGTGTGTGTTATGTGTCCATCTTACAATGATTTTGTAGGTTTCTTGTGATATATAATGGCACATTAGGCAGTAAAATACATGCACACAGACACACAGACACACACACACACCCCTAAAGCCACTGTGCACCAGCACCCTGGTGCATTAGATGGCCAAGGCCAGACCTGCAGGGTGTGTGTGTGTGCGTGTGCGTGTGTGTGTGTCGCCTGCAGGCGAGCTTTCTGAGTGCTTCTCTTCTCTGGCAGGATTATCCCACAACTTCCACTATTCATGTGGCTTTTAAGTGTCCAGCCCAGGGCTCTGTGCATATGTGTGTGTGCATTTTTGTGTGTTTATGAATCTATGTATGAAAAGTGGTGCACACAGGTTAAAACACAGGTGTGTGTGCATGCATTCATTTTAAATTGCATTCTAATACTACAGTGTATAATGCATTAAAACATAATATAACACATGCAATGTGGTGTAATTTAATCAGATGTTAATGCATTATACCATTTAGAGGGATAAATATGATTATGAAAGTATTACAGTGTATTGTACAGAACATGCAAATGATTAAAGGTGTATTATAATGTATTAATGCTTTAAGATTATATTTCTGATGCATGCTTTATGCTTAACATTTATACCATTCAATCTAATTGTTAATAGAGAAACTGTAGTACAGCAAGTAAAAATATTACACTGTAGATGTTTTTAACTACTTAACTTAAAAACTTAAGTTCAGTTGCTGCCTAATTTTTTTAAAGTATAATCAAACTGGCTTTACAAGTCATTTAAATTGTATTAAACTGATATGTATATAGAGGTGATACTTACATAATCATATTTATACCTCTAAATATATATTTATATTTATACTCTATTTATTTTCCCCACAAATGTCTATGTGCAAAACCAAGTGTGATTATATACAACTAATGATTCTCTTATTGTGTGCATGTGTGTGTGTGTGTGTGTGTGTGTGTGTGTGTGTGTGTTGGCCAGCATTAGATGAGCTGGCAGCGTATGTCTCCAGGACGGGATTAAACCGTTCTCTCCTCTCACTGCCCGCCGTAACATAATTAATGCCTGTATTAATAGGCCAGCTAAAAAATTCATTAAAAAATCCATTAAAAATAAATGTGTTTTTACATAAGACTTTGCCTCAGGTACTAAGGAAGAAAAAAACACAGAGAGAAAAGAAGATAAGGAGAAAGAAAAATGGAATCGATTGTTGGCTTTCAGGTCAGCGTGAGACGGCAGCGCCGTTTGAAACGGGTTAAATGGAGGGAGTTTTAAATATCCACGGAGAAAAGGCTTTTGAGGAGAGGAGAGATGAGAGGAGCTTCGACTCATGCGCTCCATGCTCTGAGTGAAATTAGCCGTGCTAATAGGGCTCACGCCACTCTCATCTGTCCAGCTCATGAAACGAGCTTTTGCCTAAACGACACTTCAGGATTCAAAACAGTCCTGAGCTTGAGTCTAATTTAGTCCTGAATTTTAGTCCTCAATTAGGACAGTGCAATTTGTCATTCAAAAACATTATGTGATTTTTGATAATTAATGCTTATATTTTCTGTAAAGTAATTAGGGTGATCTTGTGCATAAAGATGGTTTTAATACATTCATATGGTAGGTTTTAGTTTCTATTCAAATGCACAAAAATGTATGTGTGATAAAACTATTTATAATTTATGTACAAATACTAAGGGGATGACATTATAATGCATGCTAACGGCTGACTTATGCTGATAAAAATATCTAGAGAGCAAGATATGATACGAGAACAAATAAGATAACCACAAATTTGTTGAATTTGAACACTTATATATTTACAAAATAGGAAAGAATAGAAAATGCACATTAACAAATCTGTCAATTAGTTATTGGGCAATGCAGAAAATCTCAAAATATCAGCATGAGAACTTGCATGGATATATGTGACCCTGGACCACAAAATCAGTCTTAAGTAGCATTGGTATATTTTAAAGCAATTGGCGATAATGCATTGTATGGGTCAAAATTATCGATTTTTCTTTTATGCCAAGAATCATTAAGATATTAAGATCATTTTCCATGAAGATATTTTGTAAATTTCCTACCGTAAATATAGCAAAACTTAATTTTTCATTAGTAATATGCATTGCTAAGAACTTCATTTAGACAACTTTTTCAATATTTTGATTTTTTTTTTTTTTGCACCCTTAGATTCCAGATTTTCAAGTTGTATCACAGCCAAATATTGTCCTATCCGAATAAACCATACATAAATGGAAAGCTTATTTATTTATTTAAAAAAATTGACACTTTTGACTGGTTTTGTGGTCCAGGGTCACATATTAGTCTATCCCTAATAATTATGATAAAATATGTCTTATTATTATAAATTATATTCATAAATAACTTATATTTACAACAACAGTTAAATTGCATTATATTACTGGCTTTTGATTACATATCAAACATTAATACATAACATAACACATGAAATTTGGTGCAGTTTAACCAGCTGTTAATGCATTATACTATTTAAAGGTATAAATATGATTATCCAAGTATTAAAATGTATGGCATTATAGTTTTCTACATGAAAATACAACTGATTAAAGGTGTAATGCAAGGCATTAAGAATGACGTATCATATATAAGCTTCATAATCAGCTTCTATCAATTATATTTCTATTAGAAATCAATGGAAAGTCTAATAGAGCAAATGTAGTACAGTAAGTGAAATTATCACACTAATAATTCACATCAGTCAAAGACAAGTATATATAGAAAAGCCCTGTTTTTGACCAGACAGGTAAAGGGTATCTGATTTCCTCTGAATGTAAAGTGCTCTGTCAGTCACATGGGCTTTAAAACAGGCTTAGACACATGATGCAGGACTAATAATTACAATTTAAAAAGGCTTTAAACTGAAAGAGCTCCCCGGGCGTTTCTTTCTCATTTCCAAAGATATTAATTTGAGCCGAGTGGAGAGATATTTTTCTAAAGGAAATATTTAATTAATTTCCACATATGAGCGTAAGGGGTTCTACTGGATAATAATTACGATTTAATATTTTCATTGTGGCTTTTTTTTCCCTCTCTAATGCCGGTCACATGGAGATCTGCAGTTATATGCACGTATAAAACACTAATAAACAGTCCAAAGAGATTTCATCTGTCTAGCTCTAATTCTGCTGTTTTGTGAATATATATTCAATTGCATCCAACACATTTTAAAGCAAACTGCAAACTGTGTTTATCTAGAGACATGCAGGTACACACACATACACACATAGATAGGATAATAATAATGTGTGTTTGCTTCTCTTGAGCAAAAGGAAATATTGCATTATGGAGAAAAATAGCTGGCACTGTTAATTTTTGCTTTGATCATTTATGTGTTTATTTCACAGGGCTAAACAGAACAGGCCACAAACCAAATATTAAATTATATACTGTCACTGCAGCACTGCTGTGTGTGTGTGTGTGTGTGTGTGTGTGTGTGTGTGTGTGTGTAAGAGAGAGAGATGAGAAATGAGAAGAGGTGATGATATCCGTTTGTTAATTTGCCCTTTCCTTAGGCGATTACTCAACCTTCTCATATTTATCAATACACAGCACACAATCCATCACACACACACACACACACACACACACACACACACACACCATCCCAGCATTGTCTCTTTGTGCTCAAACACACGTAAACACGTTGACTCGTTCCGTTCCTGTTTATCTGTGTCATTAGAATTCTACCGAAGTCTCTGCAGATGCACAATACACTATATAGTGATCAAAATAAATACCGAATAAATGTGTGTGTGTGTGTGTGATAATCAAAAACACACCCAGGTACACACACACACAGACATTGTCAGTGAGTATCAACATTCCTCCAATTAACTCTCTTAAACTAAAACCACTGCCCTGCAGCCAACACACACACACACTTAAACACACTTACACATTTTTTTTGCAAACACAAATTTTAGAAAGCCAAAAGGATTTTACACAAACATGCACACATATACTGATTTTAAATCTTTTCAAAATTAACTTAACATTTTTTATTGAATGCAAGCAGCACTAAATGCAAAACAAGCATAAACAAATCATTTCAACCTTTACTTTTTGCTTCATAAATTCTTATTCTATGGTCTAAAAATGTTCCGGCAGTCAGAAAAGAAGGTATAAACATTGTCATTTGTGGTACCTTTTTAAAAGATGCATCTTTGTACCTTATTTCTCCCTAAATGGTACATTTTAGTACTTAAAATGGTGAAATTTAGTAACTTTTCAAAGGATACAAACTCAGTAACAGCTTTTGTACCTTTTTTCCGAGTATAATCTGTGATCAAAACTTGCTCCGCCTCTAAAAATTACTGTTCTGTTCAAATGATTTCACCAAGTCCAGCTGAAATAAAAATGGTTGTGAAAAAGAGACCACAATATCTCAGATTTTCCAAAATTGATAAATCTGTCATGAATCAGAAAGAATGCAAAACAGCTTCATAAACAGAAAATGCATTCGTATTAGTGCCTGTGCCAAGACACAATAAAACTCAAAATACA
The DNA here is from genome assembly GCA_036247105.1 of Cirrhinus mrigala. Lineage (NCBI taxonomy): Eukaryota > Metazoa > Chordata > Actinopteri > Cypriniformes > Cyprinidae > Cirrhinus > Cirrhinus mrigala. The sequence goes on along the minus strand of CM070026.1, from coordinate 31,459,199 downwards.
TACTTTCATAGTTACTGAAATAATATCATTCTTATTCAGACTATATTACAACCCAGACATCCAGAAATGCCTTTAAAGAAGTATTAAGTCATCATTCTCTAGGAGAACAGGACAAGAGTAAAAACTTTTAGCATCTAAAAATGTTTGAATATAATGATCAAAATGTAGTCAAAAACTTGCTCTGCCTCTAAAATGACTTTCCTATTCAGTTGATGTCACCTACATTCTCAGAAAAAAAGGTACAAAAACTGTCACTGCGGTGGTATCTTTTCAAAAGGTATACATTTGTATCTTATTTACCCCTACAGGGTGCATATTAGTGCCTTAGTACATATTTGTATGTAAATGGTACATTTGAGCACATTTTTAAAAGGGTACAACCCCAGTGACAGCTTTTGTACCTTTTTTTTCTGAGAGTGTTACAGAAGTAAAATCAGTTGTGAACGCTGGACATCTCACAGCTCAGCTTTTCCAAAATAAAATCTGGAATCAGACACAATTCAAAGCAGCTCTATTGCCAGAAAAAAAGCCACAAAGCTGTCACTGGAGCACAGCCCTAAGGTACAAAAGCTAAAAGGTACATCTTTTTACCTTATTAACCCTAAATGGTACATATTAGTACCTTAATTAGTACTTCAGAAGTACATATTAGTATCTACATGGTGCATATTACCACATTTTAAATGGATACGCCCCCATTTCCTATATATGTGACATGGACCACAAAACCAGTCATAAGTGTAAATTTCTTGAAATTGAGATTTATACATTTGTACATTTATACATCTGAAAGCTGAATAAATAAGCTTTCCACTGATGTATTGTTTGTTCGGATCGGACACTATTTGGAATATTTCGAAAATCTGGAATCTGAAGGTACGAAAAAATCAAAATATTGAGAAAATCACCTTTAAAATTGTCCAAATGAAGTTCATAGCAATGCATATTACTAATCAAAAATTAAGTTTTGATATATTTACGGTAGAAAATTTACAAAATATCTTCATGTAACATGATCTTTACTTAATATCCTAATGATTTTTGGCATAAAAGAAAAATAAATTTGACCCATCCAGTGTATTTTTGGCTATTACTACAAATATACCCGTGCAACATAAGACTGGTTTTGTGGTCCAGGGTCACATATTTCAATGTGTGTGTGTAGTTTTTATTGTAGAAAATAGTGCTTGAAACTTCCAGAATCACAAAATGAATCTTGGTTACTTCAATATATGAATTAACACTTTACAACAAGGTTCATTAGCTAACATTAGTTATTTACATTAGTTACCATGAACTAAGAATGAACAACATTAATTTATCTTAGTTAATGTTAATTTCCGCATTTACTAATGCATTATTAAAATCACAAGTTGTGTTTGTTAACATTAGTTACTGCACTGTGAACTATGAACAAACAATGAATGACTGCATTTTTATCAGCTAACATTAACAAAGATGCATAAATAGTGTAATAAATGTATTGTTCGTTCATGTTAGTTAATACATTAGCTAATGCTAACAAATGACACATTGTAAAGTGTTACAAAATCAACTAATAAAAGCAGAAAAACACACTTTGAAACGGAGGCATTACCCTATAAAAACACAAAATTATGAAGACGTAACCTATTATCATGCACTAGTGATTTCTGTGCAGACTCGAATGAATCATTTGAATCTTTAGGTGATTCATTTGATCCAATTCATTCAAACAAACTGGTTCAATAACATGAATCATATTTCCCAATTCTATTTATAAGAGAGTAGTTAAAGTAGTAGTGTTTCTGTATGTTTGCTCGAGATGGGAACTATACACTGTAAAAATAATTTTTTGAAGAAATAAAATGATTATTGGAGTATGTTTTACAAGAAAATACTATTTCAGACGTTCTACTTCAAAATTTCATGTTTAAACACGTTTCTTGGCATTTTTTTTTGTAATTAATTGTGACCCTGGATCACAAAACCAGTCATTTGGGTCAATTTTTTGTAGTTAAGACATATGCATCATCTGAAAGCTGAGATACAACTAACTGAATATCTAGAATCTGAGGGTGCAAAAAAATATGTAAATATTGAGAAAATTGCCTTTAAATTTGTCCAAATGAAGTTCTTAACAATACATATTACTAATCAAAAATTAAGTTTTCATATATTTATGGTAGGAAATGTGCAAAATATATTCATGGAACATGATCTCTACACTCTTAAAAATAAAAGTGCTTCACGATGCCATAGAAGAACCTTTTTTGTCTAAATGGTTCCATTCAGAACCTTTAACATTTGAAGAATCTTTCTGTTTCACAAAAGGTTCTTTGTGGCAAAAGAAGGTTCTTCAGATTATAAAAATATAAGAAAGAGATGATTCTTTGAAGAACCTTTGACTAAATGGTTCTTTGTGGAACCAAAAATGGTTCTTCCATGGCATCGCTGTGAAGAACCTTTTAAAGCACCTTTATTTTTAAGAGTGTAATTAATATCCTAATGATTTGGCATAAAAAAAAAAAAACTATGATGTATTGTTGGCTATTGCCACAAATATACCCGTGCTACTTATAACTGGTTTTGTGGTCCAGGGTCACAATTGTGAAATTTACTAGCGATTTTAAGTTAAAATTGTTTCTACACCCATTTTTCCAGTGTATTCTTGGTTATACCTTAAGGACAAAACAGTCTAAAAAAATTAGACCACTCAGAGCAAATATGAGCTTTAAATAAAACATGTGTCCATGTGTGCGCATAAATGAATAGAGCTATTCAGTATTTGATGACACTAAACGCTTCATTCCACTGAAATGGAGGCATTATTGATCAGACGACTAACATATAGATACACACACTCGACAGCACACACTTTTCTCTTTCTTCTGTGATCCGTTCTCTCTGTCTCATGGCCGTGGGTGAGCCTCAGGGCTACATAAAGCTCCTAATAGGCATGTCATTCTCTTCTGTTGTCTGAATGCTCTGTGTGTGTGTGTGTGTGTGTGTGTGTGTGTGTGTGCGCGCAAGTTACACTGATGATTTACAGGCTGCTATCTGCACCTCTGCGCCCAAGGCTACTTAGAGAAATACGATTACTGAATAACACACACACACACACACACACACACAAACACACACGCACGTACATCCATCATCAGTCAAATCTACTCATACTGAGATTCTGGGAAGTTTGTAAAGACTGAACATCCAGTTCAGAGTGTCCGACTTCCTCTAAATCTCCCGTTTTTTGTTTTTTTTTAAACCAAAGAACAGCGTGGAGGGAATCTGATAGAAGACAGATGCTGGGTAATTTGATTAACTGCCACTGACTGAACGGACATTTCCCAAGATGCATTTGTGCTCTAGATTCCTCGTCAGTAAGCACAAAACGCAGCGTTTGTTTTGTACACAGATTTGTACTGACTGCTGGGATCTTTTCACATATATTTTTAGATGTAAAGTGTACTCGCAGATGCGCAGCACTGGAGTACTGAAAGTTTCATTGTGTTGCTCGGACTCAAAACACCCTCAGGCTGATTTCTGATGTTTTTGGTAGAAGAATCTGTGCACAGCAAATGAGAAAAGACAGAGACTCTGCAAGATTTCAGTATATGTATTTTATATATATTATATATTTTTTTAAAAGAGGTCTCTTATACTCACCACCATGGAACCAATGCACTTATTTAATGAAAAATACAGTAAAATCAGTAATACTGTGAAATATTATTACAAAGAACTCTTTATTTAAAAATTTAAAAGAGCTACCAAAGAATTGATATTTTCAAAAGTAACAGCAGAACATTTAAAATGTTACAAACGATCATATTTCTATAAATGCAGTTCTTTTGAACTTTCTATTAATCAAAGAATCCTAAAATATAAAATCTATCATGGTTTCCACAAAAATATTAAGCAGCACAACTGTTTTAAACATTGAAAATAATCATAAATGTTTCCTGAGCAACAAATCAGCATATTAGAATGATTACCGAAGGATCATGTGACACTGAAGACTGGAGTAATGATGCTGAAAATTCAGCATTGCATCACTGAAATAAATTATGTTTTAAAATATATTCAAGTCGAAAACAGTTATTTTAAATTGTAATATTTTTTCACAGTTTTACTGTTTTTACTGTATTTTTTATCAAATAAATACAACCTTGTTGAGCAGAAAAGGCATCTTTTAAAAATATGAACAAATTTTAATTATTTCGAATATTTGGCCAGTAATATATAGCAATAATGTGTAAAATGAATGTAAATGAAAGAAATCTGCACTGTTTAAAATACTAATTAATGATTATAAAATGCTATCACATCCCACTTGAGAAACACTTTAACCATGATGCAATTTACAGTCTCAAAATTAAAGGTTTATCTGTGCAAGAATGAAAAGTGGCTTTGTTAAAGGGATAGTTCACTCAAACATGTAAAGTTTTTTTCTATTATTTACTCACTAGTTTCAAAACGTAATACTTCCCTTTTTCCTGTAGAACACATAAGATGTTTAGAAGAATATTGGGAACCAAACAACAAAAAGAAAGAAAGTCTTAATTTAATTTTTAACTTAATTTTTTTAAATTAAGATTTATACAACATCTGAAAGCTGAATAAATAAGCTTCCCATTGATGTATGGTTTGTTAGTATAGGACAATATTTAGTCGAAAGTTGTCCAAATGAAGTTCTTAGCAATGCATATTACTAATCAAAAATTAAGTTTTGATATATTTATGGTAGGAAATTTACAAAATATCGTCATGGAACATGATCTTTACTTAATATCCTAATGATTTTTGGCATAACAGAAAAATGTATAATTTTGTCCCATACAATGTATTTTTGGCTATTGCTACAAATATACCCGTGCTACTTATGACTGATTTTGTGGTCCAGGGTCACATTTCATTTTCTGGTGATACATTTACCTCTTTCCTGTGATTTCCCGAAAGCCTTAGTTTTGTTTGGCATCTGTGGAAAAATAGAGACTATTCTCAAACAGGTTTCCTTGTGTTAGTTAGTTACAGAAACAGGCAGTTTTAGCCTGTTTTATCAACCTAAAAGCGTTTACTCATTATTGCCTTTGCAACAGAAGACAAACAAACTTTTCTTGTGAAAGTACTTTGTGCCCTTGTAGCTTCAAGAGGGTCATTAAACTAATTATCACTGCAGCTTCTGTAAAAAAGCATTCAATCATCTATAAAATTATGGATCATTGATCAATTATGAATCATGCTGTGTCCTTAAAGGAGGAAAATCTATTTCAAGCTGCAGTGGGATTTCATTCTTAAAAATTAGATTTAACATATTGTAATTTAAGTTATTATTCATTGTATTAACAGAAGAAATTATACATAACATATAATTAAAATTTGTTTAATCTGCTAAATATATAAAACTGAGATTAAATGGTTTTATTAAAGATTTTTATATATATCCACTACCAGTCAAAAGTTTTTTAATGTTTTTTTTTAAAAAATCCTCTTCTACTGACCAAGCCTGCATTTATTTGATCCAAAGCATAGCAAAAACAGTAAAAATTTGACAATTTTTTTACTTTTTAAAATAACTGTATTCTATTTGAACATATTTTAAAATGTAATTTATTCCTGTGATCAAAGCTGAATTTTTAGCATCATTACTCCAGTCACATGATCCTCCAGAAATCATTCTAAAATTATGATTTGCTGCTCAAAAAACATTATTAGTATTGTTGTTGTTGTTATTATGTTGAAAACAGATGAGTAGATTTTTTTCAGGTTTCTTTGATGAATAGAAAGTTCAGAAGAACAGCATTTATCTGAAATAGAATTTTTTTGTAACGTTATAAATGTCTTTAGAATTACTTTTAATTTAAAACAAATAAAACTATTAATTTCTATAATTTTAAAAATATATATAGAAAACAGACATTTCTCAAAATATCTTCTTTTATGTTCCACCGAAAAAAAACCAAAAAAAACACAAGTTTGGAATGACATAAGGGTGAGTAAATGATGAGTTGTTCTTATTATGTCATAATTAAAACATGTCTGGTCATTACATTGTATAATAGTGAGTGATCCTGAGGAAAACTGACTTCATACATCCACTAAAAATCACAGAAACACCAGCCGATCAAAAGACATTGAGCAAAAAGTTTGTTTAAAGAAAAGACCCTGCACCATTTAAAACACACAGGAGTAGACATAAATGTATTGTATGAATTAAGGTTGAGGCCACTATACTTTAAAACATAATACAAATGTTTAAATAAATTAAGTTCTAAAAAAACAGATTTCATTACACATCACTAGATCAGTATAAAAGTCCCTACCATTAGAGAAAATTTTCATTTGCATGCCGTTGCAAATAAAAAATTAGAATAATGTGATAACGATCACTTGCTTTAAATTAATGTTTGTTCTTTCACCAGCTGTTACAGAGAGAGAGAGAGAGAGAGAGAGAGAGAGAGAGAGAGAGAGAGAGAGAGAGAGAGAGAGAGACAGATGGATGGATGAGTAATAACTTTCTTTAGCCTGAGGAATGTGAGTGACAGTGATATGAATGTAGGAACTGGGAGAAGGTTTAATAAAATCTAATACACACACACACACACACAACAAATCAAATCTAACTCGCGAAACAGCTTGTCGAGAGAGAGAGAGGGAGAGAAAGAGAGAGAGAGAATTAAACATTACAGGCTCACTCATGTAGATCGTGTCATTTGATTGTATCAGTGAGTGAGTCTTATATGCATCACGCTTCCTCACAAAATCAACTCTTTATTTATATCAAATCAACGTCACAGCCGTCTTCATACAAGTCACATGTACAGTCACACACACACACACACACACACACGCACACACTACTATTCCATGATTCTGAATATAGAATGAGTGTTTGATAGAAAGAAATGTTTGCATCAAATTGAAGATTCAAAAATTTTCAAATTGTTTTCAAGATTCAAATTGTTTAAAAAAAAAAAAAAAAAAGCAAAAAAGCTTGTTTGGCTTCTTCAAATGTATATGCATTTAGTAGATGCTTTTATCCAAAGTCCAAAGCATGGAAGCATGGTTGTGTTATAATGTACATAAAATCTAAAATGTAATATAATATAGAAATATTAAAAATAATATCAAAATTATTAAATATAATATACAAAATATATATACCAATAATAAAACAATAAATATCTAAATAAAATATAATAAAAATAAAGTATACAATAATATATATATAATTAATACAAAACATTTGTATTATTATTATTATTATTAATAATATTTATTTCTTAGAAATGATCTTAAATGGAGAATCACCTTTGGTCACACACACAAAAAATAAATAGAACAAATAAAATAACATTAATAAAAGTTAATTACACAATATGCTCTTAGTGCAGACAGTTTTATAAAATAAAAAATATATTTATAAAAAAAAAAAAAGTTACCTTAAATGAAGAATCAGCTTTAGAATCAGAATCATACACAATAAAATAAACAGAAAAAATAAAATACAGTTTTGTTAATAAAAATAAATTTGACAATACACCCTTAGAGCACACAATTCTAAAATAAAAAAATATTCATTTTATTTTTAAAAAATGTAAAATATTTTTTCTTTTAAAAATAAACAGTCACACACAATAAAATAATCATAAAAAATACAAATTAAAAAGTTATTAATATAAATAAATTTGACTGTGCCCTTAGAGAACACAATTTTATGATATAAAAAAATATTTTATAAAAAAATTTACAATTCTTTTCTTAAAAAAAAAGTTATTTTAAATGAAGAATCGCTTTCAGTCAGACACAATAAAATAAACGAAAAAAAAATGTATTAAATAAAAATAAATTGTTTAGCCACACACAATAAAAATAAACAGATAAACTAATAACTACTAATAAAAATAAATCCAACAATATGCCCTTAGAGCACACAATTTTATAAAATTAAAAAATATTTGAATACATTTTTATTTTCATTTTTTCGCTTTAAAAAATGTCTTAAATGAAGAATCACCTTCAGTCAGACACAATAAAATAAACTTAAAAAAATAACTGAAAAATAAATTTGACAATATGCCCTTAGAGCACACCATTTTTAAAAAAAAATGTAAAAAAAACAAAAAACAAAAACTTTTTCTCCAAAAAAAAAAGTTATCTTAAATGAAGAATCACCTTCAGACACACAAAATAAAATAAATATTAGTTTTTATTAATAAAAATATATTAGACAATATGCCCTTAGTGCACGCTGGGTCTCTGATTAGTTTGTATTTCATTCATCAGCTCTGTTTCACCATGAATCCTGTATGTTGAGTTTACAGTGACTCTCAGACTCTGGCTCGGCTCCAGACCCTCCTGATCCGTCTCACTGTTAAACGTGTACAGTAGTCAGACGTTTGGCTCGCAGCAGTACGTCTGGTCCAGTTTACTGCTTGTTCTGGCCAAGAACCGCCCACTTAGACAGGAAAGGTCTATCAGACTCAAGGAGGTCTGTTATGCTTGGAGAAAGCGGTCCGTTAGTGTTACCATTCATCTCAATGCTGCAGGACCCGTGGAAATAGGCCGTTTTAAATCTGCAGTGTTCGCTCATGGCCGCTCAGTTCTGGACACGACTGTTTCGAAACAATCACCTGAGCCACAAATGCCACGTAACGAATCATTCTGGAGCTTTTATGCTTTTAAGAGCCTCCAAAAAGAAATGGGGCACTGGTAAAGCATCTAATATAATTAGATGGATAAATTGCTTGCAAAAAAAATGCATTTAATAATAATAAGCAGCTATTTTTGAATGAATGGTGAATCAGGTTTTTGGCAGCAGTGTCAGTCTGTGATTGACTGTGCAGAAGAACACTAAAGAAATTTGTGGAAACATATTTTGAAACAGAATTTCTGACTGTCCCTATGTAGTTAATTCCAGTAATTTGTCTTGTTTTTGCACTTAGTCTCTCACCAAGGCTGCATTTATTTGATCAAAAACACTGTAAAATTGTGAAAAATTATTACAATTTAAAATAACTGTTTTCTATTTGAATATATTTTAAAATGTAATTTATTCCTGTGATCAAAGCTGAATTTTCAGCATCATTACTCCAGTTTTCAGTTTCACATGATCCTTCAGAAAATCATTCTAGTATGCTGATTTGCACAAAAAAGAAAAATGAATAAATAAAATAAATACATATATTTTTTATGCTTTTTTTAAATTAAATTAAATCTTTGCCAAATAATATTCAGTATTCAAAAATATAAATATCCATTTATTTAAAAAGAAAAAGAAAGAAAATTCAACAGCCTTTCAAAGAATTAATGCTACACTTTTTTCTTTAAAAAAAGTTACCTTAAATGAAAAATCACCTTCAGTCACACACAATAAAATAAACCAAAAATAAATAAATAAATAAATAAATAAATAAATAAATATTGATAAATATAAATTAGAATTTTATAAAATCAAAAAATATATATATTAAAAATGGACATTTTTTTCTTTGGAAAAAGTTACCTTAAATCACTTTCGGTCACACAATAAAATAAATAGAAAAAATTAAAAATAAACTTTTTATCAATAAATTTAATAAAATAATTTAATATTAATGTAATTAATTCCAGGAATTTGTAAAGATATTTTATATTAATGCAAGACCACATTTAATTGATCAATAACACTAAAATTTTGAAAAATTATTAATTTAAAATAACTGTTTTCTATTTGAATATATTTTAAAATGTAATTTATTCCTGTGAATTTTCAGCATCATTACTCCAGCCTTCTGTGTCACATGATCCTAATAATAATAATAAAATAATAATAAAATAAAATAAAATAAATAATAATATATAATATTATTTTTAATATATATTTTTTGGAAATCATGATTTTTTTTTTTTTTTTTTTTTTAGGATTTTTTGATTAATAGAAAGTACAAAAGAACAGCATTTATTTGAAACAGAAATCTTTTGTAACATTATAAATGTCTTCAGAGTCGCTTTTTCTTAAGTAAAAAAATATTTTCTCTATTTACCACATACTTTTCAATGGTAGTGTATTTATATATTTTTTTAATTAATTCTAATTATACTTCTAATGCTACACATCTGATTAGTGACTAGTTCTAGTGACTAAAAGTGATTATTTCCTTATCATAAATATGAGAATTTGAAAAAATGTGCTCTTTTGTATCAAAAATAATGTCAAAAAACAATTCTTAATAGTCCTACAGAAACATGCTTATCTATCTATCTATCATATGTACGGGTGACTGTCCCGACAGATAATCTGGTTCTAGTTAGAGAGTTAGTTAGCTCCTGTCAAAAGCCCTGTCTGTGTGCCGTTTCATCTCTCTTCATTGGCTCCACCAATCAAACGCCGGCATGGGACAGGAGATCATTGCTGGTGAATTATGGGATGTTGTGCAGGTGCCTGGGCCGGTTGCCGTAGCGATAGATCACAGTGTAGCGGAATTGGCTGGATGATAATTGATTGGCGTTGGGCTCCTGTGTGAAAGACAGAGGGGAAGAGAGAGAAATAAAGAGAGAGGGATGGAGGGTACGGCTGCCATATTAGATTCCTCCAACGGGCCGTTCGTGCGGAGCGATACCGGCAGCCCCAGTGGTGATGTACAAACCTGGTTAAGGAGGATATTAAACATGGCCAATAAGACACACACAAACACACACACTTACGAGGCCCCAATGGTGATGTCCAAAATGCCCAAACCTGGTTACAGGAGATATTAAACACAGCCATTAAATCACACACACTCTGCTGTGTGTGTGTGTGTGTAAACCTGGTTACCGGCTTTGGGATATTAAACAATCCCATCAGCACCTTATTGCTCAACACTGGGATTTCTCATCGTGTCCCATTATTCCATTTACTACCGACTCTAATGCAGCGTTGGCCTTGGGCAAACACACACACTTTCACGCAAAGATAAACACACACATATGACATTTCCTCCTTAATTGTAATTCATTATTGAGAAATGTGATATTGCATATGTATATATATGATATAGAAAAGCTTCATAATGCAGATTTCAGCCGTGTGAGACTATGAGAAAACAGCTGTAAAAATAAATATTTCTTGTCCAGTTTTGTGTCTAAAAGTACAGTGTAGCTTTAAATTCAAACAATATGCAATAAAATTGCATATATTTTTAATGTATGATGTCTGTGGATTTGGCATTGATGACATTAGCATGAATATGATACAAAATTCATCCAGAATCTTTTCATCTTTAAATAATATTTTTGTAAATGTTCTAGCAAGAAACAGTCAAGAAACCTCAACATTAAATGGACAAAATGTCTAAAATTAAAAAGAATGAAGTAATGTTTTGTTGTTTTTGTAATTAAAATGAGTTAATAACTAGAAATGTAATTTTACTACAGTGAATTAAATATCCAATAAATATCCATTTTAGAGATAATTTTGTAAAAAATTATGGTACATTGTTACTATAATTAGTAAAATTATTCTATTTTTAATTATTTATATATATATATATATATATATATATATATATATATATATATATATATATATATATATATATATATATATATATATACACATTTATAAAATTACAAAGAGTAAAGTAATGTTTTTTTTTGGAATCAAAATTAGTTAATTAAAGATTAAAAATAAAATTAAAAAATAAAAATCCTATTATAAATTAGTATATTTTATATATTTTATATTTAAACCATATATATGTGGTATATATAATAAATAATAAAATATTTTATAGAATAAATAAAAACATGACAATTTTGAATAAAAATATGAAAATATATGAAACAAAAATTTGACATTTTATTATTTAACTATATATAGTTTAAATAATAAAATCTGTATAATAATAAGTAATAAAATATAATAAATTATTTTATAAAATAAATAAAAACATAAATAACAAATAAAATATAAAATATATATAATGAAATATTTTATTATTTAACTATATATATAGTTAAAAAAAAATGTGTAATAATAAAAAATAAAAGATTTGTAAAATTAGTATATTTTAACTATATATATATATATATATATATGTGTGTGTGTGTGTGTGTGTCTGTGTGTATAAATATATTCTTTAAATAATAAAAATATATAATAATAAATAATAAAATATCTATAAAATTTGTATTTCTTTAGTTCTCTCTCTTTCTCTCATAAAACAGGATAAATAACATGTCAAATAAATTTTTTGTGTGTGTGTGTATGAAAAATGCATTGGCAAAAACAGGTAACTCATTTCATTGTGCATTCCAGTTAATCTCAATAAAACTGCAGTTGGGTTATTTTGATATAAAGCAAAAATAACTAAAAATACAGCCAACTAACACAATAAAACAATAAAAACATTTTTTGATTTTTGAAACTCTTTATATATATATATATATCTATATATCTATATATCTATATCTGTATCTATATATATATATATATATATATATATATATATATATATATATATATATATATATATATATATATATATATATTTATATGCATATGTGCATTTAAAACTAGCTGCATGAATATGGAACAATTAGCATGGATATTTATAAAATATTTTCATGAATATGGAACAATTATTTTACATATTTAATCATTTTCATAACCAAAAACATGGAATTTGTTGATTTAATACTTTCAAAAAAATATGTGACAATTTGTATTATATGTTAACGAAAAGTGCCCTAAAGAAAGATAAATAAAAGAAAATATTCTAGAATATGCAGATGTTTAAGCTGTTCAGTCATTTCTCATCCTGCTTACATTTTAATTTCAGCTCTAGAACAATATCAAATCATTGCACAAAGCAGAGTCGAGTCGATAAGATGAGTTAAACGCTAAATGTGACCCGTTAAATGTGGCGCTTTAATGATGGACATTCATCAACATCAGAGGCCGTGGCATCATTTCCATCAGCGCACAGAAATAGCACACAAGTGATGTTTAGCACAGCGACTGCAATTGTTGCTCGTGGATCGCCTGCCGTGTGCGCTGCCCCATTGATCACTATTGAAATGATTATATTCCAGTCGCTTTATGCAGTTGTCTGGCAAACGCCCGCAGTGTTCACCTCCCTTAGGGCTCTAAGTGTCCTACGGTTGATCAGTTAGCATCAAACGCTCAAACTGGGATGTTTTTTTAACATTAGTTTTGAAGAGAACTCTCTAGATCTACCACAAACAATAGCATAAGGTTTGAGAGCAACAAAATTTGTATTTATACATACAATAAACATATGTATGTGTATGATTTACTTGTTAAAACATCTCAATTATACATATATAATTTATATTATTTAATATTATTTATTTTATAATTAATATATAAAATGGATAAAGTGTACATATAAGCAAGTTTTTAAATATTTTTTTCTGTAATTTATATAATTATCAAATAAATAAATTATATAATGTATATAATTCTGTAATTTAATAATATATAATACATACATATATGTAATTATTATTTAAAATGTAAAAATTATTTAAACTGACAGTCAAATAAGACAAACTAATCTATGGAATTAAAATGAAATATAGGTCATTTTAATTATGTTTTATACACGCACACACACACACACACACACACACACACACACACACACACATCACATATATATATATATATATATATATATATATATATATATATATATATATATATATGTATGTGTGTGTATATATATACACACACACAATATATACATAGATATGTATACATATATATAAAATATCTAAAAATATAATTTTATATATTTTAGTCATATAGTGAAATGTATACGTTATATAATTTTATATAATTTTATATCATTTTCAAATAAATAAATTATATATAATATAAACATGTAAAAATGTATATATTTCATATATTATATATATGTATATATATATATATACAAATATACATTTTTATATATTATATATATAAATGTATAAAATTATACTTGTATATATTTATTGATATAGTGAAATGTGTGTATATATATATATATATATATATACACACACACACACACACACACATTTTATATCATTTTACATCATTTTTAAGTAAATAAATAAATGTATATAAAATATATTTAAAAAAAATATTTTTTTATATACTTTTGTATAACTTTTCAAAAAAATAAATTTTATATATACAGTATAAAATGTAATAAATATGTTGTATACAGTGAAATGTATACATTTACATTTTGTTTAATTTTATATATTATAATTTTCAAAGATATATATATATATACACACACACACACACACACACACACATATGTGACCCTGGACCACAAAACCAGTCATAAGGGTAATTTTTTTGAAATTGAGATTTATACATCACCAGAAAGCTGAATATATAAGCTTTCCATTGATGTATGGAAACAATGATAGAACAATATTTGGCCGAGATACAACTTTTTGAATATATGGAATCTGAGGGTGCAAAAAAAAAAAAATATTGAGAAAATCGCCTTTAAAGCTGTCCAAATGAAGTTCTTAGCAATGCATATTACTAATCAAAAATTAAGTTTTGATATATTTACTGTAGGAATTTTACAAAATTTCTTCATGGAACATGATCTTTACTTAATTTCCTGATGATTTTTGGCATAAAAGAAAAATCAATAATTTTGACCCATACAACGTATTTTTGGCTATTGCTACAAATATACCCGAGCGACTTAAGACTGGTTTTGTGGTCCAGGGTCACATATTACTATTATTATTATTTATTTATTTTATAATTATATAATATATATTTAATAAAGTATATTTAATAAACTTGGTCTGCCTGAACTGAGACATATAAATGGTTGATTTCTGTTTTAGCCAGATACTTTTTTATCTGTGAATAATTGTGCAAAACTTAATGATCGAAGATAGAAATAATTTTTTTGTTCTGGAAGTTACATTCATAATCCACTCAGCTTAGAAATCTTGGGGGGCACGTGAATGGGCATGACGCTTCTGACAGTCATAACTGAGGCGATTAACGAAAGTGATCATTTAACAGTCCGTTTGACTGAAAATAACCATAATGAACAGCCAGGCACATTAAATAGCGTTTTGTCCTCCCTCCTAGCGTTAGCATCCAAGGGCTTAGGCGAGAATATTAGCCTGGCAATGAGGCGCTGCGCTAATGCTACGCTAACTCTCCCCAACTCCCATGACTCCCCAGCGTTAGATAACAGTAAGAGCGATTGTTCAAACTAGTTGGTGTAACGAGGGATGACCGGGACACACCGCAGCGGAGAAAGGAAGAGACGCCCCCCTCCCCCACCGTCCCCCGGGAACATTTCCGACGTCTCTGTCACACCCCACAGGTTAGCGGTTAGCGGTTAGCACTGATGAGTGGATGGAAATGTGCCTTTAATGACTTAATGAAACTTCATTTATGATGATAGTCATTAACACTAAACACGGCCACAGGCCAGCTACCCAATTACACACACACACGCAGACGCGTTCACATGCACACGTTTTCAAGTGTGTGAGGAAAGTACAGGTGTGGAGAAAGTGCAGAACAGTGAAGGACCGCCTACTCATCTGTCAATCATCCAAACCCACAATACATTGAGTATTTGACATTCCCATGAACTTTTCTTTGATTTTAGGTTAAAATGCACCTAAGCCACCCTTGAATTTTTTCCCTGCCAAGAGTGTATTATTTTAGCTTACATATGATAAAAAGTTGTGAAATTTGGTAAACTTCTAGAGGACAATCTCAACTTATACTACTATCAATTTGGGGCCTCTACATTAAACTCTCTAGTGCCACCAAGAGCTCAAAATTGCACTTAAAATCTTTTAATCATGTTGCCTAGAACAAATGACTATAAGTTCAACCTCAAAAAAAAAAAAAAAAAAAAAAAAAATCTGCCTCTAATGTATGGCTACGCTAGTAAAAAAGTAATACTGTGGATTTATTTTATACTAAGTATAGTTCAAGTCTTTTAACATGTTTACTGACATATCACTAGAGACTTACTGATATAAAAACTGTAAATAAACTTGTGCACAATGCACATTTTTTAATATGAAGCCTAAAATATGCTTTAATGTCACTATTGATGAGGATTGTATGATGTTTAAATAATATTGGTTTTTAAATGCAAAATATTTAAAGTGTACCTAAAGTATATTTGTAATAGTTCCACTTTAGCACAAACAAATATACTTAAGTATCTTTAGTTGGACTTCAGCACTACTTCCGTACAATTAAAGTGCATTAAGTATTAGTTGTTCCGATTTAGCAGACTTTAAATATACCAGTTTAGTATACTAAAAGTACAACTGCAGGATATTTTTATTAAGTACATAATATGTAAATGTATTTGTAGTATACTAAGCATGAAATAAATGTATTTTAAATACATTTTAGTATATGTATTTTTCACTAGGGTATTTGCCAAACAAACAAAGAAATATTTTTAATGTTAAATTCAGCATATCCTACTTATTATACTGTATATTACCAAACAAACTAACACGTAAATATTTTATTGAAATTAAATAGAAAATGTAATTATTTATCAATAGAAAATGAAACTTATCCTGTTTAACATATGGCTATTTACTGACTAACAAACAAACAAACAATAAATAAATAAATAGTAATATATCCAATAATTTTGAAGTATTCAGTCGAAAATGTAATTAACTAAAAGAGGTAATTAATTAATTAAATTAATTAATTAATTGAATAAAAACTTTAGTAATTATGAGCTTGACTTAAAAAATAATGATGACATCACATTTGCAGTAAATTAATTTTAAGATTTTTTTATATACTTCATCCATCCATCCATCCATCCATCCATATACCTACCTACCCATCTACCCATCTACCTATCCATCTATCCCTCTATCTATCTATCCCTCTATCTATCTGTCTGAGACTCTGTTACATCGGTTGGGTCAATTCACTGAGTTATAAAGAGAAACAGAAATTCGACCAGAGCAACACACACACAGAGTCTGTTCTAGGAGGAATGAAATCCAATTGTGTGTGTGTGTGCATTGGAGAGACATAACTGAAAGAAACAGAGGAAGAAAAGAGAGATTGTGTGTGTGTGTGTGTGTGTGTGTGTGTGTGTGTGTTTTAGTAATGAAATTAGAATGGGAAGAGGCCAAAACAATAAATCAAAGCCATATGTGTCCATTTCCTGTTTGAGTTCCTTTCACACAGACCACTGCTGACCCCGTGCGGCGCGCACACACACACACACACACACACACACAAGTACACACACGCAAGTACACACACGCAAGTACACACACGCAAGTACACACACGCAAGTACACACACGCACACACACACACACACACACACACACACACACACACACATCTTTTCCCAGGGCAATATGGTGACAACATCACAAACAAATGATGTGACCGTAAACAGCATATCAAATAGTGTGTGTGTGTGTGTGTGTTTGTTTTGACTATGCTTGTGAGGACCAAATGTCCTCACTTTTATTGTGAAACACTTTGTTGATCCACTAGTGAGGACATTTTACTGGTCCTCACTAGTTAAAGGGCTTATAAATCAGCCAAAAGATGTTTTTGGTTTAAATGTTGTGTTCTGCACATGTTTTTATGATTGGTAAGTTTAGGGAAAGGGGTTGGATTAGCTGACAGAAAATATCATTAACCTGATAGAAAATCAATAAAAAGTGAAACAAACGTGTGTGTGTGTGTGTGTGTGTGTGTGTGTGTGTGTGTAAATGCAAAAAGAACACACACACATTTAGTTGCTGTCTAAATTAGTCTTTTGAAGATTGTTTTTAAATAAACCTTATTATAATTACTACAGTCAAACTTTTTAGAAAACAAAAACAACATTATTTACATTATTTATGAATCTGATTTCCAATTAAGCATGTCCACAGATGCACCCAAAGGGAGATTTTGGCATATTTAACTATAGAAATTAGTTAGATTTTTAGTTAGTAGCCATATATATTAAGTGGGATGAGTTCAGTTTGCTGTTGAATAATTTTAATAGAAACATTTAGTTATTTAGTTAGTTACTAAGTTAGTGGCCATATATAATAAACTGAATAAGTTATTGAATAATTTCAATAGAAATGCTTATTTAGATAGAAGTTCTATATAATAAGCACGATAAATGGAATTTTTGTTTGAATAATTTCCATAGAATGATTATTTATTTAGTTATTTTGTATGTTAGAAGCTCTGTATAATAAGTGGGATAAGATGATTTTGTTATTGAATAATTTTAATAGAAACAGTTAACCAGCTCGTTAGTTGCAATATATAGTAGGTGGAAACAGTTGAATTTTCTATTGAATAATTTCAATAGAAATACTTGGTTAGTATAGTTAGTGACCTTATATAATAAGTGGGATACGTTGAATTTTATATTGAATCATTTTAATAGAAACACTTAGTTAGTGGCCATATGTAATGAGTAGAACAAGTGAATTTGCTATTGAATAAGTTTAATAAAAACATTTAGTCAGTTAGTTAGTTGCCATATATAATAAGTGGAATAAGTTGAATTTTCTATTGAATAATTTCAAAATAAAAATTTAGTTAGTTAGTTAGTTGGTATAGTTAGTAACCTTATATATTAAGTGGGATACGTTGAATTTTCTACTGAATGATTTCAATAGAAACAGTTAGTTAGTTACTTAGTAGTCATATGTAATAAGCAGAATTGCTATTGAATAATTTTAGTAGAATCAGTTTTAGTTAGTTAGTTGTCATATGTAATGAGCAGAATAATTTGAATTTGCTATTGAATAAGTTTGATAGAAACATTTAGTCAGTTAATTAGTTGGCATATGTAATAAGTGGAATAAGTTGAAATTTCTATTGAATAATTTCAAAAGAAATATTTAGTAATTCAGTTGGTATAATTAGTAACCTTATGGTTAGTTAGTTCATTAGTTAGTGGGTTAGTGGTCATAAGCAGAATAAGTTGATTTTGCTATTGAATAATTTAATGGGAACAATTAGTTAGTTAGCTAGTTAAAGTTAGTTGGTTAGTTAGTGGTCATGTGTAATAAGCAGAATAAGTTGATTTCGCTATTGAATAATTTTAATAGGAACAGTTAGTTAGCTAGTTAGTTTTAGTTAGTTGGTTAGTTAGTGGTCATGTGTAATAAGCAGAATAAGTTGATTTTGCAATTGAATAATTTTAATAGGAACAATTAGTTAGCTAGTTAGTTGGTTAGTGGTCATGTGTAATAAGGAGAATAAGTTGATTTCGCTATTAAATAATTTTAATAGGAACAATTAGTTAGTTAGCTAGTTAGTTTTAGTTAGTTGGTTAGTTAGTGGTCATGTGTAATAAGCAGAATAAGTTGATTTTGCTATTGAATAATTTTAATATAAACAATTAGTTAGTTAGCTTGTTAGTTTTAGTTAGTTGGTTAGTTAATGGTCATATGTAATAAGCAGAATAAGTTGAATTTGCTATTGATTAATTTTAATAAAAACAGGTAGTTAGTTAGTTAGTTAGTTAGTTAGTTAGTTAGTTAGTTGCCATATATAATAAGTGGAATAAGTTAAATTTACTATTAAATAATTTCAGAAGAAATATTTAGTTAGTTAGTTAGTAACCTTATGTATTAAGAGGGATACATTGAATTTTCTACTGAATAATTTCAAAAGAAACTGTTAGTTAGTTAGTTAGTTAGTTAGTTAGTTAGTGGTTATATGTAATGAGCAGAAAAAGTTGAATATGCTATTGAATAAGCTTAACAGAAACATTTAGTCAGTTAGTTAGTTAGTTAGTTGCCATATATAATAAGTGGAATAAGTTGAATTTTCTTATGAATAATTTCAAAATAAATATTTAGCAATTCAGTTGGTATAGTTAGTAACCTTATATATTAAGTGGGATACATTGAATTTTTTATTGAATAATTTCAAAAGAAAGAGTTAGTTAGTTAGTTAGTTAGTTAGTTAGTGGTCATATGTAATAAGCAGAATAAGTTGATTTTAATGTAAGTAACTATTGAATAAGTTTATTAGAAACAGTTTGTTAGTCAGTCAGTCAGTCAGTCAGTTAGTGGTTCAATGTAATGAGCAGAAAAAGTTTAATTTGCTATTGAATAAGTTTAATAGAAACATTTAGTCAGTTAGTTAGTTGTCATATATAATAAGTGGAATAAGTTGAATTTTCTATTAAATAAATTCAACAAAAACAGTTAGTTAGTTAGTGGTCATATATTTAGCAGAATAAAATAATTTTTTTAATTTAATAATCTCAATAGAAATATTTAAGGCACCTATTTAGTTAGTAGCTGTATATAATAATATATATATAATATAATAATAAGTTGCTATTGAGTAATTTTAATAGAAACAGTTGGTCTATGTACAGTATGGGACAGTTTTGTTTATATTCTTGTGTGATCAAGCGTTTGACTCACAGCACAAGGTCTGATCGTCGTTACAGCTTATTCTGAACCAAAAACACCCACTTACACACAAAGAGACAGACTGACATGTACAGCGGCCAATCACAGTTTGTCTGACATTACGTGACATTTAGGGGCCGGTTTACCTGAAAAAGGATACCACAATACCAGACAAGCGCATTTTAGGTTTTACTATTCCACAGTGTAGACAAAACCAACACTCACACACACATACACATTCACAAAGGTCTATGCAGCAAACATAGGGCTGCAAAGTCAAAGAAATAAAAAGTAAAGCAGAAGAAAAGAACAAGATTGTAATAAGGAGAGAATCTAGACATCTCGACTCCTCACTGCCAGGCCTGAACCCAATGCAGAATAAACATACAGAGCGTGGCTTTGATTAAAGACTAATATCAGCTCTGTGTGTGTGTGTGTGTGTGTGTGTGCGGCTGAAACTCTCGATCCGTTTGCAGCAAAAGACTTGTGCTTTATTGCTTTGATGCAGCAAATATTGTCGGAAAAGCCACTAAAGTCTCTATGATCTTTTATTAAAACAGTCAGCCTGTCTGTCTCCATCTGGAAATACATGTGATTGTGTGAGTGAGAGAGAAGAAAGAAAATAAAGCAGACAGGAAGTGAGAGAAGGACGACACATGTGAATTTTCTCATTGCTGAGCGGGATGTTTAGTAGAGGATGATTGTGATTATTATATTACGATCAAACGCACAGTCACTGTCCCACTGAACTAGCAGTATAATGGGTAGCTGCCATCCCTGCTTACTCTTTTTAAAATTGAACTAAGACACACTTAGAAACATCTATCATTGCATTAGGTGTCAACCTATACCATGGTAAAATGTAGGGTCTCTACCACAAACTCTCTAGCGCCACCAAGAGCTTGAGGTTGCTTTTTTAACTTTTTGAAGTTGTCTAGAAAAAAATGTCTATATGTACTTTTAAAACTAATATATATATAAATATATATATATTACTTATTCTTATTGTGGCTACTTAGTAAATATATATATGGCTACTTACCAAATAAATAAAAAATAAAATAAAATTAAAAAAATTCTACTTACCAAATTTAAATAAATAAACAGATAAATAAATAAATAAATAAATATTTTGAAATTATTCGATTGAAAATTCAACTTATGCCACTTACATATGGATACTTACCAAATAAATACAGAATAAACTAAATATATATATATATATATATATATATATATATATATATATATATATATATATATATATATATATATATATATATATATATATACACACATTAAAAATTCAACTTCAAACATTCTACTTACCGAATTTAAATGAATAAATAAACAAATAAAAAAATATTTTCCAATTATTCAAATGAAAATTCAACTTATCTCATGTATTATATATGGCTACTTAACAAATTTAAATAAATAAATAAATACATATTTTGAAATCATTCAATTGAAAATTCAACTTATCCCACTTATTATATATGGATACTTAGTAAATAAATACAGAATAAACTAAAAAAAAAAAAAAAAAAAGTATAAATTCAAATTTCAACTTCAAACATTCTATATACCAATTTTAAATAAATAAATATAAGTCGAATGAAAATTCAACTTATTTCATGTATTATATATGGCTGCTTACCAAATAAATAAAAATCAAATAAATGACAATAAATATTTCTTTTGAAATTATTTATTTGAAAATCAAAAACTTACCCCCATTTCCATGGCTACTTACCATCTAAATAAATATATATATGTATTGAATTAATAATAATCATTTCTAAATGAAAAGAATTTTATGTCTAAATCTTGCTTATTATATATGACTACTTTAAGTAAATAAATAGTCTGAATAATTAACAAAATAAAAATTATTATTCAGAATATTAGATTAGCTAAAATGGGTCATTTATGCTTCAATAAAAATGAAAAGAAATCAAACTTTTCATCATTAACAAAACTAGTTAAACCTGTAGTATGTTACAACAAATGCGTTTTCTTGTACGTATGCATTTCTTTTTTCAAATGCATCTCTGATGTGTTCACTCTCAGCTAAATTCATAACTGATTTACTGCTGCATCCCAAACCT
Organism: Cirrhinus mrigala; assembly: GCA_036247105.1. NCBI lineage: Eukaryota > Metazoa > Chordata > Actinopteri > Cypriniformes > Cyprinidae > Cirrhinus > Cirrhinus mrigala. The sequence continues at coordinate 31,436,689 of CM070026.1, read as the reverse complement.
TTGCCAATACTCGTGAATGTGGAAATGTGGAGTCCTGTGGTCTCGGGACGCTCCCAGAAATGTAGTTCTCTGTTTGTGTTGTGTTTCAGGCTTTGTGTAAATGGATCAAATTGGACAGAACTATTTATTTCAACCTCCCGCTGCGCCGGGCCTCCCAAACCCACACTCATAAGTGTCCCTCTTTCCTGCAGCTTTTCTCAGTGCGTATGCATGTGTGTGAGACGTGTGTGTGTGTAATCGGACTCTAAGTAGCTCATACGGACTGTAATGTTTCCTGACAGAATGCAGTTAGAGTATCAGAGCCATCGCCCCTGGCAAACCAGCACACACTGCCTCAGGGCGACCGCCGAGGGCCGTTCAGCTCGTGTGTGTGTGTGTGAGAGAGACAGAGAGGTTAAAGTTATTTAAAGCGTCATTATTCTAAACATCACAGAGCTGTGATTCTCTTCTGTGAATTGTTGAAGACCGTACAAGTGCTTAAGTGAGATACAGAACACGACAGAAACTACTTTTCTACCGTCCGTCTACAGAAACACACACACACACTGTTCGCCTGCTCATGTTGACAGCACAGTAGTTCTGTTATACTTCCTGTTACAATTCTGTTCTTCTGCTGCTGAATAATTTAGAATTGTGTGTGTGTGTTTGAATTATTCAGATGTTTAAAGGCTGTGAAGTTGAAACAGTTTGTTCCTTTTTCTCCACCACTAATGAGCTAATGACCTCCAGGCCTGTGTGAGTGTGTGTGTGTGTGTGTGTGTGTGTGTGCAAAACAGTGAGCTAACAAGTATTGGTCAGCAGTCTACAGACTGAGTCTCTCTGTCTGATGATGATTTGTTTCTCTCTCCCACTGAAGGTCAAGACTTTCCGCCTTCACACACACATGGACGTATCTAAATGAAGATGCACCATAGACAATTATAATGACCGAAGACTTATGTAAAACCGAACATTATATGACAGCGTATACTTTATTTTCAACTACTTGTACAAGGAATGAAAGAATGAATGAATAAATGAATGAATGAATGAATAAAATTAGTAAAACTGAAAAGTTACCAAAAGTTATTTGTAGAATATCCTGAAGTGTGAATGAATATATATATAAAATTTATTAAAGCATTACATTTAGTATTAAATACAGCATTAAAATACAGTTAATAAATTGTAGTAAAAATGTAAATATTTTTGTACAGTGGGGTCCAAAAGTGTTACACTACATGAAAAATCTGTTGTTGTTGTTGTTTTTTTTTTTAAGCATGAACATTTTTTTTTAGAGCTTTGTTTGTTTCAAAATTTACAGCATATAATTTGTAATGAACAAATTACATTAAATTGTAAAAATACATGCATGTATTATGATTTAATAAAAAGTATTAATAATACTTACTAATTAATAATACTACTTATACTCCATTTAATGACAAATAATTATTATTTACTTGTACAATGATATATAATTAAATACGTATTTGATATATATAATTACTATTAATAATAATGTAATACATTCTAATACAAATGAATACATATACATATATATATATATATAAAATAATATTAGTATTAATAATACTAACAGTTTTTAATTAAATGTAAATACATTTTTTAATAAAAATTGTACAATATTATTATTACTCAATAACTAAATAATAAATATATCTAAATATTTAAATAAATAAATGTTAGTATTAATGAAATATATATGTAGTAATATATTATCAAATAGCTATAATAATATTTAATATATAATTATTAATATAATAATGTTAATACTAATAAGTGCATAAATTAATTTAACATTATATATATATATATATATATATATATATATATATATATATATATATATATATATATATATATATATATATATATAATTTAAATATATATATATATATATATATATATATATATTTATTAATTAAATATATATATGTAGTACTATATTATCAAATAACTAATGATATTTAATATATAATTATTATTAATAATAATAATGTAATACTAGTGAGTGAATAGTTTTACTAATTTATTAGTAATAATAATATTAGTATTATTACTAATATTATATTATATACTATTTATACTTAATTTTTTAATAACAATTATTTTCTTGTACAAGAAAATTTCTTGTCTTACTAAATAGCTAAACAATATGTATAATAAAATATAAATATTTGTACTAAAATATTACTAATACTTAATTCAATAAAAATACTATTTATACTCCATTTAATAATAAATAATTATTATTTACTTGTACAGTTATATATTATTAAATAAGTAATATTGAATATATATTTATTATAGTAATAAGTTAATAAATTATATATAAACATATATATATAGATATATATATAGATAGATAGATAGATAGATAGATAGATAGATAGATAGATTTAGATATAAATATAGATATTACTAAATTTTATATTTGCCTATACTGCTACTTTAAAAAAATATATAAAAATGTGCATTACTGTATATACATTAGTATTAATATATATATATATATATATATATATATATATATATATATATATATATATGTACTAATGTACTATGTACTAATAATATTACTAATACTTATTTAACAAATTCTATTTACACTCCATTTAGTAACAGATAATTATTATTTACTTGTACAATAATATATTATTAAATAATTGTCAAATAATATATATTTTATTAATAAATATTATAAACAAAAACAACAATCAACCTAGCAATGCTGCCATATTACAGTATTCATTGGTATATTATAATTTAAAAACAATAAAACGAGTAGAAAGCAGAAGCAGCATGTATGAGATCGGTTTCCACTCAGCCATGCAAAATTACCTGACGTGGATTATTATTCAAAAATAATGGACTGTTCCACAATTCCACAACTGACCAATCAGAATCAAGCATTCAGGCGAGAGTCTTAAATAGCTGAAAAAGCTGATTATAATAAAAGAAAACTAAAGAAAAACTTTGTAAAACATGATCTTCTTTAGCTAGCAATCATTTTACCTTTGATGAGGTTTTGTCAAATTGAACTCACTTCTGAGGCCATTTTATCCTCAAAGCGCAGCTAAATGGTCCCAGAGACGCGCAGCGGGACGGAGGATCAGATCTTTAGGTCTGTCTGAGTGAGTTGGCAGTCAATGACAGATGACGCTGATCATTTTCCTAAGCGCTCGTGTCCCAGCAGGCTGGAGTCTGAAGACGTGATTCAATTAGGGGTAGTAGCGTTATTATCTCTGTGTGTTAGCGTGAGGCATTACACTAATGTTTGTCCATGCATGGCTCTTTGCCTGCCGGCACAGACACAACACGCTAATAATGACAATACACGCAAACTCTCATGTACACATGCAAACGCTCTCACGTAGACTCGCGCTCGTCTGTCCCCATGCAGCTGGACTCGGACGGGCCCGAGCGTGAAATCTTCTGCTCCCACAATACAATGGGGCGGCTGTGTGGTGCATGCTGGGAAGTGGTCTCCATGACAAAAGAGCTGAGTGGCGGCAGCTGCCCGTGTCTGTGCTCGCTCGCTAACACACGCGGACGCACACTTCGCAAAGGCCCTGCAGGGTGTCCGGCCAGCTGCCCGTCAGTCTTTTGTGTGCGTGTGTGTGTGTGTGCTTATATGTGTCTGGCTGCAGGGCCTAAAAATGAAATGAAGTTAAAGCTAATCAATAATCAATAATCGGAAATAAATGATGAACATTTTCTCATAGTCAGATATGATTGTGTGTGGCGTCCTGAAACAGCAATGTCCAATCAGGAATACATGTATACCAAAGTCCTAAGTAAAACGCAATAAAATAATGTAAAGTGATGTAATAAAAAAATAAATAAAATAAAATAAAAAGTAAATGTAATAAATAAATAATTAAATGTAATTAAAATAAAGTAATAAATAAAAGGTCAATGTTATACAATAAAACAATGTATAATAATAATAATTCTATAAAATAGTAATAATAATAATAATAATAATACAAAAAAATACAATAACAGTAATTAATAAAATAAAAAATGTAAATTTGATACAATAAAACAAAATATAATACAATAAATATAAAATAAAATAAAATAAAATAAAATAATAGTATTAAAATAAAATAAAATAAAAATATGTCTGTCAAAAGAATATTTTTACTGCCCTAACAATGTAAAGTATAAATATATATATATATATAAATAAATATAAACTTTCTCTCTTTTGGGGCACTTTATATTTAGGGTTTTATGGACAACAGTAAAAGGGAAAGTCAGCCAACATTTCAATGATTGTATGTAATTTTAGAGTGGAACACAAAAATTATATAATTAGAAGGCTAAGATATTTTACTTTAATGCACAAAACTCAAAAAGTGATATTTGGAAGACCCAAAGTGCCTCAAAATGACAGAAAGTTTTTTTTACTTGAATTTAGAAAACATTATACACAGTTAAACATATTTTTTAGCGGTATTTTTCCTTAAAAAGAACTGAAACTGGTAAGCTGGTGAATTCTATAATATTATACTTGTGATATAATATGATACTTATTATGAAATATATTTCGCTTTATATTGTTACGGCCATAAAAGATTCTTTTAACAGCTCTAAAATCTTATTTTATTTTATTTTATTTTATTTTATTTTGTACCACATTTTAAATTATATTAAATATATTTATATTATATTAAATGTATTTAATTATATTTAACATACATATATTTAAAATAAATATATAAAAAATATAATTAAATATATAATAAGTAATTTTGACAGATTATTTTATTTTATTTTATTTCGAAAGTCATTCACATTCACAAACCAAACTGCAAATACAGTTAAGTAAAATAACAGATTCAATTTTTCTCACCCAAGTCTGATTGTCCCCCACAATATGGATTGTTTTTGGTTCAAAAGTTTATTTTATAATTGTTATTTAAAATATTTTATTTTAATAATACTACATGATGATGCTAAATGACATCCATTATAATAGGTGTGAAAAGAAACGCTAGTCTGGCTGGTATTGTAGAGCTATTTGAGTCTTACTGTGGGGACAAAACAGGTTGAGAGACACTGTCCACTTTTATTTACTAATACTAAATAATGCAACTGAACCTGTGCTGCTGAAAACATAACATCAGTCACACTCACTGCACACACACATCACTTCCCCTCTGGTCAGTGTGAGCCCTGAAGGTCAAAGGTCAGACTGGGCCAAAGGTCATCTGTAGATAGTGGTCAGTAGGTCAAATGCAGGTGTTTGTGGGCAGCTGTGACACCAGAGAAAGTGTTTTATAATGGAGAGGCCAGATATCTAGAGACCAAAATATCACAGAGACTTCAGGGTCTTTCCATTTGGACCAGTAAGAAAACTAAAGTTTTAAGTTTTGAAAAAATTAATGCTTTATTCATAAATGATGCATTAAATTGTTAAAAACTGACAGTAAAGACATTTATAATGTTACAAAGGATTTCTATTTCAAATAAATGCAGTTCTTTTGAACTTTATAGAATCCTGAAAAACAGCTGTTTTCAACACTGAACATTGACAATGTTTTGTGAACAGCAAATCAGCATATTAGTCATGTGTTACTGACAACTGGAGTAATGATACTGCAAATTCAGCTTTGCATCACATTAATAAATGACATTTTACATATATATAAAAAATAAAAAAAGGTTATTAGGATTTTTTACCCTGCTGAAAACACCAGCATTAAGTATGTTTTGAAGCATCATAGCTGGTTTGATCTGGTCCTTAGTTGGTCATGAGCTGATGTAAGCCAGTCCTGAGCTGCTTGTAAGTCAGAATTGCAAGTGTATATATCACAGTTCTGACTTCATTTGTCAGAGTTGTAAGTTTATATCGCACAATTCTGAGAAAAAAAGTCAGAATTGTGAGATAAAAAGCTGGCTACCATGCAATTCTGACTTCCTTTTTTTTCTTTTTTTTTTGCAATTGTGAGTTTACAACTCGCAATTCTGACTTTTTTTGCATGATTGTGAAATATAAATTTGCAATTTTGACTTTTTTCTCAGAATGTGATATAAACTCACAATTTGGACTTTTTTTCTCAGAATTGCATGATATAAACTCACAATTCAGACTTTTTTCTCAGTATGTGTGATATAAACTCACAATTTTGACTTTTTTTCTCAGAATTGCATGATATAAACTTGCAATTTTTACCTTTTTCTCAGAATTGTGTGATATAAACTCGCAATTGCAAGTTATGAAGTCAAAATTGTGTGATATAAACTCACAATTCTGACTTTTTTCTCAGAATTTATATAAATTGCAATTTTTACTTTTTTCTCAGAATTGATATAAATTTGCAATTTTGACTTTTTTCTCAGAATTGTGCGATATAAACTCAATTTTGAGATACAAATTTGCAATTTTTACTTTTTTTCTCAGAATGTGATATAAACTCACAATTTTGACTTTTTTTCTCAGAATTGCATGATATAAACTCACAATTGTGAGGTATAAAGTCAAAATTGTGTGATATAAACTCACAATTTTGACTTTTTTTCTCAGAATTGATATAAATTTGCAATTTTGACTTTTTCTCACAATTGCTTGATATAAAGTCGCAGTTTTAATCTTTTTCACAGAATTATGATATAAATTCACAATTTTGACTTTTTTTCTCAGAAGTGTGTGATATAAACTTGCAATTGCGAGTTATAAAGTCAAAATTGTGAGATATAAACTCACAATTCTGATGTTTGTTCTCAGAATTGTGATATAAATTCACAATTTTTACTTTTTTCTCAGAATTGCGTGATATAAACTCATATAAACTTCTGACTTTATTTCTCAGAATTGCAAGTATATCTATAACGTTCTGACTTTATAACACGCAATTTTGAAAACATACACTGTCAGAAAAAAAGGTACAGTTCTGTCGCTGGGGTGGTACCCTAAGGTACAAAGTGAAAAGGTACAAATATGTACTTTTAAAGTACTAATATGTACCATTAAGATACCAATATGTTCCTCTAAGGTACCAATATGTATTTTAAAAGTACTAAAATGTACCTTTAAGGTACTAATATGTACTGTTTAGGGGTAGGTAAGGTACAAAGATGTACCTTTTTACTTTTGTACCTTAGGGTACCACCCCAGCGACAGAACTGTACCTTTTTTTCTGAGAGTGTATCAGTATTTTTCCCCCTTTAAAATTGGAATTTTTAACTCGCAATTGTTTACATCTTACAATTCTGAGAACAAAAGTCAGAATTGTGTGAAAAAAGTCAGAATTGCTAGATATAAACTCGCAATTGCGAGAGAAAAAGTCTAAATTGTGAGATCACACAATTTACATCAAACAATTCTGAGAAAAAGTCATAATTGCAAGTTTAACCCTTTAACTGTCACTCCCATTTTTGAACACAGACATAAAAATGCACTATCCAGACTTAAATTATTATAATTCATGAATGAAAACATTTTGTAATATGATTTTGATGTACATTTTCCATGGTAATGCAATGTCTAATTTTAAAATGCCTTTCAAAGGATGAATTTTGAGATTTTAAGTTTTGAACTGATATATAATTTCTTATGATGGGAAAAAGGCAATGAAGAAAGTCCTTTGTCACAAAGGTCAGAACTCATGTTATGATGTAGATTTTTTAAGTTGCACTCTTGACATATATTAATCTATTACTTTTCCTACATAATTTGTAACACAAAAATATGGTAAAATATCTATTTAGGAGTCTTAGACCTTTCCAACAATGTATAGTTTGTCATGATTAGATTAGGATTTATTTGTAATATGGTGAAGTAAACGTGACAGTTAAAGGGTTAAAAACTTTTGAATGGTAATCTGTGTTCTTAATATCAGAACGCTAAATCTCTGAATGTGTTTCTCAATAATAAAAGCTAAAGTGTGTAATTTCTGCACTACAGGCATCAGTAAACATAAATCAAAGTAATGACTGTTTCCACACAGGTTTCCAAAACAAACAGATCCACTCTGGTGCGTCAGGCTAATTGAAAAACCCAAAAAGGAAGGAAACAATGCTTTAAAACCTTCAAAACTTATATTCCAGTGTAAGCTAGAATATGAGAAAGTATTTTAACATCGAACTTCACCTTTAAATATAAATAAATCCACGTCAAACTCACTCAGTGAAGCATAACGCATCTACAAGTGGGAACGATTCACACTGTCACTCATGCAATCAGCTGATGTTTGTTCAGAGAGATGTCAGATAAGAGCTTCAGCAATCAACCACCCAAATGCAAAGTTTACGATTCAGAATTATTCATTCGCCGCTATCAGCGCTGAGCATCGCTGCGCAAACACCACATCTAATGCGTGTGAGAACGAGGAGGTCAAGACTTCAGAAACGTGCAGGGTTAATAATTACGCAGATTGTTTCCCGCGTGTTTATTTTCGCGTCTGACGGTCGCAGGACGGCGTATGCGTGCGGGTGGGCGCGGGAGCCGGTTCTGGGCTTGTTGCCCTCGGTTACAGCTGTCCACCTGCCAATCAGCCGTCAGCGTGCGAGTGTGTGTGTGTGTCAGTGCTGTGTGACAGTATAATTATGAGGCTCGCTGCAGGCTATCACAGGCCCATAACAGACGTTTATCGATCGTTCGGCAGAGGGAATTTATCAATGTCCAGACTGCGGGACACACACACATACACACGTAGGGTTCACATCGTCTGACCCCTCACTCGCCAGATGGATGGATGCTGGAATGAGACTTTATTAGAAAGCAAGACTTTGCCGAAGTTTTGACAGGACGGATGGTGTGTGAGTGTGTGTGTGTGTGTGTGTGTGTGTGTGCTGTTGTCAGTTTAAACTGAGCTGTAACTCCAACACACACAGTCAAAAAGGTCAAAGGTCAGCTTTTATATGTCCCATGTGACATAAAAGTCAGAAAAATCATGTGTCAGTCAGCTCTAAGTGTTTATAGCTCTCAAAAACATGCAAACAGTAATGCAAATGTCAATTTTACCTTTAAAAGAAAACATTTTACATTGTAAAATAAATGTATATGCATTCAAATTTTAAAGTGTGAAGTCAGTACTTTCTATTCAGTAAGGATGCATTAAATCGATCAAAGACGATAGTAAAGTAATTTAAAATGTTACAAAAGATTTAGATTTCAAATAAGTGCAGTTTTTATTCATTAGAGAATCCTGAAAAATGACATTTGCCATTTTAATTTGCACAAATTATTGCCGTTTTCTCAAAAACCTGAAGCAGCACAACCGTTTTCAACATTATTAATGATAAGAAATGTTTCTTGAGCAGCAAATCAGCATATTAAAATGATTTTTGAAGGATCATGTGACACTGAAGACTGGAGTAATGATGCTGAAAATTCAGCTTTGCATCACAGGAATAAATTACATTTTAAAATATATTCAAATAGAAAATAGCTATTTTAAATTGGAATAATATTTCACAATATTAGTGACTTTACTATAATTTGGATCAAATAAATGCAGCCTTGGTGAGCAGAAGAAATTTACCAACCCCAAACTTTTGAAACAAAAAAAAAATTCTATATTATATTATATTATTTTATTTTATATTATATTATGTATATTATATATACACAGAGAGCATATTAAATATTAAATCCATATAAAGATTCTACTTTAATGTTGCTAATAATTTTTGTGAAAATAAAATGTAAAAAAAGGTTGCATCATTATTCAGTGTACTTGTAAATGAAACAATATACTTATTCTGATCTGTACTTATATATAATATAATAATAATAATGCTAAGAAATGTTTCTTGAGCAGCAAATCAGCATATTAAAATGATTTTTGAAGGAGCATGTGACACTGAAGACTGGAGTAATGATGCTGAAAATTCAGCTTTGCATCACAGGAATAAATTTTATTTTAAAATTTATTTCAACAGAAAACATTAATATTAAATAGCAATAATATTTCACAATATTACTGATTTTACTGTAATTTTTTGTGAAATAAATTCAGCCTTGGAGAGCAGAAGAGATTTACTAACCCCAAACTTTTGAAATAAACAAGTAAATAAATAAATAAATAAAAAATAATAATAAAAATAATATATATATATATATAGTGGAGACATCCTATTTTGGTGTCTGCAATAAATTAAAATTCACAAAAGTAATTTTATATACATAGAGAGCATATTAAATGCATGTAAAAAGTCTACTTTAATGTTGCTAATGATTTTTGTGAAAATAAAAAAATAAAATGTAAAAAAGTTGCATTCAAATGTAAGTGTAAATGAACATTCTGATCTATACTTAAATATAAAATATAAAAATATATTAAATTTAAAAAAAAAAAATACGTAAATGTATAAAAGAATAAGTGATCATACTAATTTCATAATTTTTTTATAAATAATAATGCTGAAAAATGGGTAAACCCTAGTTATTTGAAGGATAGTGGGAAAGATTGGTAAAGTAATGATTAAAAATTGCGATTAATTAGTTTCTCTCTTTCTCTTTCTTTCTCTTAGATTCTACTTTTTTTTTTCCCACAAATAGCTCATTTTTGCAGACAGTTTTGTTTCCGAAGAGCCGCCAAGTACACACACACACACACACCAAAAGACACTTGCTAATGCTCAAAGCTGCTTCTCTGACATAATTTATTCTAACAATAACTGACAACAAGAATTAATAACTCATCATAACATGACTCTAACATTAATAATCCATCAGTAGTCAGTGAATAATCCAGTCATGTTGGAGTTGAAATTGAAAATCTCTCTGGATCTCCTCTGGCTAATATTTACAAGCGCAGACAGGAAGACGAAAAACATCCCCGATTTATGAAATCTCAAGTCAGCGTCAAAGGCAAAGCCGTAAATGTTGTGTCATTCAAAATACTTCTGTACGGAAGTTTAATAAACAGGCCTGTCTAAATGTTTATAGATCATTTCAAAAAATGAAAATGTTATGCTAGTAAAAAACCCATCTCTAAGGGCGAAAGCACAGGAAATTGTGTCACTTTTTCTCAGCAAGCCCTCGTTGAGCTTTTTAAAGTGGAATGACTGAATTTTTTTCAGATGATCACGATGGATCATGGGATCACAGGAAGTCAAATGAACAGCAATATTAAACAGGAAAGCAAACAGGATGGTGCTGATGGCAAGATTTCAGTATCATATGAGACTATATGAGAACATGCTGCGTTTCAATTCACATATATCTCATACGCTACCGAAGGTGATGAAAATAAAACACTGAAGATGATAAACAAGTGCATACTTGAGCATACAGATAGTATGATGAAATTGGGATGTAATGCAACATCATAAAAGTTCATCTTGATATCACACAACTTTTTACATGCAAACATTATTAATTAAGCATTTATGCAGTTGATTTGACACTTTTATCTAAAGCAATTTACAAATTTACTAATTTTATACTTGTGTGCAGAAAGTAAGTCAAATCTGTTACAGCTCTAGTTGCGCTACATGAACACAGTAAAACTGTCACATGCATCTAATGCAACTAATGGTTCATGCATTTCAACATTTTTGTGTTTGCATTGGCTCAGCATATTTCTAAACCTTAAAAATACAAAAGTGAGTACTCACAAACTATCTCTTCTGTAGCACAAGTGATTGTGGGCAGCATTAGTCCAAGCAGCATGCATAAAAATCCACTGGAAAACGTTTATAATCCAGGCATTTCATGCATATTATTTCCGATGCATGCAACTGATTTACTACTGTTATTTATTTATTACTTATAAGTGATTGGGAAGTGGGATGCAGCCATATTCTGACTTTGAGTTCAGAGGTTCAGCGTTTCTGTGTTTGCGCCATAGTCAGCACTGCCATCTAGTGGTGGAGGAGAGCAGGAGATAACATCCGGTACACACGAAAGTTCAAAACTCAGGGAACTCACAGATTCAGAATCTAATTTAAACCTGGCCTTTGAAAAAAATGAAACATTAAGAAATCATTCAAATTCATTCATATTTCTAGCTGACTGACCAAATGTCAATCAAATGAGTGTCATCATGGACCATGTGACTCTGCACTGTTTGGAACGTCTCAAATCACGCGGGAGAAAATGATCATCAGATTTCGTTCATGTAGCTCCAGGGCTGCTGCCATTAATGCAAAAGTGAGACACACTAAATACTAAAACAATTTTCCATTTAACATTTCAGTCAAATGTTATGCTTACAATTAGGGTTGTTATCATGGGGTGAACCAACTCCAGGGTAAGTCTAAAAGCAGCCAAACATCATAAAGTTGTCTTTTTAGGAAAGAACCAGACATTAGTGTCACGTAGGCTAGTAAAATATTTTTATTGGGACCGAATTTGTATTTAACGTGATTACAATTTAATAGAAAACATTACAAATCGGTAACATAACGTTTCATTTCCACAGTTATTGAAACAGCGAGTAGCCTAAATTATATACAGAAAGCGACATAATCACTAACTTTGATCTATTGAGAGTATAAGCGCACTAAAAATACTAATTTATCGTTATAATCACTGAAGCTTTCTACACTGTGAAATTAATCTCTTATCTACACATCTGCGCTTTGTTGTTTATGAGAGAATTCAAGAGTTGCGCGCACTCAACAAAACTGATGAGTTTCAGCGATGACTCATCTGAACGCCTCTGATTGGCCATTGCATTCCTAAGCTCAACATAATCGTGTGTGATTGGTTATAATGCGCAACACTGTAAAAACGCCTAAAAAGCATTACGCTGCAACATGAGCTGAGCAGATTTTATTTTTATGGCGCAATCCAGACTTTCTATTCATTTTCATTTTGTTAGCAACAGAAGTATATATTTAATTTGTTTGTGCAGGGGCACTTGTCCAGTATCTGTGGCCTTACACACACTCCGCCTATAATTGTTATTATAAACTAAAACCATAAAAATACAAATAAAATCAAATATATATATATATATATTTTTTAATTTTCATTGTTTAACTTGAAAAAATAGATAAATAAGCAAAAACATTAATAAAAAAATATATTTAAAAAATATAATAAAAATTACAGAAACACACGAAAAAGTGTGAAAACAGAAAATATAAAAATAAATTCAAATTCAAAATATAAAGAGAAACTATAATAGTATATTAATGTTACTTAAATAACTGCATAAAATAGTGTATGTAATCAAAAATAAATAAATAATAGAAGCATTTTACTTTGCAGTTTCAAAAATCATGTTTTTTTTTTTTATTGTGCATTCCTATTAATCTCAATCAAACTGCAGTTGGGTTATTTTGATATAAAAATAACTAAACAATACAGTCAACTAACACAATAAAACAATAAAAAATGTTAATAAAAATAAAATAAAAAATAATTCTTGGAATAATAATTTTTGGAATTTTTTTGCAAATAACCTCCTTATATATATATAATTTATTCTACACAAAACCAGTCATAAGGGTCTTTTTTTTTTTTTTTTTAAATTGACATTTATACATCATCTGAATAAATAAGCTTTCCACTGATGTATGGTTTGTTAGAATCAGTCATAAATAATATTTGGCTGATACAACTGTTTGAAAATCTGAAATCTGAGGGTGCAAAATAAAATCAAAATATTGAGAATATCGCATTTAAAGCTGTCCAAATTAAGTTCTTTGCAATGCATGTTACTTATTCAAAATTAAGTTTTGATATATTTGCGGTAGGAAATTTACAAAATATCTTAATGGAACATGATCTTTACTTAATACCCCAATAATTTTTTGGCATAAAAGAAAAACTTTTTGGCATAATTTTTTTTTTTTTAACCAATACAAATGTATTTTTAGCTACTGCTACTTGTGCTACTTAGGACTGGTTTTGTGGTCCAGGGTCACATATGCACACAAAAAATAATTTTCTTTCCCCAGATACTGTTGTAGTGGTGGGAAAAAACATCTAGAAAAATATTTTCTGACAATTTCTACCAATATATTAGGACGACTTTATCAGCGTGAATGTAGAGTGTGTTAGGAGACTGAGGTCTTTCATGTGTATTTCAGGAGTGCATATATTTATCGTCTGTGTGAATAAACATCAGTCGGTGTGTGTGTGTGTGTTTCCAGGTAAAGAGTGTTTCTCAGGTGAGCTGTGCTCTGCTTAACTTTCCCTGCAGTTGTGTTCCTCCCGCCGCCCGCGGCTCATCCTGCTAAAGAGAGTAATTTGGCTTATCTTATCACGTAGACCTCACAGCTGCCTTTTGATTCCTCTCCCTCCTTCTCCTCTTTTCTCTTTTTTTGGGCTCTGCTCTTTTTCTCATTTAGTCCAACAAAGATTGTCCTCGGAGATTGACCTTGCGTTTGCCCGCAGGCCGAAGCCCTCATGCTAGTAACTAGATAACACACTCTATCAGCGAGAGTGAAATCGTTGGGAGAACACACTGCTGATAGTAGCATCAATCCAGGCCTGACACCGCCCGGGTCAACCATTTATCTCCCATAATGCCCCGGGCCATGCACTCGCCATCTTGCTTTGCTACATCCTTTTTTTAATAACCTTGGCCACGTTGCGTTTCCACACCGCTCTTCCTTTCTAATCTGCTATAAAGTCTGTGTGTGTGTGTGTGAGTGTGTGCGTGCGTGTGTTTGATTTGCACAGGAGTAGTGAAGGTGAACAAATTTACTCTGAAATCTCTGATTTCTGAATCTCTGGGTTTTTGTAAAGCACACAAGCACACACACTTCTGCTGTTTTTACAAAAAACTAATTAGAATTATCAGACTAGCACAAACTCTATCCCTCTACACACACACACACACACATTTATATATAAAAGTTTGAGGTCGGTAAGATTTTTAATGTTGAAATGTCTCTTCTGCTCACCAAGGCTGCATTTATTTGATCAAAAATACAGAAAACAACTGTAATATTGTGAATCATTATTATAATTTAAAATAATTCTTTTCTATTTGAATATGTTTTGAAATGTAATTTATTCCTGTGATGCAAAGTTGGATTTTCAGCATCATTACTCCAGTCTGTAGTGTCACACGATAAATACAGTTCAAAAGAACAGCATTTAATTGAAACAGAAATCTTTTATAACATTAAAAATATCTTTACTGTCACTTTTAATCAATTTAATGAAATATATATATGTGTATATATATATATATATATATATATACATATATTATATAAAATATTTTTTTTATTTAAACTAGATTTCAAGTCATATGTAACCAGCGCTGGGTAGATTACTTATAAATTGTGTTCTGTTACTGATTACAGATTACATGATGAAAATTGTAGTTTGTAACATATTCGACGTTACTCATTTTAGGTAATGTATTCTGACTACTTTTTAGATTACATTTCAGATTACTTTTTACCTAACTTGTTTTAAACTTACCATTAAATGTATTTGAAAGGGAAAATCATTTGCTGCCATGTGAATAATATGTAACCATATAATCCCTGAAAAAAAGTAACTGTAATCTGATTATGAGCATTTTAAAATGTAACTTAATCTAATTACCAGTACTTACTTTTTGGAATCTGATTACATAATACAGATTACATGTAATCAGTTACTAACTGCTGGTGCATGCAACATCTATCTATCTATCTATCTATCTATCTATCTATCTATCTATCATTCTGTCTACCATTCTATGTCGTTCTATCCACTATCTATCTGTCCATCCGTCCGTCCATCTGTATGACTAGCTATCTGTCTGTCTATCTATTTTGTCATTCTATCTATCTATCTATATATCTATCGTTCGTTCATTCTGTCTGTCTATCTATCTGTCATCTATCTTGTTCGTTCGTTCTGTCTATCCACTATATATCTATCTGTCTGTCTATCTATCTATCTGTCTGTCTATCTATATATCTATCTATCTCGTTTGTTTGTTCTATCCACTATCAATTTATCTATCATTCTGTCTACCATTCTATCCATGTTGTTCTATCCACTATCTATATATGTCTATCTGTCTATCTATATATCTATCTATCTATCACTTGTTTGTTTGTTCTGTCTATCCACTATCTATCTATCTATCTATCTATCTATCTATCTATCTATCTATCGTTCGTTCATTCTATCTATCTATCTATCGGTCATCTATCTCATCTGTTTAGCTGTGCATTTAATGAATGAGCGCTGTGCTACGTCTGAACTACTTGCACTATGTATAATCCTTTTCCTTTTTAACTGTCTTAAATTTTATTTTAAATCAATTTTTAAATAATTTTAAAAGTTTTAATTAATTTTTTTTTGTTTTATTGTTGTGATTATTGTTTTTATGATTATTCTACTGCCTCTTTGTGATTTGTTTTTATTGCTGTTTTTATGATTATTCTACTTCCTTTTATGTAAAGCACTTTGAATTACCTTTGTGTATGAAATGTGCTATATAAATAAAAACCTGCCTTGCCTTGCCTATCTATCTCATTCGTTTATTCTGTCTGTCCACTATCTATCTATCTGTCTGTCCATCTTTGTCAATCTATCTATCTATCTATCTATCTATCTATCTATCTATCTATCTATCTATCGTTCGTTCATTCTATCTATCTATCGGTCATCTATCTATCTTGTTCGTTCGTTCTGTCTGTCCACTATCTATCTATCTATCTATCTATCTATCTATCTATCTATCTGTCTGTCTGTCTATCCATCTGTATAACTAGCTATCTGCCTGTCTGTCTGTCTATCTATCTTTGTCAATCTATCTATCTATCTATCTATCTATCTATCTGTCTATCATCTATCTATCGTTCGTTCGTTCTGTCTATCCACTATCTATCTATCTATTGTTTGTTTGTTCTGTGTATCCACTATCTATCTGTTTATATATCTATCTGTTTGTCTGTCTGTCGTTCGTTCTGTCAATCCACTATCTATCTATCTATCTATCTATCTATCTATCAGGAAATGCATGTTTAATAGCTATTTAAATCTCTTTAAGCTCATCCGTGATTCACCTCCATGTAATCATAACATTATAAACAGTGATAACATGGCACTGAATGCTTGTTAATACAAATGGATTATTGTAATTGTCTCGCTCTCTGTCATTCGGCGGTGATTGAATTCTGACAGCTCATTGGCCAAGAGAAATAACCCCAGTAGTGTGTTAGTGTGTGTGTGTCTGTAACAGAGCCTTTGATTGGCTGTTAGGATAACAGACACTCCATCACTGTCTGTCGTTGCTATAGTGAGGAGCTCAGAGTGGTGGAGGATGAACGCTGGAGGGAGAGAGAGACACCGAGAGAGAGAGAAGAGGTTAAATGGTGTCTCATCAATCTTAATGAAATGCAATTATTTCTGCCCGTATTAATCATTTTTGCACGTTTGCTGCTGGCCACTTCAGTTAGCCATCCATCTCTCTCTCGCTCGCTCTGTCTTTCTCCGGATAATTCTGTTTCTTCTGCTGCAGTTGTTTGTTTACTTGGGGTCGTTTTTAACTTGTGCAGTCCTATCAGTTCCCATTAATTTGGTCTGTGGGTGTGTGTGGAGTTAAAGTGAGATCATTGTGGTCAAATGGGAAGTTGCGTTTTTGTGTGTGTGTGAACTGCAGACATGACTGATGTTCAGTGTAAGTCTGGTGGGTTTTAATGTGTTGCTTGTGTATGTAACGATCTTGTACTAATCTAATCTTGTACTTGCTACTAAGTTTATCGCTTCTTTCTTTCTCTCTAGTCCAGTAAAGTTGAAGTTGACTAGACTCACTGCCAGTTTGCAGATGGGCTGATTGTACAGCGACCTCTGCTGACGGATTAAAGTAAGTACAATTAATTGTATAGAAAAATAACTGTTAATACACTACCAGCCAAAAGTTTTTGAACAGTAAGATTTTTAATATTTTTTAAAGAATTCTCTTCTGCTCACCAAGCCTGCTTTTATCTGATCCAAAATACAGTAAAAACAGTAATATTGTAAAATATTTTTACTATTTAAAATAACTGCATTCTATTTGAATGTTTTAAAATGTCATTTATTCCTGTGATCAAAGCAAACATTTTCAGCATCATTACTCCAGTCTTCAGTGTCACATGATCCTTCAGAAATCATTCTAATACGCTGGTTTGCTGCTTCAGAAACATATAATATCATTATTACTATTATTATCAGTATTTAAAAACAGTTGAGTATATTCTTTTAGGATTCTTTGATGAATAGAAAGATCCAAAGTTTAGCATTTATCTGAAATAAAAAGCTTTTGTAACATTATACACTATACCATTCAAAAGCTTGGAGTCAGTAAATTTATTTATTTATTTATTTTTATTTAGCAAGGATGTTTTAAATTGATCAAAAGTGATGATAAATACATTTATAATGTTACAAAAGATTTCTGCTGTTCTTCTGAACTTTCTATTCATCAAAGACACCTGAAAAACGTCTACTCAGCTGTTTTCAGCATAATAATATTGATAAAAATAAAATCAGAATATTAAAACGATTTCTAAAGGACCACGTGACTGGAGTAATGATACTAAAACTTTAGCTTTGATCACAGGATTAAATTTCATTTTAAAATATATTAAAATGAAAAACAGTTTTTAAACTGTAAAAATATTTAAAAACTTTACTGTTTTTGCTGTACTTTGGATCAAATAAATGCAGGCTTGGTGGAGCTGAAATTTTACTGTTTAAAAACTTTTGACTGGTAGTGTTAATATCCCCTTATATTGTGAGTTAAAGTGATATTATACTTACAAAATAATCAAATGGTTTTGTTTAAAATGAATTTTAAAAATAGTAACATACACTACCATTCAAAAGTTTGGGGTAAGTGAGATTTTTTTTTCTTTTTCAATAAATTATTATTTTTATTCAGCAAGGATGCATTAATTTTAAGGATCAAAAGTGGCAGTAAAGACATTCATAATGTAAAAAAAAAAAATTCTATTTCAAATAAATGCTTATTAAGACAATCAGCATATTAGAATGATTTCTGAAGGATCATGTGACACTGAACACTGGAGTAATGATGCTGAAAATTCAGCTGTGATCACAGGAATAAATTATACTTAAAAATATATTCAAATAGAAAACAGTTATTATGAATTATAAAAAATGTTACTGTTTTTACTGTATTTTCAATCCAATAAATGTAACCTTGGTGAGCGTAACAGACTTTTTTCAAAACATTTTTAAACATTTTACCAACCACACAGCTTTGAATGTTAGTGTATATTAATTTCACATCTCCACGTCTACTGTTATAGACTGTATTTTACACAAAGTAACACTGTAAGCAGTTGTGCTGTAAATGCATGGTTATTAATAATTATAACAAATTATTAATAAAATTAATAAATAATATATTTTTATTATTATTAAAATTATAGAAATTATATTTAAAATCATTAAATCATATAGGCTTCACCCATAGCAAACGAAGTAGTCTTCACTAAGTGACAGGTTAAAACTGACTAAATGCAATCCTGTCACCCATTCTTCCATCTTTTACTTAGTTTTTTTTTTTTTTTTTATTGCCAGAAAATAGTATTAAAAAACAAATCACACAAATCTTGGATTTTAAACTGTATTTCGCTAGCTCATGTACAAGTTGTGGCCCAATTTGTCATGAAAAATACCACAAATTCCCCATTTTTTTTCTGAAATGACGACTTGAGTCGAGAACTTTAATGCAACATATTTAATGTTGATATAATAGGTTTAATATCAATCAAGTAAAACAGTTAAACATACTCAAAAGTCCTAAATTCACAGACAAAAAAGGCAAAATGCATATAAATGTGGTTACAATGAATGATATGCTCTTCAAATAATATCATAAGAGGCAATCAGTGCTTTAATGAAGTTAAAAATCAGAAAATGACCGCCGCTCTGAATACATCTCGACAGCAGAACTGAGAACTAAAGTACGACACCGTTAAAATGAGGGTTAATATACCAAAGGACCCGCCGTCGCGCCGCCGTCTCCCCTCAAATACAGGACATCACTGACTTCATGAGCCGTACTCTGATTTACAGCACGTCATAGTTTAAATACACACAGGGCATAAAACAAACCAACAAACCAGCTTTTCAACTCACAGATATTAGACATCTCTGAGAGACAAAGTTCAGCAGCCGCATGGCAACAGAGGTATGTGTCGAAATAAAACAGACTCATCGGATCGTGATTCGATTGATTATTAAGACCGCAGTGATTCATTAGGCATTACAGAATTTGCAAGAGTTGCTAAGTTCATTAGTCCCGGGCTTTGGTCAGTTTCATACATTCAGTGCTAAACGTGAGGCAAAATTAAACAAGCATTGCTTGATGAACAGCATTAAATCAGTAGTTATAACATCATATGTATATATTTAATACTGCTGCCAAGTCCTTCTCTAGTACTGATGTTACAAATAAACACAACCGGAATGATATTATAGCAACTAATGCCCCAAAATAATAACATAGTAAATAAAGGCACAAAACGCTAAACAATCTTTGCACTGAGCTGTCACGGAGAACATTTCGAGCGGGTTACGCCGGGCGAGTCTGTGTTAGAACCGTTACACATTCAAAAACTAGTCGAGTTACTCTCTTAAAAAAAAAAACGGAGAAAGGAACAAGCGGATGATTTCTATTCAACAACATAAAAAAAAAAATAACACAAGGTGTCCTATTTTCAGCAGAAGTGTTAGGAAACTCAAACTGACCCCAGACCAGCAGCCGGACCAGCTTGAGTTGAACTGGAGATGAAGAGAAGAGAAAATGAGGTAGACTTTTGTGTAAACACAAAGCAAATTATTACTTTCTCAGACTAATAAAACAAACGAACGGAAATAGCATGACTACGTGTAACCGAAGGAGGTAGTTCTAACGTACGAGAACGAGAGTCTTGAGTGAGTTTTGATGAGCAACAGTCGATAGGTTCGGTTAATGGTCAACGCTTCCCTACAGAATAACATCAAATACACTTATTTGGTTCGTTCCCTGAGAGAAGTTCATCCTGAGAAGAATTGTGGGTAGAAATGTACAAAAATACACTGTATAAATCTGTATGAGGTTTGGGATCTGAGTCTGTGCTATCGATGTCTGTCATTTGGTCAGTTTCTTTTCTCTCAGATTGTTTTTCTTCGTCTGTGCACTTGATTAAATACGACGCGCACACACTCACACGCGTGCACATTCATGCCGTCACACGTCTAATGCCTTCAAACGCAGCCGGTCTTTGGTATAAAGGTCTATACCAAAATACAGCCCTCCGATGAAACCACAGCACACGGTTTGATTTGTCAGAAATCCATCAGAGCCGACGGCCGGGAACAGTCACGTAAGCTCGCTTTGAATCTTTTACACATTCAGTATGGTCAGAGAGGCGTCGTCTTGTCTTTAGAGACCTCAAGTGGAGGATGAGCGCCGGTTCAAGTCATAATGTGAGGCTGAAATCTCTGCTTGAGCACACACATACATACACACACACATACGTCTGCTCATGGTATGGTAGATATACAGAAACTTAAGACTGTTCAAAGCTTCAGACTGACACAAAACATTCATTTCTGATCGTTTCCCTGATAAATCTCATGCACGTGTCATATTTTACCCTATAAAGTCCAAAAAAATGTTATTGTCATGAAAAATAGGCATGTTTTCATTCCAAATTGTCTTTTTTGTTTTCTTATATATTCTCATGACTGTAATTTATTGTATTTTTCATGCAAACTATAAAATTACTGAAATAAAATGTTTTTTTCAGCACTTACATGTAGCATAAACACTTTAAAAATTCAATCTTAAAAATTTTATATTTAGTATTATTTCAAATTTAAAATCTTCTCATATTACAGTAATGAGAATGAATTTTTTTTTGGCATTAAACGTAGAAGTGGTTAAATACAAAGAAAATAATGTTTAAAAATGGTACAATTTTAAAAAGATTTTTTTTTTTTAATCAATTAAAATTAATCATTTGATTGGGTTTTGAGGTAAAATATGACTCTGACATGTTTCATGAGATTCGCCCTCCCATTCTCTCCAGATCAGGACAAAATGTGACCCTGGACCACAAAACCAGTCTTAAGTAGCACATTGCGTGGGTCAAAATTACCGATTTCTCTTTTATGGCAAAAATCATTAGGATATTAAGTAAATATCATGTTTCATAAACATATTTTATAAATATATCAAAACTTAATTTTTGATTGTTAATATGCATTGCTATGAACTTCATTTGGACAACTTTAAAGGCAATTTTTCTCAATATTTTGAATTTTTGCACCATCAGATTCCAGATTTTCAAATAGTTGCATCTCAACCAAATGTTGTCCTATCCTAACAAACCATACATCAATGAAAAGCTTATTTATTCAGCTTTCCGATGTATCAATCTTGAACCTTATGACTGGTTTTGCGGTCCAGGTTCACAAAAGAAAGATATCAAGGAGATGAAACGCTGCCGTAACACTTTAGAAACCCTTTTGTGTTACTGTAAATCTTTTCTTGGATTTCTAAAGCTCGTCAGTACTTAAGGTCGACAGAATGAAAAGGGTCTGAAATTATTGCTGGCAGTCACTTCACTGGAGCTTTCAACGGCGTTAAGACATTAAACAGCAAAAACTCCACAGCGTGGCATTCTGGGTAAACAATGCTTGCTTTGTTCAAGTGCACTTTTGTTCAGTTTTTCACTGTTCAATGGATGATTGTAGCAGATTTGCTCTTAACTTTCAGATCTCCCCCAGCAGCTTTAAACGATCAAATCTATCTAAGGCTTCAGTTCGTCTACATTCGTTAGCTGAATGGAAAAAAAGGCAATGTGATTCTTTACTGGACCCTGTGACATAAAAACTTAGTATGGAGCATGTGCACTGTTTAAGGGTGCAACACCTTGTTTACATTAGCATGGCCTCAAAACTAAAAGATATTAAACCATAAACTCTGATTTTGAGTCAATGGGGTTTTTGAAGAAGCTCCACAAAGGCAAGAATTGGTGATTGTTTGAAAAAAAAAAAAAAAAAAAAGGCCAAACCCAACCGGATTTAGTGAATATTCTACAACGCCCGACAACTGTCATTGATGAACAAAATATTAATCAATGAAAACAGTGCTGCAGGTGATAAACAGTTTTGGATCAATTCTGCTGAGTGGACTTAAATGTTGCTGTAGAGTTGTTGGTATAACGCTGCGTGTACATTATGTCGGAATTACCGTGATGACTGTTCATGCTCCGAGTTTAGCGCATGCGTAGCCTACAGCCGAACGCGTAGCTCTTATAAGCGATAAAAATGTCTTTATACTCAAAAAATGTATTTAGACTTACACAAGCGCTGATTAATGTTGTTTCTGCTTCCAGTAGTTTGTTCCTGTTGTTTTTCCGTCTCATCCGTTTCATTTTCTGACTGTGAAACAACTGGCTGAACCGATGTTGCCACCTTGTGGACTAACTAATTAATGCAAAATAAATGCAAGGCGCATGTGCGACCTGCGTGTACAGACCAATTATCTGTTTGTAAACATTCGGGATGCGCGCACAGAATGGTTGCAGAAAACCCAGGAGAGATAGCCTTTACGGCTAGAGAATTACAAGGTTACGACACAAAATACTCAGATTTAAAAAGAGTATAGATTATATTGATTAGATGTCATTTTCAAAATGTTATTCGCATATTACAAGAGCTTGTCACCCAGCGATAAGCAATGTTATTCAAAAATTTACACTCGATTGTTAAATCGAGTTATAAAGTCCGAATTAGTAGATATAAACTTGCATTTGTGAGGAAAAATAGTCAGAATTGCGAGATAAATTTAAAAAAAAAAAAAAAGTTCGGTAAAATGTTAATAGTAATTGGTTTAAATAATATGTCATGCTGTAACTGTAGGGCTAATACAGTACATCCCCTATGAACAGCATATGTGAATATTATGTAGACCTATTGTTTAAATCAAATTTATGATTTAAAAGTAGAGTAATCATAGCAGTTTTCATCCATAGTATGTCCGTTTAAACGTCTGCGTTTAGCTTCAAATGGCGCCTTTGACTACAGTATTGGATAAACATTATTTGCATTCCGATTTTGACATCAAAAGGCACAAAAATGTTTCTTTTTCTCTCTTATTCCATGGAATTTACCCGTTTATCTCCACTTGCTACCAGTGTTTTTCTGCAGCCACTATGCGCGCGCAGCTGCAAGTGACGTCACTGTGACGTCTACTCGAAATTGGTCTTATTAAATTTGTTACGCGAACTGTACGCATATTCTAGTGTATGGATAAAAAATATATACTTCGGAAGTTAGAAATGTTCTGTTTATAAAGTATACTTAGTTTTTATGTATGTTGCAATGTTTTTTCTGTAATCCGACTTATTCTTCAATGTGGAAGTATGTTTGTGAGGGAGACTTCCGGTTCATTAGCCGCGAAAAAATAAGAAGAATAACAACCTGCAGTAAACGGTAAAACTGTTTGCACTACAAACCAGTGTTCTCATAATTAAGATAATACATTCAAATAATATAGTAAAACACACCAATTTGCAATATCAAGCACCAAAACAAGCTGTTTTGTACAGCTAAAAATAGCTGGACGCAGATGAGAAGCCAGACCTATAAAATTTACAAATTGCCACACCTGCTCTTATGGGAAAATTAAGTAGGATTGACTTTAGTCAGGGGTAGATGCCATATTGAATTGTATTGTGGATAAAAACAAGGCTGTGCTGGATAGACTATAGTATTTACACTGGTACATACTGTTATATAGGTACCAAATTGCTAACTTTTTTTGTGAGTTTTTGTCTACTGAAAGATTTTTTAAATATTTTGTCAGATAAACAATTGCCATGTTCTTAAACTCAAATACAAATCCATTATTTCTATCCCCCACAGCCTTGTTTTTACTCCTAGCAAAATTACATATGGTGCTACCCTGATAAGGTCTATCATTTGTTTCAGAAGAAACAGAACAACAAACTACTGAGGAACAAAACAATAGACGGCTGTGCTGATGATCAGTTGTCGCAATAGATCATGTTCAGTGGTTGTTGTTGATGATAGCAAAATGCTTCAATGGCCATCAAAACCACTACAGTAATTCACCACTGTCCAGTTTAAAAACATATGTGACCCTGAACCACAAAACCAGTCATAAGTAGCACGGGTATATTTGTAGCAATAGTCAATAATAAATTGTATGGGTCAAAATTATGGATTTTTCTTTTATGACAAAAATCATTAGGATATTAAGTAAAGATCATGTTCCGTAAAGATATTTTGTAAGTTTTCTACCATAAATATATCAAAACTTAATTTTTGATTAGTAATATGCACTGCTAAGAACTTAATTTGGACAACTTTAAAGGCGATTTTCTCAATATTTAGATTTATTTTGTTTTTAAAAAACCTCAGATTCCAGATTTTCAAATAGTTGTATCTCGGCCAAATATTGTCATATCATAACAAATCATACATCAATGGAAAGCTTATTTATTTCTTATATATAAATCTCAATGTCAAAAAATTGACCCTTATGACTGGTTTTGTGGTCCAGGGTCACAATCCGAGAACAAAGAAATCATTTTTAAGGCCACTGTCTTGGTCTTTTTACATGACGTCACAAATGTGAGAAATGAGAGAAATAAGGCTTTTAGAAAACTCAGAGCATGACACACATGAACAACTATTCTAGAGACCGAATCTCACCATTATGAAAGCTTATTTCCACCACAGAATAACAAAATAAAGTTCATTTGTGACTTTTTAATCTCACAATTTCTGAACTTTTTTTTATACCATGGTGAAAATAAGTTTTATCATTACGGTAATTCCGACACAGCGTTTAAAAGCAGCATCATGTCGTCCACAAGCTGATTGCTTTTAATGAAGCTGCATGAGATGCATGAGCGAGGACAGAGATCAAATCGAAACGGCATCAAAAAGAATCAACTTCATCTACCTATGTGCTCTATATAAATTACACTTTAACATTTATAATATTTCACCATATATTAATGCCTTAAATTATCACTGCGAGCTGTGGAACAGTCTGTGATAAAGCGAAAGACCGCTTCACACCGCTGCTAAACAATGGCAACATGTTTAAATCACTTAGTTAGTCCTCTCCGGCTGAAGTTAATGTAGCTCTTAGTCTTCAATTGTTACAGTCTAAAAACGCAAACTCAGGCTAACAGCACCTGATCTGACAGCCGCATGTAAAAACCACCCACACATGCACGCACGCACAAAAACTGATTCAAATTTCATCTACATCCCATAATAATGTTATTGATAGAATATAGTCCACCTCCAGCCATAATTAATCTGTCCCGGGCCCTGTGGACACTGATTGTGAGCAATTCTAAACGCTAGAGAACCCAAAGTTTTGTGTCATTATGTCTGAATCTGGTTTAAACTCGACATGAAATCTTGATCATATTAAATTGAATTTTCTCAATGCATATTCCCGATCTTAAAGGAATAGTTCACCCAAAAATGAAAATTTGCTGCCAATATACTTACTCGCAGGCTGTACAAGATGTAGATGAGTTTGTTTCTTCATCAGATTTGGAGAAATGTAGCATTGCATCACTTGCTCACCAATGGATGTGAATGGGTGCCGTCAGAATGAGAGTCCAAACAGCTGATAAAAACATCACAATAATCTACAAGTAATTCACACCACTCCAGTGCATCAATTAATGTCTTGAGAAGTAAAAAGCTGTGTGTTTGTAAGAAACAAATCCATTATTAAAGCGTTTTTAATTTCAAACTGTTGCTTCTGGCTAAAATACGAGTCCATAATCCATGATAACGCTTCCTCAAGTAAAAAAGTCTATCCAGATTATGTCAAAATCCAGTGAGAGCTTGTTTTATAAATTCTTTTGCACTGTTTTTACTTGTAAACGCTGCTTGATCTGTGCATATTTCTCTCCTGATTCAGACCAGATGACGTTATTATAGATTATGGACTTAATTATAGATTTGTTTCTTACAAACATGCATCTTTTTGCTTCATAAGGTGTAAATTGACAGATTGCAGTTACTTGTGAATTATTGTGATGTTTTTATCATCTGTTTGGAGTCTCATTCTGACGGCACCCATTCACATCCATTGGTGAGCAAGTGATGTAATGCTACATTTCTCCAAATCTTATGAAGGAACAAACCTATTTACATCTCAAATTGCCTGAGGATGAGTACATTTTCAGCAAATTGTAGTTTTTGGGTGAACCTTTAAAAAAAAGTGAATGTTATCTGTGCATGTTATCACGGTGATAACTTGCTTTTCCTTTGAAACGAGTTCACTGACGTCACTTATGCAGCAAACATTTGAACTCAATTAATAGCCCATTTCACTATTATGAAGGTAAAATGACATTCTGTTGACTTCATGCTTGTTTTTTAAAACACTGGTTCATTTTGCATCTATTTTGCTTTGTAATTCTAACACTCGCTCATTTGGTCACGCACACACACACACACACGTCAGTCGCAGAGTTTGTTGTGATTGCTCAGTGAGAACACGCATGTACACGCATGACCCCCATGGGCTGATACCATAGCTGCACGGGAAGGGAGGGAGGGTCTCTTCGGTGACCCGGCCATGTGAGGTAGATGATTTCGGGTCCGGGCTTCATCTGGATGAGGAACCTTTCGGTTGCTTTCAGTCCCGGCTTTTCCTCCAGCGCTGGGAGTGACTCCCCCGTTGAGATGCTTCCTCCGGAGAGGACGACGGGCCCTCGCGGGGCGACGAGCCCGACCGGCTCCCCTCTTCCTGGGACTGAGCGGAGGTGGAGGGGCGTTGGGGGTCCTGAGACGTGGAGGGGGACAGCGCCCTCTTGTGGGGACACTGGGCCACCATGTGCGTGACACTCTGACAGTAGTGACACTTCTTTGGCTGGGGTGGAAGGCCACACTCTTTAGCGTGGTGGTCCAGACCTCCACAGTTATAACACCTACAGACGGATGAAAAATGCTTGGTTATATTAAAGCATTATAGAAATGATAATCCTAAATATTACAAATCAAACTGCAGATATACTGGAAAACAAGACTTATTTTGTTTTGTTTGGAAGTTTGAAATAATTATGATTTTTTAAAATATTTTGAAAGTTCTCCCGGAAAGTGAAAAATTGTAACATTTTATTATAGTTTAAAATAACTATTTTCTATTTGAATATATTTTAAAATGTAATTTATTATTGTGATGCAAAGCTGAATTTTCAGCATCATTACTCCAGACTTCAGTGTCACATGATCCTACAGAAATCATTCTTTTTGTGGAAACCATGATACTTTTTTTTTTTTTCAAAACAAACAAACAAACAAACAAACAAACAAACAAGCAAAACAACAAAACTTAATTTTCCAAAACATTTGACCAAAGTTAATTTTTTACTTTCTGCATTATCATGGATTAAGTTTGAGATTTCTAGTGAATGAGACCATGAATTATATTTTGCATAAAGAAAACAGAACCTATTTTTAAAACCATTAAGATAAGAAAATTAATTGGATTCAGAATGCAAACAAATTAATAATATAGTGTATTTTAATAATAAAGTATGTATGCATCATGTTTGTACTTCTTGAATTACGCTTGTTGTTACATTAATGAAAATATGGAGGAAAATTTGTTTAACTATTATGAAATGTGCCACTGGACCACAAAACCAGTCTTAAGAAGCACGAGTATATTTGTAGCAATAGCCAACAATACATTGTATGGGTAAAAATTAGGGATTTTTGTTTTATGCCAAAAATAATTAGGATATTAAGTAAAGATCAAATTTCATGAAGATATTTTGTAAATTTCCTACCATAAATATATCAAAATGTAATTTTTGATTAGTAATATGCATTGCAAAGAACTTCATTTGGACAACTTTAAAGGTGATTTTCTCAATATTTTGATTTTTTTGCACCATCAGATTCCAGATTTTCTCGCCCAAATATTGTCCTATTCTAACAAAACATACATCATTGGAAAGATTATTTATTTAGCCTTTAGATGATGAATAAATCTCAATAATAATAAAAAAAAAAAAAAAAAAAAAATAGCCTTATGACTGGTTTTGTGGTCCAGGGTCACAAATTAATATGCAAAAAATCATATTGTTCCTGAAAACAAGCTTTTTAATACAAAATATTTATTTTATTTTATATATTTTATATTTTATTTGGACCTGGACATTTTCTTGAGATTTACTCAAACCCAGTATTGGTCACTAGAGGGCAGTACAGGATAAGACTTACTCTAATACCAACCATCCTTTATAAAAACACTCAAAAATTGGCAGGTTATTTGTTGTCATAAAAAATCCACACTGCAGTTTTTTAATAAGCATCGTTTTAATCATATAGGAGTCATGATAGTAGTAATTCCTACATTAAAATTTAACAATAAAAACACATTATAAGATTCGTAACCACAACCAATACTAATTTCATGGAAAAATACGATTTCCATCTCTTTTGTCAGATATGAGGGAAGTCACTGTGATCATAAGGAATTGTCTAGTAGTTAACAGAAACCTTGTATGTTACCATGGAGCCTTCGGTTGCCAAGGAAATTCCGGTGCATGGAAACGAGAGAGTAGGAAATGACATTATAGCTCTAAATATAGAGAATCAGATTTCTCAGTGCCACTAATGTCTGTGTGTGTGTGTGTGTGTGAGAGAGAGAGAGAGAGAGAGAGAGAGAGAGAGAGGGAGGGAGGGATACATGATTACACTGTTCTCCAGGATACTTGATTCTGATTGGTCGATCACAGCATTCTGACATCATATACATTATTTTGGTATAATAATGGAAAATTACATCTGTCTGCTGTCACAGGCAAACGATTTCTTACAAAGCTGTTACATGTCTCTCATAGGAATGCTCTTTTAATATTCAGTGAATATTAATTTTGAAGAAAAATGTTACTATATGTAGAAAAATTGTTGAAATATGTGTGTATAAATGTCTATTACAGGTAAAACAATTTTAAGAAAAAATCATAATCATATAACTGAATGGAAATGGAAACTGAATGTTTTGGTCAAAATAAATCATATTAAATGAAATGCATTTAAAAAAAAACAAAAAACACATGGGACAACTTACCCCGACCTGCATTTACAAAGATTCTACTTATTTTTATGGGTTACAATGTATTTTAAGGTGACATTTTTATAGTGTAATTAGACAAATAAGTACTAATATTAACTAACTACATATCCTATAGGGTTAGAGCTAATTGATTGTAATTATGCATAATTTACTGTTATACTATAGTAATTACATGTAACATGTGTAAGTATGTCATCTTAAAATAAAGTGTTACCTTCTAATTTAATAGGGTTTCAAACAGGTGCTTAAAAATCAACAAGCTATTTGGGTAAATTTGACTTTTGAGTTTTATGTGTCTATTTGTGCACTGACTGTTTTCAGCCTGTAGATGGCAGAGTGGGTTAACTACAGCATCACAGCTGCATATGCAGGATATCAGACTAACAAACTTGAGAAAATAAAACATCTAAAAATGTAATAAAAATATTGAAGGAAAATATAATGATGCAATCTTTATAAAAAAGAAAACACTATGCATACATTTTTTGCCTTTGAAATCACAACATAAAAACTGAATTTCATAAAAAAAATCTGTAAATCTCAACAGCATCATTTTCCTTATGACACCCAGACTCTAGATACAACGAAAGAAGCATTAAAATAAACAATTATTTGATATAGGAATTATTAATGTGATAATTTCTATTAACCTAATAATTGTATTTAAGATGATTATTACATGCTCTTGGATTTCCAATTATTGAATATATTCAGTAATTCTGTATTTCTGATAAACTGACATAAAATCAGTTGTCTAAGGGGTTTTAGTTCAATTAAATTTACACCATGAAATGACAGCATCATTTTCCTTATGACATCCAGACCAGAACCATTACATTAAACAATTAGTTGAAATAAAGAATTATCAATCTGAAGATTTGTAGTAGTTTAATAATCGTATTTAAGATGATTATTACATGATCTTGAACTTTCAGCTACACATTATCAGCATTTACTAAAAATACATGTAATAAACTGGCATAAAATCAGCTGTCTGGAGGCTTTTTAGTAAAATTACACTGTAAATCTAAACGGATCATTTTCCTTTTGAATTACAGACTCTAGATACAAAGAAAGAACTGTTAAACTTAATTATTTTATATCTAAAGATTTATTAAACTCATGTATTTAAGATGATTATTACATGTTCTTAAACTTTTAGCTACAAATCATCAGCATTTACTAAAAATTCATGCAATAAACTGGAATAAAATAATCTGTCTTAGTCAAATTTACACTCTAAATCTCAACAGCATAATTTTCCTTACAACATCCAGATTTAAGATGATTATTGCATAATCTTAAACTTTTAGCTACAAATCATCAGTATTCATTCAAAATACATACAATGATTCTGTATTTCAACTGATAAATTGACATAAAATCAGTTGTTTGAGAGCTTTTAATTCAGTTTACACTATGAAATGACAGCATCATTTTCCTTATGACATCCAGACTTTAAATACAAAGGAAGAACCATTTATTAAACAACCCGTTGAAATAAAGAATTATCGATCTAAAGATTTCTATTAACTTAATAACTGTATTTAAGACAATCATAAATGCAATAAATTGGCATAAAATCAGCTGTCTAAAAGGCTTTTTACTCATGTTTTTGAGATGATTATTACATGATCTTAAACCTTTAGCTACAAATCATCAGTATTCACTAAAAATACATGCAATAATAACTGATAAACCGACATAAAATCAGCTGTCTGAAGGCTTTTTACTAAAATTTACAATGTAAATCTCAACAGCATAATTTTCCTTAGACATCCAGACTCTAGTTATTTAAGTATTTATAAGTATTCTAGTTATTTTATTATAAGTATTCTAGTTATTTAAGTATTAAGAACTTTTAGCTACAAATCATCAGCATTCATTCAAAATACATACTATAATTCTGTATTTCAACTGATAAATTGACATAAAATCAGTTGTTTGAGGGTTTTAAGTTCAATTTACACCTTAAATGACAGCATCATTTTCCTTATGAAATCTCTAGACTCTAGATACAAAGAAAGAACCATTAATTAAACAATTAACTGAAATAAAGAATTATGAATCTAGATTTCTATTAACTTAATAACTGTCTTTAAGCTACAAATCATCAGCATTTACTAAAAATATATGCAATAAACTGGCATAAAATCAGCTGTCTGAAGGCGTTTCAGTCAAATTTACACTGTAAATCTCAACAGCATCATTTTCTTTACAACATCCAGACTCTAGATACAATGGAAGAAGGAAGAACTGTTAAACTAAACAGTTAGTTGATATACATAATCATTCATCTAAAAAAAAAAAAAAAAAAGATTTATTACACTCAAGTATTAAGATGATTATTACATGATCTTGAACTTTCAGCAACAAATCATCAGCATTTACTAAAAATATATACAATAAACGGGCATAAATTCAGCTGTCCAAAAGGCTTTTTACTCAAATTTACACTGTAAATCTCAAAAGCATTATTTACTTCAACTGATAAATTGACATAAAATCAGTTTACTAAAGGCTTTTTAGTAATATTTACACTGTAAATCTCAAAAGTATACTTTTCCTTATGACTTCCAGACTCTAGATACAAAAAAAGAACTGTTAAACTAAATTATTTTATATCTAAACTATAAATTTACTAAACCTGAGTATTTAAGATATTTATTACATGATCTTGAACTTTTAGCTACAAATCATTAGTTTTCACTCAAAATACATGCAATAATTCTTTATTTCAGCTAATAAATTTACATAAAATCAACAGAGGGTTTTTAGTCCAATTTACATCATGAAATGACAGCATAATTTTCCATGACATCCAGACTCTAGATACAAAGGAAGAACCATTACTTAATTAGTTGAAATAAAAAAATGATGAGTCTAGGTTTCTATTAACTGTATTTAAACTGTATATAAACATAAAATCAGCTGTCTAAAAGGCTTTTTACAAAAATTTAGACTGTAAATCTCAACGCCAATTTTCCTTACAACATCCAGACTCTAGTTAAGTATATAAAATGATTATTGCATTTTAGCTACAAATCATCAGTATTTGCTTGAAATGCATACAAGAAGTCTGCATACAATTTCGACTGACAATTTGACATAAAATCAGTTAATAAACTGGCACAAAATCAGCTGTCTGAAGGTGTTTTAGTCAAATTTACACCGTAAATCTAAACAGCATAATTTTCCTTGTGACATCCAGACTTTAGATACAAAGAAAGAACCGTTAAACTCAACAATTAGTCAATATACATAACCAACAAACTAAACTAAAGATGCATTAAACTCAAGTATTTAAGATGATTATTACATGATCTTGAACTTATAGCTAAATCGTCAGCATTCACTGAAAATACAAGCAATATTTCAGTACTTCAACTGATAAATTGACATAAAATCAGCTGTCTGAAGGCTTTTTAGGAAAATTTACACTAAGTCTCAACAACAAAATTTTCCTTACAACATCAAAGACTCTAGTTATTTAAGTATTTAAGATGATTATTGCAAGATCTCAAACTTTTAGCTACAAATCATCAGTATTTGCTTGAAATGCATACAATAATTCTGTATTTCAACTGATACATTGATATAAAATCAGTTTTCTGAGGGTTTTTAGTTAAATTCATGCCACGAAATGACAGCATAATTTTCCTTATGACATCCAGACTCTAGATACAAAGCACAAACCATTAATTAAACAATTAGCTGAAATAAAAATTATGAATCTGGATTTCTATTAACTTAATTACTGTATTTAAGATGATTATTACATGATCTTGAACTTTCAGCAACAAATCATCAGCATTTACTAAAAATATATGCAATAAACTGGCATAAAATCAATTGTCTAAAAGGCTTTTTAGTAAAATTTACACTGTAAATCTCGACAGCATAATTTTTCTTAGACATCCAGACTCTAGATACAAGGAAAGAATTGTTGAACTAAACAATTAGTTGATATACATAACTATTAATCTAAACTAAAAATGTATTAAACTCAAGTATTTATTTATTAAACTCAAGAACGGAAAATACAAGCAATATTTTAGTCAAATGATTAATTGGCATAACATCAGGTGTGTGAAGGCTTTTTAGTAATAGTTACACTGTAAATCTCAGAAGTATTATTTTCCTTATGACTTCCAGACTCCAGATACTGAGAAAGAACCATTAAATGCAATTATTTTATATCTAAAGATTCATTAAACTCATGTAATTAAGATAATTATTACATGATCTAAATCTTTTAGCTACAAATCATCAGTATTCACTAAAAAAAAACATGCAATAGCAACTGATAAACTGACATAAAATCAGTCATCTGAAGGCTTTTTAGTAATATTTACACTGTAAATCTCAAAAGTATTATTTTCCTTATGACTTCCATACTCCAGATACTGAGAAATACAATCAAAATGCAATTATTTTATATCTAAAGATTTATTAAACTCAAGTTTTTGAGATGATTATTACATGATCTTAAACTTTTAGCTACAAATTATCAGTATTCACTAAAAATACATGCAATAATAACTGATAAACCGACATAAAATCAGTTGTCTGAAGGCTTTTTAGTAATATTTACACTGTAAATCTCAAAAGTATAATTTTCCTTATGACTTTCAGACTTCAGATACTGAGAAATGCAATTAAATGCAATTATTTTATATCTAAAGATTTATTAAACTCATGTTTTTGAGATAATTATTACATGATCTTAAACTTGTTCATGTTAGTTCACAGTGCAAATTTAACACTACAATCACCAATATTCACTAAAAACGCAGGCAATAATAACCGATAAACTGACTTAAAATCAGCTGTCCGCAGGTTTTTAGTTAAATTTACACTGTCACTGATTAGTTGCCTTGTTTAATTACATTTTTCAGATGACTTTAGGGAATAAACTGATGAATCACATTTAGAAAGGTCAACTTTTGAACCAATTTCCTAATATACCTGTTCAGTTTTTAAACAGATTAAATAATTCTTCATAAATACATTTTTAATCATCAGTTCAGGTCTAACGGTGTCACCCGATCTCGTCTTCAATAAAACGTCCATCATCTCATGTCTCGTTTTTTGTTGCCTAGTCTATAGTGATGGACTATATGATAAACGGCTCACCCACACACACACACACACACACATGCACGTATACATACTTATAAATAGCTTTAACACAACAGACTGAAAAGACTTATTCAGTTTGTATTTTTATTTTTTTTTGCTCTGATCACCATGGCAACAGGAAGTAGAAGACAGACTCACAATCAATGCGAATCGTGAACAGAAAAGCGTTTGGCGAAACCAAACTATGAGGTACCTACATTGAAAAGTATGAGCTGTAATTTATGTGGCTGCACAGACTATTATCAATACTGGAATCGATTCTTTCATACAGAGAAAAGGAGAGCCGTGCCGTTTAATTGATATGTGAGCATTGAGGATTTTAACCCTGACGCATGTCTACATCAAATCAAAAGCAGCAAGTCTGATGAAAAATGCTTGCGTACGACAGAAATACACAATTTTAGATAAATAATACTGGTTGCTTATAATTGTACACTATCAAATTAATCACAAATAATACATAAATCAATTATATAATATGAAGGAATATTTAAAATTAATTAAATGCAGTATGCAATTATGTAATTCCCCTGCTCTGTTTACATATTAATTTATAATAATAATAATAATAATAATATTTTTTAATGCAACTTAGGTATATTTAATATTACAAGACATTGAAATGCATTAAAGCATCAATTAAAGTATCAAGTAATTTGGGTAACACTTTACAATAAGGTCTAATTTGTTAACTAATTTGTTAATGCATTCACTAACATGAATTAACAAGCAATATATTTTACAGCTTTTATTAACCTTTGTTAGTTAATAAAAACGTTTGGTAACATTTTACAATAAGGTTCCATTAGTTCATGTTACTTAATTTATTAAAGACATTTATTAAAGTATTTATTAATCTTTGTTAATGTTAATGAAAATACAGTCGTTCATTGTTAATGCATGTTAATTCTGTGCATTAACTAATCTTAAAAACAACTTGTGATTTTAATAATGCATTAGTAAATGCTGAAATTAACATTAATGAAGATTAATAAATTCTGTAGAAGTATTGTTCATTCTTCGTTCATTTTAACTCAAGTAATTAACCAATGAACCTTATTGTAAAGAGTTACCAAATGTCCATGTTAGTTCACAGTGCAAATTTAACAAATTTTAATCTTAAAAATGATTAACATTCTTAAGGATTAATAAATGCTGTAGAAGTATTGTTAATTGTTAATTTATGTAGTGAACTAATGTTAACAAATAAAACCTTAATAGAAAGCCACTGAAGTGTTTTTTAGCTTGTACATGAATTCTGTCTGTTTTTTTTTTTTTGTTTTGTTTTGTTTTTTGGCTAAACAATCTTTTACTTAAAAACATAGACACACATAATTATGAATATACTTAAAAACCTTAAAAACACAACAAAACATTCAATGATGATCAATACTTCTCTTAAAATGACCTTTATAAATTTACAAGTCCAAAAAAATCTAAATGCACTTTTGGTTTTGATTATGTTAATTAAGATTTTAAATTGGCTTTTACTAATTAAGAACTTCAAATTATTTAAATTATTAATCACTAAACAACACTAGTAGAGATTAGTACTAATGTAATTATTATTATTATTATTATTATTATTATTATTAATATTAAAAGCAGACTTTTGTTCTGACTTCTGATAAACTTCTGAAAAAATAAACTGTAGATTCAACCTTCAGTTTAGCACACATGGAACCATTTAATATTAAAATTATGCAGAATAAATACAGCACAGTGTGAACTGTGAATATATGAAAACAACCTAGTTTAGACCAGCTTAGTGTCATGACAGAAATGGCAACAAAACATGTAAAACTACATATCCCATCATGCTTGGCGCACTCACCGGTCTCCCTTTGGTTTGCGTTTGAGGGGCGGGGCCTTCCCTTTGGGGCGTCGGTCACTGCCCGAGCATGGGCCCCCGCCGGGCCCCGTGACCCTGAGCGACTCCAGACCTTTACTCGACCTCTTGAAGGTGAATTCAACCTGCTCGCCCTCCCGTAAGCTCCTGAAGCCCTCCATCACCAGCTTACTCTGAACACACATACACACTTCCATTTAATACAGATGAGCTTACATCATCTATAAATATATGAATATTTACAAATATCAAACAGACCAGTCATATCAACAGAGAAAATTAAACATTTCAGGACATATTATGATCTATCAGAGAGAAGAAGATATATAGATGTTAAAAAGAGAGTTTCAATCTGTCAAAATCACCTTAATGTGCATTATAAAAGCAATGTTTAAAAACACATTCGATCACTTTTCATGCATGAAATGCACAATTTTATGAACCTCACTTCTAAAATTAAAAACAGATCTTGCTTTTTGAAATCTTGGTATTTCAATGTATTAACTAACATGAACAATACATTTATTACACTATTTATCCATCTTTGTTAATGTTAGTTAATAAAAATACAGTCGTTCATTGTTTGTTCATGTTAGTTCACAGCGCATTAATGTTAACAAACACAACTTGTGATTTTAATAATGCATTAGTAAATGCTGTAGAAGTATTGTTCATTCTTAGTTCATGTTAATTAATGTAGTTAACTAATGAACTTTATTAAAGTGTTACTGAAATATTTGTAGTAAAGCCACTAAACCATTTGCCAATGTAATAATATTAAAGAATAAGCAAAAAGCAACAAAAGACCATTATTTTAATTACATCAAATATTAGTGTCTTTACATTAACTGCTACCTGATAGAATCTAATGCATTTGGCTTCTAGTGTAACTTAAGCTTAAAAAAAATTGTTTGATAATAAAAAACATTTATAGATATCAAACAGATGAGAAACTCTATTCATCAATTTTGTGAACATTTCATGTCTATCAGGGAAAAAAAGGATATATAGATGTTCAAGAGAAAGATGTACTAGAAATAACAACAGCTTGCAATCTGTTAAAAAAACATTAACCTGCATTACAAAACCAGTGTTTAAAAACACATTTGATCTTGCATAAAATGCACAATTTAACCTCATTGAAATCAAAAACTCATTTTGAAAAATGGATTTAGCTTATTTAAATATTTGTAGTAAAGCTGAGTGATTGAGTCACCAAATCATTTGGCAATGTCACAATATTAAAGAATGAGCAAAAAAGCAACCAAAGTACATTTATTTTGTTTAATCGCACCAAATATTAGTCTTTACACTAACTGCTACCTGACAGAATCTAATGCATTTGGCAACTAGGAGACAAACTATAAATATATGAAAAAATTATATGATTATAAAAATATTTATAGATATCTAACAGATCAGTCATATCTACAGAAAGATCAATCACTTCTTGAAGATTTCATGTCTTTCAGGGAGAGAAAGATATATAGGTGTTCAAGAGAAAGATATACTAGAAAAAATCTTAGTATAACATTAACCTGCATTACAAAAGCAATGTTCAAAATCACATTTGATCTTGCATAAATTGCACAGTTTTACCTCACTAAAAACAAAAACTCTAATTTTTCTCATTTGAAGTTCAAACTGCCACCAGACAGAATCGAATACATTTGATTCATGGATTCACTTTTTAAATTTGGAGCCAAACATTTAAATATTAAAAAAAAAACAAAAAAAAAAAACATACAAATAGCCTATATAAAGATTTATAGACATCAAACAGATAGTCATAGCTACAGAAAGATCCATAAATTGTAATTTCATGTTATACAATAATGTATAAGGGAGTGAAAGATATATAAATGCTTCAAGAGATTTTCTAAGTACTAGAAAAAAACAACTAACCACCAATCTGTCAAAATCACTGATTACTATCAATATCAATATATAACCTGCATTAGAAAGCAATGTTTAAAAACACGTGATCATTTTTCCTTGTATGAAGTGCACAGTTTTACCACACTAAAATCAAAAACTCATTCTGAAAAACAGATTTTTACTTATTTAAATATTTGAATTACAAACTGCCACCTGACAGAATCGAATACATTTGAATCGTAGTTTACATTTCTAAAAAATATATACAAATAGCCTAGAAATATTTATAGACATCAAACAGATCACAGAAAGATCTACAGAAAAATCCATGAATTGTAATTTCATGTCATGTAATAATCCATATGGGTGAGAAAGATATTTTTCAAAGTACAAAAAAACAACAACCAACAACCGATCTGTCAGTATCACTGATTATTATCAATATCAATATTATCACCTGCATTAGAAAGCAATGTTTAAAAACACATTTGATGATTTTTCTTGTATAAAATGGACAGTTTTACCACACTAAAATCAAAAAATCATTTTGCAAAACGTATTTAATTTAAATATTCGAAGTAAAACTGCCACCTGACAGGATCGAATACATTTGAATCATTTTAAATTTTTAAACAAGGAGCCAAAAATGTAAATATAAAAAGTATACAACTAGCCTATACAAATATTCATAGACATCAAACAGATAGTTATATCTCCAGAAAGATCCATAAATTGTAATTACATGTCATATAATAATATATAAATATATAAATGCTTCAAGAGAGAGATTTTCTAAGTACAAAAAAAACAACAACAATCTGTCAGTATCACTGATTTTCAATATCAATATTATCACCTGCATTAGAAAGCAATGTTTAAAAACACATTTGATAATTTTTCTTGTATAAAATGGACAGTTTTACCACACTACAATCAAAAACTCATTTTAAAAAAACAGATCTTTTACTTATTTAAATATTCAAAGTAAAACTGCCACCTGACAGGATCGAATACATTTGAATCGTAGTTTAAATTTTTAAACAAGGAGCCAAAAATTTAAACATAAAAAGTATACAAATAGCCTATACAAATATTCATAGACATCAAACAGATAGTTATATCTACAGAAAGATCCATAAATTGTAATTTCATGTCATATAATAAACTAGAGAATGAATGAAAAGATAATGAAATGGTTCAAAATAAAGAATTTCTAAGTACTAGAAAAAACAACAACTAATCGATCTGTCAGAATCACCGATTATTATCAATATCAGTATATCACCTGCATTAACAAGCAATGTTTTTTTCATGTATAAAATGCAGTTTTACCACACTCAAATCAAAAACTCATTTTGAAAAACAGATTTTTACTTACTTAAATATTTTAAAGTAAAACTGCCACCTGACAGGATCGAATACATTTGATTCATAGTTGAAATTTTTAAACTAGGAGCCAAAAATGTAAAAAAAAAAAAAAAAAAAGTAGTCATATCTACGGAAAGTCATATCTACAGAAAGATCAATAAATTGTAATTTCATGTCATGTACTAAACCATAAGAGAGAAAAGATAATTAAATGGTTCAAAAGAAAGAATCTCTAGAAAGTGCTAGAAAAACAACTAATTGATTTGTCAAAATCACTGATTATCATCCATATCAGTGC
This sequence comes from Cirrhinus mrigala, assembly GCA_036247105.1. NCBI lineage: Eukaryota > Metazoa > Chordata > Actinopteri > Cypriniformes > Cyprinidae > Cirrhinus > Cirrhinus mrigala. The sequence goes on along the minus strand of CM070026.1, from coordinate 31,396,134 downwards.
ATTAGAAAGCAATGTTTAAAACACGTTTCTTGCATAAAATGCACAATTTTGAAAACTAATTTTTCCTGTTTAAATATTTGTAATAAAACTGAGTGACTAAACCACTTTTCAGTAATTGTCAGAATATTAAACAAAAAAAAAAGCAAAGAACATTTAAAGTAAATTACACCAATTATTAGTGTAACTGTCTTTGCACTAACTGCCATGTAAGAGAATCTAGTATCACCTAGTTTAACATTTTTAATTTGATTTCATTACATGTAAACGTTAACACTACAAAAGTTGCTTCTTTAATAAAGGACAATTCAACTAAATATAAATTAAAATGTAAAGGGTTAATATCACAGTTCAAGAGAATTGCAGATGCCCGGTAGCAAATACTTGTAGCACAAAAATAATGTACATGACTTTAAATAGTCCTTTACAGTACAGTAACATTTTAACAAAGGTGAATCATAGTTTGCAATGTGTGAAAATGCATTCAAAAATCCTCCACAAATCACAAAGCCAGAAAAACCCACAGATGTACATTTACATTTAATCATTCGGCAGAAGCTTTTATCCAAATGAGGAACATCAAAAGCAATGCATCGAATTTATTATTCACAGTCAACACTATGTGACAAATGTGTTTATTAGTTTATTCAAATGCATCCTTCAATTAACAAGATTTCCTGGCATTATAAATGCAAAGCAAAGACCCTGAGAAAACAAAACAAAACAAAACAAAAAAAAAAACAGAAATTATAAAAGCAATGAAGTCTGCTTATTTTAGTGAAATGAAATTAAATCACCACTAAATTGGTACATCTGCAATTTAGCATTGATTTGTACAATTTAGCCATTATTTACTTAGATGAATTTATTGTTCAAATATACTACAAAACACACAGATCACAGATAAGTTAATGATTACACCAAAAACACAACAATTGCTGATTGTGTATCTATGTTTAGGCATTTATTTGTGAAATAATAATGAATCATATTTCACAAGTGCATTCTGAGCTTTCCAGTACAAACCAACAAAATCACACGAAGTCTACTTCATCAAGTAACGGTAATTTAAGTCATGATTGTGATTTATGAATACTAATGAAGACGGCTGATTATTTTAGCTCCTGCAGCAACACAAAACTCTCTATGGTCTTGTCACAGAGGCAGTGCTACATGATCATACAATTTACATTTCAATTATTCAAGTCATTAAAACAGCAGTAACATAATGCACAAATCAAATGCAAGAGGCAAAGCGCATTCCTCTAGAAACATCACGTTTAGAGAAAAGAAGTCAATAGATCAACACAGCAGCATCAGACAGAAAAATGACACGCTCAGATTCACATTTCTGTTCAATTAGACTTTTTTTTTTTTTTTTTTTTAGAAAGAATTTACATCTGCACTTATGAATGACATTTCCAGCAAATACACACGTCTTCAGCTCGACGTTTATTTCTGTCAGCTCTCAGCCATAGAAACATTGAATTGTTTTTGTCACGTCGTCACGTTTAATTAGCCGTGTGGGAAATTAATGCATTTAATTTCTCTTAATTGACATAATGGGCACAAAAGCACTCTGATTTAACACTTACGAGAAATTAAAAATCCATAGCATGAGATAGAAATGCATTTATGCAAAAAGCCAGGAGCAAAACCCTTCCCACGCACATTTATTAGATATTTTTTATTGAAATATCAATCTAAACAACGCAAACACTTCGGTTAACAGGATTAGATCTTAGTAAAAAGATGCAAAAACCACACACACACACACACACACACACAAATAAATTAACAAACAAGTATACATAATTTATAATAAATAAATATTTCTCTTTTAATGAAGCAAAGTCTTGTTTCTTATTCTTTCTATCTTGTCTTTCTTTCACCTTTTTTCTTTTTCTTTCTCTTATCTATTTTTTCTTTTTCTGTTTTTTTTTCCTGTTTGTTTCTTTCTTTTATCTACTTTTTTCTCTTTGCTCTCTTTTTTTTCTTCTTCTATCCATGTATCAATCTATCTTTTTGCTTTCTTTCTTTCTTTTTCATCTGTCATTTCTTCTTTATCTATCTATCTATCTATCTATCCATCTCTTTTTTCCTATCTGTCTTTTGTTTTTCTTTTATTTACTTTTTTCTTTCGTTTTCTCTTTCATTTTTTTCTTTTTCTATCATCTATATATCTATCTATCTATCTATCTATCTATCTTTTACTTTCTTTCTTTCGGTTTTCTTTTTCTGCTTCATCTCTATTTTTTTCTTTCTCTATCTTTTGTTTTTTCTTTCTTTTTCATCTCTCTACTTTTTTCTTTTTTATCTGTATTTTTTTCCTTTATTCTATCTATCTATCTATCTATCTATCTATCTATCTATCTATCTATCTATCTTTTCTTTCGGTTTTCTTTTTCTGTTTCATCTATTTTTTTCTTTTTCATCTCTCTATTTTTCTATTTTTTTATTTCTCTCTCTCTTTTTTTTCTATCTTTTGTCTTTCTTTGTCTACTTTTTTCTCTTTTATTTATTTTTTCTTTTCTTTTCTTTCTTTCGGTTTTCTTTTTCTTCTTTCCTTTTTGTTCATCTCTCCATTTCTTCTTTTTCTATCTATCTATCTATCTATCTATCTATCTATCTATCTATCTATCTTTTCTTTTTCTTTCTTTCTTTCGGTTTTCTTTTTCTGTTTCTTTTTTTCTTTCTCTATCTTTTGTTTTTTCTTTCTTTTCCTCTCTGTATTTTCTTATTTATCTCTCTATTTTTTATTTTTCATCTCTATTTTTTCCTTTATTCTATCTATCTAATCTATCTCTTTTTCTTTCGGTTTTCTTTTTCTGTTTCATCTCTATTTTTTTCTTTCTGTATCTTTTGTTTTTTCTTTCTTTTTCATCTCTCTATTTTTTCCTTTATTCTATCTATCTATCTATCTATCTATCTATCTATCTATCTATCTATCTATCTATCTATCTATCTATCTATCTTTTTCTTTCTTTCGGTTTTCTTTTTCTGTTTCTTTTTTTCTTTCTCTATCTTTTGTTTTTTCTTTCTTTTCCTCTCTGTATTTTCTTATTTATCTCTCTATTTTTTATTTTTCATCTCTATTTTTTCCTTTATTCTATCTATCTATCTATCTCTTTTTCTTTCGGTTTTCTTTTTCTGTTTCATCTCTATTTTTTTCTTTGTCTATCTTTTGTTTTTTCTTTCTTTTTCATCTCTCTATTTTTCCTTTATTCTATCTATCTATCTGTCTATCTATCTATATTTTGTCTTTCTTTCCTTTATCTACTTTTCCTCTTTCTTTTTCTCTTTTTTTCTTTTTCTATCTATCTATCTATCTATCTATCTATCTATCTATCTATCTATCTTTCTTTTTCTATGCATTAGCTATTTCTTTCTTTCTCTTTTATCTACCCTTTTCTCTCTTTCTCTTTTATTTCTCTGTCTCTCTATCTATCTATCTATCTATCTATCTATCTATCTCAGGATCTGTGTGAAAAACTGTAAACACTTTCTATTCAGAAATATGTGAATAAATAAAGTAAGTAAATGTTTTTATTTAAATTATTCTATAATATAGGCTAACCAGAGCTCTGTTCTGCAATGTGATTAAACTGAAACTGATAAGTAAAGATTTTAGCACATTCAATCAGTATAACCACACACACACACAATCAAAGTTGTAAATACCCAATAAATAAATACATGAATCAATAAGTTGTAAAAACATGGTTTTGCAAGAAAACATCATTTTAGTCTTTCTACTTTAAAACTGCATGTGTAATACTTTGCTGTTTGTAATTAACTGTGAGATTTACTAGCAATTCCTGAGTGAAAATGTCTTTTTTGGTTTCTGCACCAAGTGTGTGCTTTTATTTCCAGGTCAAAGTTCAAAGAGAAACAATGCAAACAGGAAGATCAGGCAGCAGCAGACACATTTCTGATGTCTGAATTCATCCAAAACAGCACAATCAAGAAATGCAATCCATGAGCACAGGAGAAGATGTGTGTCACATTGTTCTGCTCACTGCAGGAAAAAAAAAGCAGAAGCACAAGAGACGGAAGACAGAAAGCAGGAGCAAGAAATACAGAGAGCGCCACCAAAGGGCCGGACGTATCGTACATCACCCCTCCTCCACATGTTTTCATCCTTCACTGTGACCTCTGACCTCTGCCCAACCCCCTTCAAACACACACACACACATACACAGGCATCCCGTTTCCCTGCGTTAAATTAACAACACACTTCTGCACTGACTACGAGACGCACACGCAGTATTTGATCTGCTGACACACACTACATCACTCGACACACACTCCTGATAGCAGCCGGATATGAGCTCTCTCTCTCTGAGAGTGTGTGTGTGTAAAGTGCACACAGCCAAGTTATGTCTTATAGAAATACATGTGTTTTCACATCTTAAAATGCCTTTGAGAATGATTATATATGAACTCACAAAAGAACAAAACAGTAACAATTAAATCAGAAAGACATTTTAGATATTCACATTGATTTTACGTTTGTGTCTGTTTGAATTATTATGAAGCTTAAAAATACAGTTTCTGTTTGTCACGATTCGTTTTGTTTTGTGTTTATTCATTATAATAAAACATACCACTGTAGCTTACTGAAAGTTTGCTTATTTTTTGAAAAGCAAACATAAACAGTTCTCTAGAAATGTTTTAAAAAGTCATAAATTTTAGTATCTGATTTATGTTGCCTAGACAAAACAAACTTTTACATTTAACATTTGTGATCTCTCTTTTAATGAGTCTGCGATTTTAATTAGGTAGATATGTCTAATCAGACCACAAATCAATTCCTGTAATTAAACTAACAAAATAATGATACACAGAGCTTTTTTAAAATTCATTCAAGAACTAATTCAACCAGTGAGCTTTAATCAACAAGTCATTCATTAATAAGATTCTTAAATTACGATTAGTATTAAATAAAAAAAATACACATAAAATACATTGCAAAAAAGGTTAAACAACAACCAAAATCATTATAATCATTAGATTTCCGTGCTACGAAGCTGTGATTGAAGTCTTGGAAAGTGAGCGTTTGTTTGTGTCAGATCAGCAGCTGGCTCCACCCACACACTCACTCCATATATGGGCAGAGCTGAAGGAGGAAGTCATGTGACCTGCAGCTTGTGTTGAGATGGACAAATGAAGAACTGAACAAATGGAGAAATGGAGAATAAAAGTGCAGGACGCAGAAGAGATCGAGCTCTGGAAGAAAAGAAAAGAAATGAAAGTGAACAAAACAAGGCAGAGAAAGCGTGAGAAAGAAGACAATAATGGAGAAAACAGAAAATTAATTCTTAAGTAAAAGCAGAAATAGTCTGGTAAAGTTTAGAAGAAAACAGACAATCTTTAAAAGTAAGATGATTAGAAATAAAAGCAGCAGATAATGAGAAAAAAAAAATTAAAGCAGATAATGAACTATATTTGTAATATGTTCTGGGTCATTACTGTTATACAGTATTTTCACGTCCTCATTATGTGTCTAGATGAAATCCCAAAACCTAATAATTTTAAAGATAAAATCATGTTCATTTTTGCTTTTGCTACAACTACTATCACAACAGTGAATAGAAAATAAACAAAAATGTATTTACATTTACTACAATATTATTATAAACATTAAAATTAGTTATTTTAGATAATAATTAATTAGATATTATTTTTGCAGTGTGATCCACACTTCTGAAATAATTAAAAACATCACTAAGTGTTCCTACATTTTTATTTTCTTCAATCAAAATATTTCAACCTACATTTCATGATTATTTGACAATATTGTTTTAATTAGTAATTCGTTTATTGTTTTTCCCGAGCTCTCAATATCCTGTTAGGCTTTTTCTAAATCCCTTTAATTTACAAAACTAGCTAGATGAAAAAATATTAAGAAGGGATTTGACTGGTATTAGTTGGTTTGATCACACTAAAACATTTGCTCATTATTGATTAAATTACAGTATGATGCTATAAAAATGTCAAATAAATATAAATATATATACAAAATTAACACATGTACACAAACTCAAGTTATAATAAATAGTACAAAGCATAGAAACACCATGGACAACAAAACAAGTCTTTTTTTTTTTTTTTTCAACTGAGATTTAAATTAACAATTTACATTTTTACATCTGAATAAGTACGCTTTCCATTGATATATGGTTTGTTAGGATAGGACAATATTTGACCAAGACTATTTGAAAATCTGGAATCTGAGGGTGCAAAAAAAAACAAAATTGGCTTAAGATGTCCAAATGAAGTTCTTAGCAATACATATTACAAATCAAACATTAAGTTTTGATATATTTATGGTAGGACATTTACAAAATATCTTCATGGAACATGATCTTTACTTAATATCCTAATGATTTTTTGGCATAAATAAAAATAGCTCATTTTGACCAATGCAATGTATTTTTAGCTATTGCTACAAATATACCCGTGTTACTTAAGACTGGTTTTGTGGTCCAGGGTCACAAATGTTTTGCATAACAGGAATGAGCGTACATGTATGCATTCATCAGGTCTGATAATGATGTGATTGTAAACCTGAATTATCAAATCAAAGATTTTACACTCACATATATAATATGGAAATGTAAAAATTTGTTTCTCCTTAAATCAGTTTAAATATGTACCAACAGACTTGTGTAAAATAAGTGTCAGCTTTAAAAACTGTGCATCTCATCTCCCATTATATATTTCTTCCTACACTCTAGATATCAGTATTGGCATCAGCAGTTAAAAAAAACAGATCGATGGAGCACAGGATGAGGAGAGGAGCATGTATGTTAGAGGAGGAGTGAGATCTGTGCAGCAGTGAGAGAGGAGGAGTCTGGATGAGAGCTTAATCTCACTAGGGGCCCAGAGAAACCTCACACACACACATACGTTTAACTTGCTATGTAAATAAGGACATACCACAGACCCCATCCCTAAAAGAACACCATTTCTAGAATTAAAAAATTTAACGTACAAATAACTTTTCCAGTTAAACATCCTCAGATGTCCCCAGAGGGAGAATTAGCAGACTTCTGGAGAAAAATGTGCCCTCAAACTATAGCAAAGCGAGCAATAAGTGTAAATGCCGATTACATTTTTTTAGAACTTTAACCTGTCAGTTCATTCATACAATTTAAATGAAAGATTCTTTACTGGCATCAACGATTCCAAAAAGAATCTTTAGCATCCACAGAACCTTTTCATTATTCTAAAGGTTCTTTGGATTTTTAAAATGTTCTTCGCACTAAGAAAAAAAATGGTTCTTTTTAAGAACTGCTCACTGAAAATGGTTATTTTATGGCATTGCTATAAAAATGAGTGTAGCTACTTTTACTATTACAACCTCTTGAGTTATAATACAACCTTTATTGTAGCTCAGTGTAATCAAGAACTTTTTAACCTGACAACCTAGAGGTCAATATACCAGATTAAATGTACAAATCCAATGTAATGAAAAACAAACAATTTAGATTTCAAAAACAGTTTTTGTTAAACAAGGGAAATAACAGAGGCTTTGTCAGATTTAGCTCACTTCTAGAGATCGATTCGCATACAAACTAGCGAAGTGAGCAACAAATGTAAATGGACAAAAAAACTGCACTTCTAAGAATAACATTTAAAAAGGTTCTGAAGTACTTTTTGAAATTCAAGTTTGAAGTTCAGTTGCTGCCTTTAAAATTTGAAAGTATAATCAAACAGGCTCTACAAGTTATTTCAACTATTTTTTTTTTAAATCTTGTTTAGTTGAATCATATATACTTTAAAAAATATGTTGCTATGACTTATTGCCATGACAACCCCGAAGAACCAGTAAACTGTTTTTAAAATAACTATTTTTATCTAACCTTTTTTCATTTTAAAGAACCGTTTTGTGCAGTGTTAAAGGTTCTTCATAGAACCATCAATGCCAATAAAGAGCCTTTATTTTTAAGAATGTATAAACACCTTAAATGATGGAGTCATACACAGCGACACTTTAGAAACATCAACATGCATTTGTGCACTTCGACTCGCACAAGCACACGATGCACACGCACAAACACTGCAGGAGGTGCAGCATTCGGAAAAATCAAACACAAAGCTCCTAATGAAACACACACACACACACACACTGCAGTGCGTTGATTCCGAGTGTGAGGGCCGGCCGAAGCCACGCCTCCTTTCCCTTTTTTGTCTTTAACGAAATTCCTCTTTTAAAGAATGTTAGAGGACCCCAACCCCCACCACACACACACACACACACACACACACACACACACACAAGCACAGAAATCCTCTTTACACATACAAACAAAAAACACACACACATGCATTCTCTTTTCTTCTGATTCATACTCTTTCCTGTCCTGGATTGACACAAAAAGCTCATGAATTTTAGGAGATCTGAAACACAGGACAAACACTGGTGTGTTTCAGTGACTGCTGCTACTACAGGATATTGTATTGATGTACTGGTCGTATTAAGGGAGGCTATTGCCTTTATATATAATGCATTATAAAAGTATTTTAATGCATTAATTATGCCTTATAATGCATTGTGTGATAACTAACCACATTGTTATTTACGTTTACACCTTTAGAAAGTATAATGCATCAACATATGACAATCAAACAATTTCAGATATAACAAGGAATATGCAAATATCATAATGCATTTTAATTTTGGTTGCAGTCATTTCTGAAAAATAATAATGCATTATACATGGTGGGTTTAAATGATACTGTAACCATCTTTTAGTGTCTAACATATAAATGCATTACAAGTAAAAGTACAATTAATAAGCATAAATGCTTCAAATTTAATGTATAACAATTTTAAAAGATTAAATTTAACATTAAAGTCAGAGTGTTGGAACTGGTGCTAGTTGAAAAACAATAATAACCTACTTTCTCTCAAATAATCTATATTACTTCCTTATGATGCTAATTGTTTTAGCTGTCACAAATAGAAAAAGCTAAGTAAGAACAAGAGTTTTCAACTGAATACTAATAAAATAATGCTTCATATGCAATGCTGATTCATTCATACAATTTTTATTTCAGCTACTTTTATAATTACAACCTCATTATTTATCGTAGTTACTGCAGTTTTAACACCTACAGATCAACATGCATGATAAAACATGCAAAGTAATGAAAATAAAATTGAAAATTTCCCTCATACAGGGAAAAGACAGCAATGGATTTTCTTAAGAAGACATGCAAACAGCAAAGCGTAGTTACATTAAGGCGTTAAGGTCATGGGTTCAATTCCTATGGTTGTATGAAATGATTAAAAAAACAATAACAATCTGGATAAAAGCGTCTGCCAAATGCACGCATGTATTGTGCTGCAGCACACAGTTCACGCTTGTAAGAAACATGCCGTTTTTTTGACCAACTGCCAAATGAAACACTCTGTTTCTATACATAATATCAGGTTTAGACACACAGTGAGGGAATAATCAGCTGTACACACACTGCTTATCACAAACACGCTGCACAACGGCCGCACATCCTAAACAAGACACAAATACACACGCCCTGCACAGCATAAAAGCTTTTTCATTTCCAATGTAGCATGAAGGCACATGTACGTGCAGCATTTAGACACAAAGAACCCAAATAACCTCCGCATAGCAGCGAAATGCAAATCTTTATCAGAGACGTTATGGATTACAGCTGCTTCTGCCATTAGTCTGTCCAACACACACAAACCAGCCTCAACATCATGACCTGCGCGTGCATGATGCTAAAATTAGCTTGAGGGTTCAAAACATACAAATAATAAAACAAAATACACCAGCTAACTTGTGATAAATTAATCTATCAGGTGATATTAAAGCATTTTGAGATTATTAGATTTAGATATTAGATAATAATTTGCTTACTTGGATGAGTTAAAATTGGTATTTTGCTCATGCAACTCCGTCGTGAAGACACTGGTGCAAATTCAAAGTATATAGGTTTAAGAGCCACAGTGTGTTTGCTAGTTTCAGGATTTTCATATACAGTAAAAGGAACACACAGGATAGGTTGTACACAAAAATAAACCAAACAGCTCTTCCAGATGACAAACACGGCTCTAATCAATACGCTTTCCCATTCTTGAGCTATGCTTTTTTTGTTTTTCCAGACGCATTCGGTACAACTGTTTACCTCATGCTTATCAGAAGAACTGTTTTATCAGTAGTACAAGACGTTCTTACAATAACTACTCATATGTATACGAGGTAGGAAATGTTCTATTGCTCAACCAATGTACACAGATTTCACATCAAGATTTAACATAAAAACAGTATGGCTTAACCTATGCTTTACAACATAGATGCATTTATTGTGCATTTCAACAGATAATTCAGCTCAATTTGTAACTATACAGATGTGGAGATTTCATCTGATTTTAACCAGCTCTTTTCTAATTATTTGCCTTATTTTTTATGTATACAGTCAAACCAAAATTTATTCAGACACCTTCAGCATTTCTCACATTATCACAGTTTATTTGCTGTAGTTTAGAAAATGGTAATAAAATATGACATCTGTGTCAGAACAAATTCATCCTGATAATGTCAGATAAGTTTGATAGAACCAAAAATTCATACAACTGTTAGTATGACAATATTTGCACAACTATCAATACTTTGTTGACCGATTACCAAACAATGCTTCATTTTGTTCAGTCTGTGGTGTAAAAAGGTTGCATTAGCAATTAAAGAAAAAAAAGCAAGAAGAAGCAAAACATGGTCAGGTCAAAGTGTCAAACAATTTTTGGTCCCAAAGAGATTTTACAATTTTTATGTTACAGTTTACTTTATTTTGCTAGGAACTATAGTGTCCTGCACCCTAGTAAATAATATCAAAAATTATATCTGGTGTCTGAATATTTTTTTTAATAATTTCAAATGGCTTGACTGTATATTACAATAGCTATAAATACATCATTAAACTCAGTGACATTCTGACTGTGTCTCTGACTGCTGTTTGTCTTTTTTGAGAACTGCATTTCCCAGAATGCACTCAGGTTTAGGGGATACTAGCACAAGAGGTTCATGTTTAAGCTCATGCACGAAAGAAAAAAAAAAAAAGTCATGTCCACACAAGCTTGAAATTTAAATGAAAACTGAATGAATTCACCTCAAAAAAGAAATCACATCTTGCACATAACAATGTGGCTGTTTTAAATCATTTAAAATGATTCCATACACATTTAGAATGTATCTTTTACAGTGCTAATTCACAAATTGATACTATAATGCAACAAAATTCTGTTTTTTAAACAAAACAATGTGCCTAATATATCCACTGAAACACTAATCACAAAAAGAATGCATAAAGCAAAATGGTTCAGCAATTTTACTTTGCAATAAACAGTTATTAAAACATTACTGAATTCAAGAAAAGAATGCACAACTGTGATTTTATTAACTCAAGATGGTTTTAAATTCTTTAAAAACACTAGATAGACAGATAGATAGACAGACAGACACGTGTTTCCTGTGCACACTAACTGAATTTCAGATTTAAAAGATTACACAGATGTGTTTTGTAACAATGGAAATGTCCCAGGAATCGTTTTAACATCTCATTAACATCCAGCAGTAAACATAACACTGCTTGACAATAATATCAACAGATTACAAGAACACAATGTAACAGAAATCAGCAAAGATGACAGCAAACAGTGCAGCGAGCAGAAGAAACCTCTGCTTTTGTTCTTCAAATGTGCTTATGCTATTTTAAGGTGCCGTGGAAAGCTTGGAAAATGATGAAAGGAGATAATTTCCGGTTTAGTACATGTGTCTGTATTGATTTAGCTCTGAATGTCCACGAGAAGAAGACGAAATATTGTGAAGGGGGGGCTGAACTACACCCATGTAAACACGAGAGCCCATGATGTTCAGTACAACAGTTTACGCCGAAATCGCCTGCCATTCTTCAAAAGTCTTGCTTGTGAACGGGCTCTGATCATCGTGTGCTCCGTGTGACACATTTTCCGACATGTTGGCAGGTTTATCCGTGAGCATGAAGCGAATAAACGCGAATGCCATGGGCTACTCTCTGTTTTCCCTACCTAATTAAGTCTTTTAAGGCTGCTTTAAAAGCTGCATCATAAATACCTCCGTGTTTACTACTAATACGGCGTTGGTCTGATGATATCAATGGAGAGCAAAGATGAGTTTCTGGCGTTCTTAAAGTGACAGGGGATGAAAACACAAGCGCATGTTTACTTCTGCTTTCCTCAAGCACATCTGCTGATGTCAATGAGATGCGACAGATAACGTGAAAGAGAGTCGGGAGAACGGCTGAAACCCAAGCACATGCAGTAAATTTCTACTTACTTGGTGAACGAACACGTCTAGTGGAGGGTCCACTGGCTTCCCCTCGCTGCTGGTCATCGATATAAATCCAAACCCCATGCGGACATTAAACCACTTGCAGTAACCCGAGCCAGCCAGAATCTGCGGCGGAGTCCTGGCGGGGTCCGACCCGCCACCTCTGCGCGGCCCTCCTGTGCGGTCAAGGGAGAAAAGCCCATGATGTTGTGTTGATGTAGCCTGTATACCTAGTTCTCGGTGTACACAATGACCGTGGGTCTGCGTGGGCAGCGATTCTGAGGGAAATCCCCCAACTACTACTCAACAACACGCGTTCATTTCAACGATGTAACTAACCAGGGCCGTAACCACCACTACCGACGCCCCCTTTTCTTTATAATCAATCAATATGTTGGGGTTTTCAGTGACAGACTCTTAAACTTTTACATTTGGTTCCCCTAACCTTGCATATTTTGTTACACCCTTGTCTACAACCACCTTCTGGAAAACTGGAGAAACTCAATGAAAAGTAGCGCTACACTTCAGACAGGATGGCGCAGTGCATTACTATTGCTCAACGCGCCTAGTTAGTAGCTATACTATGTAACAACTTGTAGTCGTAGTACATCTACCGTATGTGAACCGCCTGGCGTGGGGCAGGTGTGCACACGTTACCCGCCCCCCCCGTATTCGCTCCCACCCCCCCACTACCGCTGGCTCAAACGGCTCTTCATCATGCATGCATACAAACAACATAAACAAAGCGCGGTGGAAGGAGTTCCCGTCTGAAGGTGAAAAGAGATGTTTAAAAAAAAAAAAAAAAAAAGCATCGTAACCTTCGGCCATGTTTCCCCGCGGACCCTCCGTTCCAAAGTTCCAGCGAAATCGTTTCCTCCGTGAAATGGGGTGATGCGCTTCACTGTCGATCCGACATCCCGATTTCCAGCGGGCACAAATTTAGCGCGCATGGTACGGCGTGCGTCTCCTTTTTGGATATTTTGTCATGTCTCTTTTAACATCTCCTATCCCCTCTCTCTTTCCCTCCCTCGCACATTCGCTCTCTCTCTCCCGCTCTCCGTTTCTCATTCGCTCGCTCGCAGCGCTGCACACGTGACTCCTCCGTGAGCCCGGGAGAGGGAGCGGACTCGGAACCGGGCTGGACTTCAAGCTCTACTGCTGCGTCACGTAAAAGCATCTCCGTTTGCACAGGTTCGGGTTTTTAACGCGTGTTATGACGTCTAAAATCTGTTTTGTGCGCATTCTGCAAGTCATTCGAGGGACCGTAAAAAGTGAAGCATTTTAGGTTTTTTTTTTTCATTTATATGTAACAATTTTAATGATGCGTTATGTAACCAAATTCCAACCGCTGGTAACCACAGTCATTATACTTTATAGTCTTATGAAAGTAAACACTTGTATAACACTTCATTTTTTAATGTTCTCGCTTGTTGTAGCGAAACGCAACAACAAAAGTTTTTCAGAATTTATCTCTGTGGTGTACTATTCTGTTGAACTGTAGCTAAGTTGTTTTTTTTATTAAAGTTATACCTTTATGTCATTACCGGAAAGGACGGAAACGTTTTTTCTGCACGCAGAAATTCACTAAAAATGTTTGCTGATGTCGTTCCGCTTTTGTTTAAACGTTCCCAAAACATTATAGTTTGGGAGAAATGAGATCATCACTAATTATCGTTTGTTGAAGCACACCGCAGTTTGCATTTGTCGTTTGCTGCAGTACAAAGGTCAATGAGACTGAATCAGAATAAGAAGAGCTTTATTGATCAAGTCCTCACACACATGGATTTTTTTTTCTGGGTTACATGAGCTTTGTGCACTTAAAATATATACATGAGCATACCTACGTATAGACAGAGCAAACATAACGACATAAAATAAACGTATGTAAGTGTATTGCAATAGTATTAACATATTTAGCCTTTAAACTACATGATATGTTGATTCATGAAAAGAGAGCATGGATCCAAAACAACTAGCAGATTTTTTTCGAAGTATATAAAGTAATATTACATGATAAACATACACATTGGTATGAACCCAATATGTAACTCATATAAAGGAATGTTCTAAAAATGAAAATATGGAACGGATTAAATGGAATCTTATTGTGCTCTTTTAAATTGTATCTGAGAGTTTAAAAAAAAAATAGTGAAATGTGCATTAAACCAACAAGTTGAAATGCAAAAATTAATGGAAACTGATGACTGAAATAATTGCCTCCTGTTATAAAAACGTCATGTTTTCGTTTCTACAAGAAATTCGTTCAGCGAACGTTTGTGACAGCCTCACGACCAAACCTGATGCCTTGGCAGAGGATGTTTTCTCTGTCTTTGAGTCAGAAGAAAAACACGTTAGAGGAGTGAATCAACAACTACCCCCACCGCTTCAACGCTCCGCCCATTTTCAACCACCCCCCACCCACCCACCCATCCATGCCGACCACCCTCCGGAATTCACCCCTGCCCCCAATCCCCCCACCCCCCTGCACCAGTTCTGCTGTCGGAGATGCTGTGTGTGTGTTTGCTGGTGTGTGGAAGAGATGGATGGTGGTCGTGCCATTACGGCGCAGGTCACAGATCTGGTCACCGGTGTCAGATGTTATGGGGTTTCTCATTTCCTGCAAGAGGGTTTCCCATCCACCATTCATAAAACGGCCCCGCGAGTGCCGGGAAACACGTCCCACGAGGTCACGGACACACCCTAAATGTCCCCGTTTGATCCCGTTAAAGTTCGCAAGCATCGGATAAGTTGGAGGACAGGCAGATAAATAAAGACGTTACTCGGTGGTTTATGTCGAATGGAAACGCAAAACGGCTGTGCGTGACTTTAAAAAGTCATTTGAAACACACTGAAGTAAGTATATTGATCTGAGGTAAAAAAAAAAAAAAAAAAAAAAAAAAAAACGCATTTGATTGTAGAGTTTAGAAAAATAAAACAATAAAGAGCGAGCCGTAAAACATTAGCAGGTTATTCAAACGTCTTATTTTTATTTCCAGTGGATATTACATATAACATATAACTGGTTTTGACTTGTTGAGATTAATCCTGAACTGAATAACAACACTCTAAAAACTTTCCTAAAATCTACACAGACATATCGAATATAAAACAATCACAAACGCCTTAGTTTAATTTTAAGCTATCAATAAATCAATGACACAATACCTATGTAATTCACATTATAGCCTATATGTAAAATTATGCATGGAGATTAAACAGTAATACACACTAAAGCAAAGTATTGCTTAACATTTAAGTTAAATCGTTTCAATCCTGAATTGTTCATTAGCAAGAGTTAAGCTTTTTTTTTTTAATTAGCAAGAACTAAACTTTTAAAGTTTAACGTCTGAAAGATCAGTTTGAAGAAACTAACCAAACATTTTCTCTCTGTCAGAGCAAAGTTTAGACACTGATTCCTCACATCCAAATTCATGATCAAACACCAGAGGAATGTTTTCCACATGTGAAATTATCTTTTAAATCAGGACTATGCAAATAGGTGCTATTGAAATGCAAAATGGTTCACCAATTGACATTTTCATTCATGAGCTCAATATTAAAAAAAAAAAAAAAGTGCATTTCACTTACAAGAACTTTGAAGCACACACTGAACTGAAGCAACACCCAGGAGAGTGAAAACACTCTCTTGGGCGTTGAGAATTGCTTTTTATTTAGACTTTCCCTCCAAATGAAATTGAAAATATTCATTTAATCTTTAATTAAACTAATTCAACTGAAATTATTTAGTCAACATTGCTAGAAGGCTAGATCCCAGTTTAACTCATCAATAAAGTGAGTTTACAGCAGAAGGTTTACAGAGACGTTTCGTGCTCACAAAACCAACAGATTGGAGGGTCTGTTTGAATGTATTGAGCAGTTCGGATCCGCCATACCTTCACCTCACCCACCCCCACCCAGCCGAACCCCTGAGGAAACGCATAGTTGTCAATAGAGTTCACAGAGTTATTCAGATCTTCTCCTTTCTTTTGGTTTAATGCTGCATTCGTTCAATTACTCCATCGCTCCGAAATTATCTACCGAAGCCAACACAAACCCGATCGGTTTTTTTAAAGACCGATTCAAAACTAATCAGAGGTAAATATCGAGTGTGAGGTGCGGATATTTTTAAATGCTTCATTCTCAGTTGTACATGTGAACACTGCTGCTACACCAATTGTTCTTGCAAAGACCATTACATTTGTGGTTTCATTATAAGGTAAGTACTTGTTCTATTCAAAACACACACGATATACGAATTATAATTAGTCTTGAAACAGTTTTGACCCAGTCACATATATTTTTTTAAATCTGTTTTGTATGTACTTATGATAAACTGAGGTATTAAAATAGAGAATATATGACAAAAACAACATTCCGATGCAGTTTCAGAATTATCACAGCTCAAACATAGTTTAAAAACATTAGCATTTATAGTGATTTTGGCGCATATTGTGACACACAAAAAGACTGGAGACAAGGAGATGATCAGTTGTGTCTTTTGCCAGCCTTTACATTTTAGATGCTGTTTATATTTTTCGTTTTTATTAAATCGCAAAAACATTTTAGAAACCGTACTAGATTTCAGGTTTATTGTCTGCCTAATTTCTGTTTAAAAACGCAACAGACAGCTTATGCTTTTCATTACAATTTTCTCAACAACAAAAAAAGTTTAAATTGTCTGCTCAAAAAAAAAAAATAAACAAAATAAATAACCCGTTGATCAAAACTCAAAGCTTGTATTTATTCTTTTTTGTGTAGCCTATTTATTATGATTTCATCTTGGTTTATCGTCACAAAAAATCTAAATGAATTTGCTGCATGTGTTAGCCTATCCTTACTTCAAAATAGCTAACACTGGACAGATAACAGTAAGTACATTTAAAACATTTCATAACCATTATAAGCATTTTAACAGCTCGCTTCATAATTCCCTGTAAAATAGTAAGACATAACATGGGTTATTTACGTTGGCGGCTGATTCAGCCTGAACTCTCCTTCATTACGTCACAATTAAATCATGACGTCGAACGGAAGTATGAAAGGAGCATTCAGGATTCTTTTCCTCTGCGTCTGTCTTTCAGTCGTCCACTGTAAAAAGGACCCGACGACGTCTTTTCCCCTGTTTAATTAGTGTAATCATATTACATGATGATGTTCTATGGTTTGACGACATGGTTTCATAAAGGTTCAGCACTGCTGATTCAAACAGGTAGCACTGTTGATCTGCTACTGGTCAGGCGCTCACCGAAAGGATATTATTGTTAGCTATTCCATTCGTATTTATTTCTAGCATACATACTTTATAAATATCTCACTCACCTGAAACTGAGTGCACGGCCATGCTGTAAGTGCTCCGTGTCTGACCCTGTGAAGGAGTCAAAAATAGTGCTATGGTTATTTTTGACTAACATCCGACCTCTGTTAAACTTCTGTTGTAAGTTAGGTTTTAGGCTAATCCACCAACCGAGGCTCGTTTGTTTTAGTTTTGTTTGAGCTGCTGGTGGCGCGTTCATTTGTGCAGAATGGAGGAATTTTCCAGCATGAATATTTCATAGCGCCTGTGAAATGTAAGAGGAGTTTAAATCGCTCCTTTTAAAAAACGCGAATAATGAATACTGAACGGGCGCACAAGTCTGCGCTTTGATTTTAGACACACTGAGGAAAATAATAATTATTAGGCTATCATGTTTAAATATAGGCCAATTATTATTTACGCGGGTGTTTTATTGTGATGCGTGTAAGTTAAAGTCACCAGCTTACACAGCTAGAAAAAAGATTAAAATATACCTGTACTATGTGATGTGAAGAGATCTTGAAGTTTCAAATCCAGACTGATGTGGATAATAAAACGAAACTGTTTAGAAAACTCCTGACAATCTTTGTAAAGTTCATCCGTGTCAAAATAGCCCGTCAAATACCTGCTGAAGGAAAAAAAAACAGTCTGGTCATTCCCGCTCTTTTGATAAGGATTTCAAAACTTTCCAACTTTTCTGTAAACGTTTACGTTGAAACTCTAGGTCAGCAGAAAATTCCATGCTGCTTGTAAACAAATTAAACTATGACATTAATAATGTTTTGTAAACATGGTTCAGTGGTTAGATTTGTTTAAACTTGTCAAGTCAAATAACCGACCTGTATTCTTATTGAAATAAAACGTTAACCGCCAATCACCATTAACGTTTTTTTAACGCTTTTTCAGTGATTATACAAGATGATTCCAACACTCATGATTGAATGACGGACTCTGATTGGCAGCCATTTTGTGTGACCATGCCTTAAATTTAGGACAAAATCCACACAAGAAAACTAACAAATTAACTAAAGGCCACTGGATTCATATTTTAAGCATAATAAAATCTAAATTACTAGCTGGCGTGTCTACATCTTGTGAGGCCAAATAAAAACACATCAAATTTGATGTTAATGTGGTTCAGTCAGCTTCAGGGTTACAATAGGGAGAATTTACGTCCAGGAGCGCCATCTGGCTGTCAATCAGTGTAATGACGTCAGTGTGGGAAACGGTTCTGCAGCAATTTTGGGAGCGGATGAGCTTCAGCTACAGGTGATGCTGACGTAAAATTGATATGTTTTCAAAAGCAGAATTAGGCCCTGTATTATTTTGGATACTGGAATGTACGTAAACGAAATGGTCAAGTGGGCAATTCAAAATAAAAGTTTGTATAAATGTGACGTTGACAATGGTAGAAATGACTAAAATCTTGCCAGTGTAGTGAAAAACTTGTTTTTTTTATTTATTTTTATTATTTATTTTTATTTTTTTCTGAAATTGGCCATTAGGCCTTCCATGGGATTCTCTCCTGGCTTGATGCGAACACTTAGTGTTTCAGTGACACCCTACTATAAATCCAATATTTTGATAATAAGAATTAAAATGTTGTGAATTTGAATGTAAAGACATGATGATCAGTCACCTATTGATTTTACAGTCTTGCAGTTTCATCATATGCCGACATGCGCAATCTTACCTTTCATCCGCCATTACCGGGGCGTCAGGAACACGGGTGTGTAAGGGTTTATTCCGCAGCTGCGTTGATGTCTGCAGGCCGAATTGTGCAGCGGCGGCGAGTGACGGCGGAGTTTTCCCGGTGCCGTTAAGCATCTCAGCTCGCCACATCCTCCATAGAGAGCGGACGAGTGTCGCTAGTTGCCATGCGCAGATTCCACATGAAACTTTACGGTTGTTTCAAAAAAACAAACAAACTGTGTTTATTGCTAGATTTAGTAGAGTATCGTTATAGGTCTGTATAATCTATTTTATGTGTTTAATAGTTGTGTTCACTCACATATTTATTACAGATGTTTGCGATTTGTACAAAAATATGTAATGTGTTTCAAGGAAAATAAAACTTAGAGCTGTTTCTTTTGAGTTCACGGTAGCTAATCAATATGAATATTAGCAGCAGGCATTATTGAGGGGAAATGTGGGAGGAAAATGTATTGCTCCATCTCCTGGCTATAATGAGGTAGTGCAGCAATTTGATGTGTATGTCAGAGTCGTTTAATGTTGATAAATACAAAAATCCTGCAAGGTTTGCGTCAAACCAACGTTCACATAATTGACATACGATTTATTCGTTTTTATGAAAATATGTTTTCAAAAGCTAACAAATATGAATGCTGTATATAGTTTAAAGTATCTAAAACATTTAAATACATATAAAATGTATTTAAAATATATCTATACTGTAAAAACCCATTGAACGGCAAAGATCTGAACTCGAGGCTACAGAAAAACTTTTTTCTTTCTTTTTGCTAACAATTAGTGTTCAGACTATTTTTTTCTTGTTAATCTGAAGCCAGTATTTTTTTTTTTTTTTTTACATTTTACATAGTTGCTTTGAAAAGATGAGTATTTATAGTCCGTATGTTTATAAAGAATAGGTAGGCCTACATGTTTTATGGCGCTAAATTCTTGAATCTCAATACAATTATTTATCGTAAATGTAATACAGCTACTGATTGTTTAAATGTATTATGTATATATTAAGTATATTATTATTATATTAGGTGAATTTCTCAGAGACCCTCATAGTTTCATTATAAACAGTAATAATTAAGATATGTAGTTTAATAGCTTTTTTTGGTTTACTACTTTTACAGATTTAAGGGGGATACCGAGGCTGTTAGTTATCACAGCTAAACAGTAAGGTTTTAAGAAATATAATATGACAGTAGAATCATTTTGGTGAATTCTGTCCTCCACACTAAAATTCCAGTACAATCATATTTTTCATATTTCTGTTGGGTGAACAAGTGAACACAATAAAAATACCCTGACATGCTTTGAGAGTCAACTACTCAGTGAAGTTGGATTTTACTGAAATGTTGAACTACTTTCAGGACAAGTGTATTTTTCATAAATGTCAGGTTGGGGAAGATTGTCACATTTATATCGGGCAGGTTGTCACGTGTTTCTCATGTAGTAGTTTTATACAAAATAATGATTACAGTACCCGTTGGTCAAAACAATTTTAAGAATTTTTGTATGTTACATTTTTGAGGTTTGAATGGTTCTGTTCGTCATAATTGTTTCACTGTTTGAATTTTGCTGTAAAGGTTCCAAATATGACGTAGTGAGGCATTTGTAACACGAAATGTTCTTTCTTATTTGTGACGGCATTTTTGCCAATGCTTTAATTGTTTTGTAACTAAATAATTTTCAATAATTTAATTAAAAATTGCTGGATTAAATGTTAATTTGTACTAATATTTTATGGCTTTTATATGTGTCTTCATTTGTCATATATTTTGTAATGTAGCTTAATCTGTTAAGGTAACAAACCGTTTTGCAAGATAATTAGATTTTTACTTCAGACAATAAAGGGAATTGATTTCATCAAATGTTTTATTCATTCCCTGTCTCTCCTTTCAAAGCTTTTATTAAAATGTTTCATGATGGGTGACTTTACTCAGTATTATCCAAATATTTCACCTGTCATAAATCCATTCCTGTTAATCAATAATCAATGAAAATTCATTTTGAGGCTGAAGGCTGCTGTCATCTGAATATAAACTCAATTTCAAATCCGATTTCTTCAAAATAAGGACAAACATGACGATTTTCTTTTCTGTGCTGCCATCGTGTGGTCTATGATCAAAATCTACAAACTCGAAAACTAATAATAAACACATATGGTTAATTGATATTCCGCATGGAAATATGCCGTTCATATTTTCTTTGTTTTCATATGCATTATAATACCTAACAATACATAATATATAAACGTGTCTTTATTTGTCACTGTGAGATTAATTAACGTTTTAGATGAGTTAATGAATCATTTAGGCTAATTTCAATTCAAACTCTATTTACACTTTCTATGCGCACCGCAACACACTGAGCGACCGGAACCGGAAATTGTGCTACAGAAATGAGCGTAAATAAATACAGTATACACACTGTAAATACATACCCTATAATGAACAGTTTATCTGTCACAAGTTCTGTTTGATTTAAAACAAAAGTCAATAGTCCACGCAACTTTTAAAAAACTTTTATAAACTGTACAAACTGCAATTGTTTTAATTTTATAAAGAAAACAGTGACGAATGGAATATCCTATTCCTAGAAAATAAAATATTGTGGAGCTGGGCATAACTTAAAAAAGAAAACTTTCATTATCTTTCAACCTAAATAATATCATGCAGTACTATGCTTTTTATTACCCACCTTTTTCTTCAAGGTGCCAGTAAGCCTATGGGCGAGACTTCCGGTTTGAGAAGAATAAAAACGTGCAGTAAACAGTAAAACTGTTTCACTGCAAATCATTTTGCTCATAATTCAGATATTACATAAAAAATTGCAATATCAAGCAGCAAAACGAGCTGTTTTGTACAGCTAAAATAGCTGGACGAGGATGAGACCGGATGCCACTTCCATAAAATTTACAAATGACCGCGCCCGGTCTTACAGGAAGAAAAAGGTGGATAGCAAATAGTTTATCTGTTAAAAGTTCTGTTTGATTTGCTTTTAATATATGCCCTATTTATTTTATTTAAGTTATTAACTGTTATTTACAAAATTTAAAAGGTTTTATATTTTTTTATCTCAAGATAATTTTAAGTAAAAGTGGTTGATTTATCAGTTAAGGGCGAACTATTAGCAAAACTATTCTATTCTATTAGCCACTAGTAGGACCCATTTGACACGTTTTTAATTTGCAATGCTAATCAAATTCAGATCTGTGTATAAACGAACTATACGGCTTGTTTTTACCCTAAAACACTGGCGATTAGCGATATAAATTCTAAACGACATTACAAACAGTAAATTTAAGAAACCTTTCAAAAAACAAATGTTTTCACACAAATTTCCGTTCTGATGTGTAGTTTTGCCATCAACCACCAGGAGGAGACAGAAATGCACTTCACAGCTTCACGCTATATCCTTATAAAAGAATTTTGCTCAAGTAATCTGGGCTACTTTTCAGAAATCATTTGATTAAAGCTTTAACAGCAATACATGTTTGACAAATTTTACTCTTTATTATATTACCAAAACGTAATTCTGAAAGATTTATATTCCAAAAACTACTTGTGCACCATTAGAATTGAATGTTAGCAGACTAGAAGGAATAAACAGACTTCAGGAAATAATTAAATCAAAATATTTTGAAACACATTTTAACTTCTCAAAACACAGCAAAGCACATCAGTGTTTTTTTTTCAGGGGCTTATACCTTCCAGTAAAACCAGGGTTTCTGCAAGTTATATAAATGTAACACTTTCTAAGACAAAGAAATGTTTAACAAATAAACTGAATTAAACAAGGGTCTCTCAGTAGGGTCTCTAAATGTAAATGTTGTATTAGCAATCCTTCAGAGTTTGAAAATACCAATTTCAAAAGATCTCCCAGAAGAGTAGTCTTACTTCTTTTACACACACAAAGCTTAAAGCTTGAATAGCTCTGCTCATAGAGCTCTTAGCTCTTTTACTGTACTATCTGATCACACTGCAAATGTCTCAAGGTCCACCGAGAAGTAAAATACATAAAATAAGAAGTCATTCTGCCAATGGACTCAGAAAAAAACAGCTTAATTCAAAGTTAAAGCAAGATCTCATTCCCCATTGACAAATGTGACCCTGGACCACAAAACCAGTCATAAGGGTCAATTTTTGAGATTTATACATCATCTAAAAGCTGAATAAATAAGCTTTCCATTGGTGTATGGTTTGGTATAGGACAATATGTGCCTGAGATACAACTATTTGAAAATCTGGAACCTGAGAGTGCAAAAAAATAAAAAAATTAAAAAAAATAATCTAAATACTGAGAAAATCACCTTTAAAGTTGTCCAAATGAAGTTCTTAGCAATGCATATTACTAAAAAAATTAAAAAATTAAGTTTTGATATATTTACAGTAGGAAATTTACAAAATTTCTTCATGGAACATGATCTTTTCTTAATAGCCTAATGATTTCTGACATAAAAGAAAAATCGATAATTTTGACCTATACAATGTATTTTTGGCTATTGCTACAAATATACCTGTGCTACTTAAGACTGGTTTTGAGGTCCAGGGTCACAAATATATGTTCTTGTTTTAAGCATAAACTCACTTAATTGTGTTCCATTACTCAGAAAACCAGACTTCATGTCTTTATTTTTGCATCTCAAGTTTATATGAAGAGTTCAGATGCAAAAGCCTCTAAATCCATCTGACGTATTTCTTTAAAATTTGCATTTCTTTCTGGCTACTTTGTATAGGTTTCTATGTAAGTACCGATACTTCTGATTGGGCTGAGGCTGGAATTTAGCGAAAAGTTTGAAGCAAAAGTATTTTATGGACGTATACTGTGTGTCAGGAGCATTCACTCAGTATCATTACCTCATTTTTGACCGAGATGGCTTTTAGCTGGTTTTGCATCTGAACTGTTTGTATATTAAGGATGTTTAGATATTTTAATCTGAAAACAAACAAAAAAATAATTCTGCGGAAAATACAAATTTCTTGCAAGGCATGCAACATTTAACGCTATAAATTTCCGCTCTTAATTATGACCTTTCAAGGCTTTAATTTGAAGAAGAGTTAATTAAGACTTTTTAAAACCCACAGACACCCTGAAAACACACGTGACACTCCAAACTCTCTCCATGCTTGAATAAACAGGACCAACATGTAACTTAAACAAGCTTATTTTTAATGGATCTGCAAAATCGTTTGAATTTCCAAAGAGAACGCTCCCCTCCCTGACACGTATCTGGACTAGAAGAGATACTTTCTGACAATTACAAACATGGCAAAACTTACAAAAGACCCCAAAAAACCCAAAGAAACCAGCATGCAGGAGAGAATGAGTAACTGAGTGAGGGGGAAACAAAACAAACAAAACAAAAAAAGAAACATACAGAGGAGATTCATAAAACAAGTCATTCTGAAAAATAACCAACAAACTAAATTTAAAAAAACAAAACAAAACAAAAAATATATAATGCCATTCTCTTCTGAGCACACAGGTTGAATCCGGATGGTTCCACTCGGGCGTGTTGGGTTGAGTTAGCGGGTCAAGCAGAGAGGAGAGGACCAGTGTGTGTGTGTGCGTGTGTGTTTGTTACAGAAAAGTGATGTTAAAATGTGTGTGTTTGGGGGGGATGAGCTCTAAGGCTCTACATTAAGGCACCGGACGAAAGAAATCAAAATCAAATAACAAAAAACCCAGCTAGAGAAGATCTCTCACACTAACACACAACACTAACCCCAAAACACTGGACAAAAGTCTCGTCTAGGATGTCGTACTGAACGCGACGCCGCTCCTCTGTGCTGCCAGACAGCGTCTCCAGGTCCACTGACGGTCTCTATGTAGTGGTGAATGCGCTTTTTGTTTAAATTCATTTCGTTCTTTCTTTCTTTAAACTTTAAAATAAGTAAGAAGAAACATGAAATGACTTTCTTTACATTTTTTTTGTTGTTTTTTTGTTTCAGAAATAAAAATGATGTCAGCAAGCAGTCGTGATGTGAGAAACGTTAGAGATGTGTTTTACAGAGAATCCCGTGAGGAGAACGGAAGAGTGTTAGACAGAAACGAGGGATGAGTGACAGACAGAGAGAGAGAGAAAGAGAGAGGGATATAGAAGAACAGATTGTGTGCGTGTGTGTGTGTGTGTGTAAAGTGTGAGTAACTGTGTATGTCTGTTCAACTGCAGCACTTGGTCTTCCATCCTGTGACTCCGCCTCCAGTGCTGATGTCCACGTTTTCACTGTTGGGCTCTTTTACGGGCGTCTGCGAATAAAAAGAAACACAAAATGCATATTAATCACATTTTGGGTTTAGTGTGAACCTGAGTTTGTTTTCATAGCTTGCTTTGGTTTGGTTGGTTTCCGGTGCCAAACTCGCACCACTGGTTGAGTCACCATGTTGGTTCGTCTAGCCAGTAGAAAACCGGCCCAGGGATCTACGCTTACTTTTCTTTTTAGGAGCACAGTCAAAATTTCAGGAGCACCTTCCAATCAAAAATAAAAAAAAATCTGAACAAAAATTAGCCTTCCCATTACAAGGTAATATTTGACTCGAAGCGATTTACAGGGGAATTTTGTTTTTACCTTTGTAATGGCATTTTTATAACTTTATTAAAAGTATGTCATATTTTATGTCAAATTTTTAAGAATAAGTTATCAATCCAATGAAATCAGTCTTAAATTTAATTTGTACTACAGAGGTGGCACAGAACACAAAAGTGGCTTGTAGGTGTGTTTTCATATGTTTAATGAGGCTCAGAGGTGGCATGAGTGCAATCAAATTCATAAATTCATGTTAAGATTAATGTTTTAAATATAACATTTTTAATATAAAAATATTAAATGATTTAGATAACGGAAAAGATCAGGGTTCTGCAGGTTTTATGAGGGCAAATTTAAGACCTTTTTAAGACCTACTAAAGAAAATTTAAGGGAAAAAAAAGGAAAACAATACAGCAATATGTTCTCTAAGTATAGTTTGAGTTTTACTTTCACTTTTAAATTAGCAGCAATTCAGTGTCTAGCAATTGCTTGTTTTTAGTTCATTTCAGTTTTCCCTCTTTTTCTCCGATAAAAGTGTCGTCCACATTTTACTTTCACTTTCAAATTAGCAACAATTTTGCGTCAAGCAGTTGTTTGTTTTTAGCTCGTTTGAGTTTTCCCTCTTCACTTTCCTTTGGTTTTAAGTAGCTTGTAAAATCATCATGCACATTTTACTTTCACTTTTAATTTAGCGGCATTAACGTAATGTAACAAACTTTATTAACAAAACGAATAAAAATACACCATGTTATATACCTAATATAAAATGAAAACTTACAAAGTTTAAATAGGTATACAAAACTGAAAATTAGTAAACACTAACCAAATAAGAAACGTAGAATGTTTATTAGCACGATAATGATTAGGAAAGCTTGGAAGCACGGCATACACCTTGATGTAATATACATTTAAAAAAAATAATAATAAAAATACACCGTTTAAATAAATAAAAATCAGCAAACACTGTGGAACCAAATAAATATGAAACTTCCACTATCACCTTAGATAAATAGCAGAAGTCAACAGGCTGTACAAAATCCAAAATATTTTTAAAACAGGCGCTTTTGCATTTCGTTTTGAAACTCTTCTGCCATGGTCTTCTTTCTCACCTCTCTCTTCTTGTCAGTCAGCTCGACTCACTTCAGGTGACAAATGAAATCTGATCTGTGATGCAACTGTCATTTGGCACACTGCAAAGAGCAGCCGCGTTCAGTTTCAATTGTATTGTCTGTTCTCTAACTGAACTAAATGATTTTTATAACTCTATAAAAAAAAAAAAAAAAAAAATCTAAATGACAAGTTCTTCTTCAGGTGACTGACAGATGAAGCAGCACATACCGCCATCCACCACGTATTGTTTAATGAATATTGAGTGACCTAAGCCATGTAGCACAGAAATTACACTTTTGCTTCACTTTAAAATGAAACACATGAGGAAACAATGCCTCATGAAAATTAATGTCATGATCATATGAATTTAAGACTTGCTGCTCTGATTTAAGACCTTTTCAAGGCCTTAATTCACGGAAAAGCAATTTAAGACTTTTAAAGACTTTTTTAAGACCTGCGGAAACCCTGAAAGATACTTAAAAAATGAAACTAAAACTGCCAGTAGGTGGCAGCAAGTCATTGATTTAATTACGGAATCATTCGTTTGTTTGATTCGCTCAAACGGCTGATTCATTTAGGCATAAATAAAGTGACTGTCTTTATGAATGGGAAATTGAATGATTGACTCACTAGATTCGTTTAAAAACGCATGTTCATTCATAAACAAAACAACACCGTTTTTGAATGGAGATGCGCAGTGGCTCAGTTGTCACTTTTTTCAAACTATTTTTGATGACGAAAAAGAGTAAAATCAGACAAGTGTTATAGTCAGACAATGTAAGTCGCTTAATAATAACTTTTTGTTTATTTAACTGTTGTATTAAATCAAGATCTCATTTACAAACTCCCTTGTTAAAAGCTGTCACTCATCTTAGTACATTATGATCTCACAAAGTCCCATTATAAATCAACAAAGCTCTCTACACTGCACAATCAATCTCTTATTTACACTCTCTTTACACTTTGTTTATGAAAGGATTCGTGAGATATGTCTGATACATTGCTGCCTTTGAAGCTCCCCTCAGCGCAAACACAAATATGCTGATCAGGTCAGTCGCACTGGTGCTCCTAAATTTATTTTTTTTTGTTTTGTTTTTTTTTAAGGTCACAAGCAGTAGTTTTCAATCGCAAATGCCACTGGTCGCACTGTAGAGTCCTGCGGCCCCCTGATTGAGACTGCTTCCTCCCAGTGTTTTTTTTCAAATTCTGTCATGGAAGGAGTTTTGGTTCCTTCCCACTGTGGCCTTTGGCTTACTCAGTTGGGGACGCTTAATTTTTGGCAACATTGTTGACTTGATTGCACAGACTAGACGATGACATCACTGAATCAACAATGAACTGACTTTAACTGGAAAACTGAGTGTTCACTACTGTCCTCTTGCATTACCGACACACCATTTTCCAGTTTGACGATGTTAAACACGCTTAGACACAATCTGTATGCTATATAAATAAAGGTGACTTGACTTGACCGGTGCGGTCCGGCTGATCAGGATGCTCAAACAAACAGAGCTGTGTTTTGATAGAGCCACAGTGTTCATTAGGGGTGTGTGATAACATTGTAATTGTTGTTTTAACTACATGCGAGCTGATGTTATGGAGTATGTCACACACTTTGCAAAAAACAAACAAAAACACGTCTTTAGAGTTCAAAAGCATTCACTGCGTTATGAAGCCCATTACATTTTCAGGGTTCGTACAGATACTGTTAAATCAAATTCCAGGACTTTCAAGGACTTTTCAAGCACTACTTTTCTGATTTTGAAGGACTTCAATCAGAGATTTCTTGATGTTTTCTACCGTTTAAGAAAAAAAAATGTGCGAAACCCCTCCGAAGTCCTGATCTGAATCAAACGATTCGCAAACCGTGCTCGCAAAGTTCCGATCTAAGTTAAATGATTCGCGAACCCGCTCAGAAGTCCTGAACAATGACTGAATCAAATGATTCGCAATACGCGATTTGAAGGCCCAATCTGATTCAAATGACTCCCGATACACAATTTAATTGCAGCACTTCAAAACAGTGAATCATGTTGTGATGCAATGTTTTTTAAAATCATTACCAGCAATGTCGAAATTCTGCGTCTTTTAATTTGATCTGTTTTTTGCTAGTGAATCGATTGAAATGAAAAGTAGTCACTAGTTTGAATCAATCGGAGCGGTTCCAGCTTAAATGACTCACTCAATTGATTTGGTTGATCTGTTCCTCTTTTTGTGTCTTCAGCAATGTTGCTGGTTTAGCTCAATAGTTTGGTGACATTAACTGACAGGCAAAAAAAAAACCAAACAAACAAAAAAAAAAATGTAATTTTTAATTGCGTCAAAAGATATGTCCTTTTTGAAACAAATTTAACAATTCAAGCACTTCAAGTACCTCTTCAAGAATATTGCTATTTTCAAGGGTTTTCCAGGCCTTTAAGCACCTTGTATGAACCCTGCATTTTACTTAAAATATTTTTTTTCCTGTTTTGTCGATATTTGCAAATAAAATCAGAGCAGAATATTTTGCATCTCGGTGCAACACTGTGGTGTTTAGTTTCTGAATGAATCTGTTTTGGAATTAATCATTTGAGTCAATGATTCAATGAACCATTCATAAACGGTCACTTGATTTATTTCTAAATGAATAAGGCATTTTGAATGAACATTTGAATGAATGATTCAAATAATCACTTATTTAGAAAAATGACTTGCTGCCACCTACTGGTGGTTTTAGTGTCATATTTATTTATTCATAACAGGCCTAAGCCAGTCAAGGCGCCAGCATAAAAACACTTAGCAAAAAGAGTGTTTAATTACCATTATTGCAAAAAAATAAATAAAATCTGAATACATATACACAACAAGATATCATTTTTTTGTTAATATCACACATCCCTAAACTTCACATTAGAATCAACCTTATGAATGATTTACTTATAGTTGTCTCTACATATTAAGACTAATGGGGCTTTGAGGCAAAAATGAGATCAAACTTAATAAAAATGCCCTCAAAATTGAAAACATGAAGGCAAAATGCCCCTGTATTATATATTTTAAGAATATCACAAGCAATAGATACAAATATCACAAATATCAGCACAACTGTAAATGTGACAGTGATTTTATATTTATAAGAGTCCAAAAATAAGTGACTTTCTTAGACATATTCTCCCACATATTAGTCCCATAATTTATTATTTCTATATTAAAAATGTTACACATATAAAATAGCATTATTTGTGTGATTGCAATTGCAGTGCAAATGCATACAGTATGTGTAAATACACCTAAACACCACTTCAATATGCAGCTTCTGCACCACTCCAGTAGTACAACAATAGATTTTGTTAATACTGATTTAAGCGATTTATTTTTCTAATTAAAAAGAATTTGACATTAAAAGACGATGCATTTAACTGTGAACACCATCATCCAGAAATGAAAGACTTGGAAGACCTCCAGAAATGTATTTTGTGTACTAATTGGTTTTACTATCGAATTGAAATAATGACTCCAGATCATGAGATTAAAAACTATTCTAATCCCTAATTGTTGATGTAAATGACAAGCACAATCCAAATCAAACCAGTAACTGATTAAATGTCTGTCATTAAAGAGACACAGACAAATTCATCAGTGTCTCACATCAGAAACAGAACTCCAGTGGGAATCTTCAGCGAACCAATTTGGATTCAGAGAATAAAAATGCAATCTCAAAGCGATTCAGTGAGGTGATGGTGGCTTGTTTCGTTACATTATGTTTCCGAAAAAAGCCATAAAGACTCATTTCTGCTCTGTA
Organism: Cirrhinus mrigala; assembly: GCA_036247105.1. Classification (NCBI taxonomy): domain Eukaryota; kingdom Metazoa; phylum Chordata; class Actinopteri; order Cypriniformes; family Cyprinidae; genus Cirrhinus; species Cirrhinus mrigala. The sequence goes on along the minus strand of CM070026.1, from coordinate 31,365,387 downwards.
CTACTAATAGAAATTGAATAATATTATCTAGAAAAGTAAACACCAAGCACTGAATATACCAGAGTAATCAGCCGCTGTGTCTGTGTAGTAATTCCTGTACTTACCTTTCTGAGAATGTCTTCTGCTAACGTGAGGAACGCCTTCTCGATGTTGATGTTGGCTTTTGCACTCGTCTCGAAGAAGCGAATCCCGTGTTCTCTTGCGATCTGAGGATCGGCACAAGCAGTTATTACTCATTGTGTTTGCAGGCCAGAACTAATATGTATGAATCCATATGGGGATATGATTACACAAGTTTCTTAGAGATACATGAACACTTAGCCAAGTGCTTCAGTAGGTTAACTGACAATATTCAACAAATAAACTGACTCACAGAATCTTGGAAAAAAAAAAAAAAAAACCTGGTCAATCAAAGTCTAAACTAGTGGACAAAGTGCACATCCTGACTAGGGCTGGGTATTGAGACATATTTCACGATTCGATTCAATTTTGATTCACAAGGTTGCAGTTTGATTCAGTTTTGATCTTGATGCAGTCAATTCATTCAGATATATAGGGCTAGTATGTCGTTTTTTTCCAAGGAAAAATGTCTCAACCAATGCTATAAACTATACAATAAAACCTGTCAGTTAGTACATTACTTAGTCATTCTACAGAAATATCCATTTCTTTTTCTAACATTTAAACTTAGACCACATTATTACATTACCTTTTGACTTTATGAATACATATAAATGACAGCTTAATGATTTTTTTTTGATTTTTTAATCTTTTTTGTGCAATTATTTAAAGACCACATGTACCATTTTTTTGTCACTGGTGTTACCTTCTTTGGCAATATTAAAGGATTTGTTAAATGTTATTTCTCGTTTTTTTCAGCACATACAGTCAGAGTTACAGAAAAATGAAAAGGCAAAACATTAGGAGATTATGTTTTATCTATGTGACAGGAGAAAAAAAAAAAAAAACAACAACACAGTAACACCAGTGACACAATGAATCACCAGTGACGTACATAAGACCTGATATACTGATCTTCACTGTCGTTACCCCTAAGGAAGGTGACACCAGTAACAATTTTCATGAAAAATGCATTTTACAAAATAGCTGCTGCAAGGTATCAAATCACATGTTATCAATCATGGTATACTCACTAAATTAAATAGTTTAATCCATTTGTATTCTAGTTTTTTTTACAATTCTCTAACGATAAAGTAGGTCCAAAAGTGACTTCAACTAAAATCTTCATATGAAATCCTGAGATTAAAAAAGACAGAGACAGTGGACTTAACATGGACGTTTTTTCATAGAACTTTGGGAAACAGGAGGGAAGTCAAGTGATGCCATCAGTGTGATTTTTATTTCAAAATAAAATGACAATTCCAGGGGACCACTACTTTTATTATATATTTTATAATAATTATTTAACATTTAGTTTTTTTTTTAATGCTATTTACATTATATATTTAACAGTTATGAACACATTATTGTATAGAAAAACTAGTTTTTGTCCTCAAAATAAAGCACTTTCCCTCTGTACATGGCAATATAAAACAATTACATTGCCACATTAATGGCTCAAGAAGGTGTAATTGTTCAAATAGCATTGTTTCATTTTAAAATATAAAGAAATTGTAACCCTAAAGTGTTTTTCAAGTGTAATATTTCTGTAAAGGCTACGGACAGAAAAATGGACATTTCCATAGGGTGACCCTACTGTTAATGTGATTTGTAAACAAACATTTAAATTGCACGCAAGTTTTTATTATAATAAATTTGAAAACAATATAATTATGTTTCTACTTGTCTAAACAGTGGATGTCATAACTTGTTTGACAGATTTATTCAAACGCACATTAAATATTGCAGAACAGCCTAAGTAAAAATATAATGAATATGTAATCTAGTGCATATATTTAACAAAATGCTTCTTTCTAGAATTCATTTTCTAGCCAATTATGGAGTTTATGGTCACTGAATGGCTTTTCTGAGACAAACACTACGTTACGTGACATATTGTTTACAAGCTGTTTCACTGACATCTGTCCGTGGTCGAAAGACTGATTTATGAAATGCATTTATTGTTTGAATTTCATAAAATGCACAGGATTTGAAAGCTGAAGCTTTGTTTCATATCAGAAGTACCAAACCACAAAGCTAATTGCAATTTTTAAAAAGAAGGTGCACTTCCAAAAATGTTTTATTACATTAGATTTAAGAAATATCAAAACAAACTGATATCAATATTTTAACTCCACAGTCTCTCACCTGTTCCCCCTTGGCTTTAGGTACGACACGTTTATCCTCCATATCACACTTGTTGCCTAGCAGCATCCTCTCCACATCTTCGTTAGCATGCTGAAATAAACAGACACACACACATTTGTGATGATGCATTCATACAAAATACTTACGTTCACACTGACAGTCTAAATTAAAGAGACTTCAGAAGTCTGAAGAAACAGTACTGAAGAACTGGATTTTAGTGACAGGCCACCAAACACAACCACATCCCTCATGGAGTGTCATGTTATATGAATTCTGGTTAATTTGCTGATCATTGGGAAATTCTGCATGAATCATCGGACTGAAAATCAAACAGTCAGCAGTTTCAGTACACGGCGATGTATCTTTAAGTTGGTGTTTTTACAAGACTGGAACTTGAAAAGTCCTACACCAGCGGTTCTAGGCTCAAAATTGGGTCGCAGGGCTGTTCTATTTATAACGACACAACAATAAAAAGCAACTACCCATATGATCATGCATAGTTAGGCTAGTAAAATAAATGGGCATATTAACTTTCAAAAGGGAAGAGAAAACACTTCCCATATTGTTTTGCCATTGATGTGAAAGATGCGTGTCCCAACAAACTCTGTTAACGTTCATTTCAAGTATTGAAAATATTTTTATGGTTTTAGCTTTAGTCGACTTAATGGAGAAGTCCACTTCCAGAACAACAATTTACAGATAATGTACTCACCCCCTTGTCATCCAAGATGTTCACGTCTGTCTTTCTTCAGTTGTAAAGAAATTACCTTTTTTGAGGAGAACATTTCGGGATTTTTCTCCATATAATGGACTGATATGTTGCCCTGAGTTTGAACTTCCAAAATGCAGTTTAATGCGGGTTCAAACGATGTTAAATGCGGCTGTAAATGTTCCCGGCCGAGGAAGAAGGATTTTATTTAGCGAAACGAGTTTTTCAACATACCCTAACTATCTTGAGTCAGATACACAGAGTTCAGGGAAAGTTCAAACTCAGGGCACCAAAGCAGTCCATTATATGGAGAAAAATCCTGAAATGTTTTCCTCAAAAAACAATTTCCTTACAACTGAAGAAAGAAAGACATGAACATCTTGGATGACAAGGGGGTGAGTACATTATCTGTAACTTCTTGTTCCGGAAGTGGACTTCTCCTTTAATTAGTTTTAAGTTATGTTAGTACTTGTAAAAATGAGAGATTTGAAATTAGTATTTTCCTCTCATTTTCCTTTAGTTTACAGTTCTAAAATAACTAAAACTTAATAAATCTATAGATATTTAAAGAAAAAAATTTACAAAAATGACAAAAACATAACGTAAAAAACTAAAATGAAAAAAAAAAAAAAAAATCTAATAATTCAAAATATTAACAGTATATCAATGATACTAAAATAACACTGCATTTATATAGTGCTAGTAAATTTCATGTTTAATTTTAAGCACACTTTTGCTTACTATTGTGTATGTCAAATGCAAAATCTGGGTCTTAGGGCAAAACTAGTTAAGAACAGTTTATCTACACTACAATCGCAACATATTAAAGGGTAGGTGTCTCAACGATCTAGAATTTTGGAGAAATATTGTAGTATCGTGCTACTCTATCAGTTGCAGTTCTGCCACCTCCGTCTCAATATACTGTACAATGCGACATCCACACCAAAATCCTGTCAAATTGTGCCTAATTACTGAACTGTTACGTATCACATCTGACTGCGCTAATACTGTCCAAAACACACAAGGTTTACATATAAAAACAGTTGCTTATGTTAAGTAAAAGTAAACAATTGAGAGAAAAACAGATGCCTGTGTATTAGATGCGTGCAGCTCTTGAAGGGACAGCAGACTAATTGTACTAAACATGCTGTCGCTTCTCATTAAAGGGATAGTTCACCCAAAAATTATAACCCTGTCATTATTTACTCACTGACATGCTATCCCAAACCTGTATTAATTTCTTTCTTGTGCTAAACGCAAAATATGATATTTTGAAGAATGTGGGTAACCAAACAGTAGCTGGTCCCCATTTAATTTAATAATAGAAATTGTCAAATAGATGACGTTCAACAGAAAAAAGAAACTCATTCAGGTTTAAAACAACCTGAGAGTGAGTAAATGATGCTATAAAAATTAAACACTATGACAGAATTGACAGACAGATGACAGAATTTTCATTTTTGGGTGAACTATTCTTTTAATGTTAATAAAATAACAAAACACAGAGAAAAATGACTCACTGCACTTGACTGAAGAACTTTAATACAGTTGCTTTAATAAGAATCAATGCACAATTGATGTATATAGTGTATAAGTATAGTGTGTTTCACTTTTTATATTAGTTAATTCAATTTTTTGAATGCTACTGCTAAATGCACCTACTGTACCTGAAAAATTAAGCACTGTTTGTTTTATTTATATTAGGTTTATGTGTAAAATGTATCTTTGTTCTTATTTTTTAATAACAAAGATAAAATAATGACAAAGATTTTTATCTTCGTAAATAACTGCCATTCTCTTTTGCTATCTTGAAAGGCTTTTTTTTTTTTTTTTAAGGGATTTAGTTTGGCTGCACTTCTCAGTCAACTTGCAAAACAGTAAAACCAACATGACAAAGAATCATGATATTTTTGCCATATTGCCCACTCCTACTAAAGGGATAACTCACCCAAAAAAAATACCATTTTGTCATCATATACTCACCCTCATGTTGTTCCAAACCTGAATGAATTTATTTCTTCTGCTGAACACAAAAGACGATATTTTGAAGAATGCTGTTTAACCAAACCATTTTTGGTTCCCATTGACTTCCACAGTATTTTCTTTTTTTCATACTTTGGTCAATGGGAACCAGCAACTCTTTGGTCACCCACATTCCTCAAATTATCCTAAGTAATGTTCAACAGGCGAAAATAATCATACAGGTTTGGAAAAACTTGTGTGTGATGACAAGATTTTAATTTTGGGGTAAACTATCCCTTTAAAACATCAATTGTCTGAGGGTTATGGTAAGCTTGTGTGGAGACTGACCTCGTCAATATTTCTGAGCCATTTGCTGATGTTTTCGAAGCTCTTGGCGTTGGTGATGTCATATACGAGCATGATTCCCATGGCCCCTCTGTAGTAAGAGGTAGTGATGGTGTGAAACCGTTCCTGTCCCGCTGTATCCCTGCACAAACACATCGACAACCACAATCAAACACTTCATTCCACTGGAGCAGCCCAGACACTCATGGACTGAATGGATTACAGTATAAAGAAGATCCAAATTTAACTTTGGCTGACAATAGCTGGTGACCATAGCTGACTAGCTGTTTAGAGCCACCAAGTGTTACCAACCAATTCTATCTCAACAACTGTTGCCATCCACTATACTGATGGACAAATGATTGCGTTTCAGTAGACTAGAAACGCAATCAAAAATGGAGCCAAACGTCAATGTTTCCCAGATGCAACTGCAATTTCATTAAAAACCTTCTTTCCCCATTGACAGTGGAATTATTTAGGTGCTTTTCTCTTTTGTGTTTGCAGTAAACTGTCTTCTACTGTGTCACTGTGACACAACCAAACAAGATTTTTCTTTTTTTCTTTTACTGTCGTTACTCCAGAATGGTAACACATTATTGGCCACAAGCCACCAAGTGAAACTATGAGGAACAACATTTTCCCAGCAGATCATCTAAATCGCATGCTAGCTTTTTGTTACTTAGCATGAGCTGTTTGGATGGTAACTTCCAGGCTAACTTGCCAGTAACTTGGTTTATTTTCTGACTAAAGCCAGTTGAATGCATTTGGCACTTGACAGGTGGTGATTCTGCACCCTGCATACAAAATACTAGAGCTATTGCAATAATTGAATGATTTTAATAGTTCAAGTTGTCAAGTTGATGCAACTATATATTATTAAGTTGAGCAAAGAATTGGTGGTATTTAAATTTGTTTTTGTTTGTTTATATGAATGTTGAAATATTGTCAGATTCGTGACTTTTTATGTAATACTACAGAGAAAAAAAAGAAAGAAAAGAAAACACCCGTTCACATGTTTAGACTCTACAGTGTTGCTTTATGTTCCCAGAAAGTATGTGAAACACATGTTGGTTATATCATTCAGTTTTAAAATATATTTACTACCAGATTTTTTATATTTTTTAATGTTTTTCTTCTGCTCACCAAGCCTGCATTTATTTGATTCAAAGTACAGCAAAACAGTACAATTTTTAAATTATTTTAACTATTTAAAATTACTGCTTTCTATTTGAATATATTTTAAAATGTCATTTATTCCTGTGATCAAAGCTATATTTTCAGACATTATTCCAGTCTTCAGTTTCACATGATTATTCAGAAATTATTCTAATATGCTGATTTACTGTGCAAGAAACATTTATTATTATTATTATTATTATTATTATCATTATTATTATTATTATGATCAATATTTAATACAGTTGATCAAATTTTTTCAGGATTCTATGATGAATAGAAAGATCAGCATTTATCCGAAATAAAAAGCTTATGTAACATTATACACTATATTAGGGCCCTATGATTTCCGCGATGTGGAAAACGTGGACGGAATTGCAGAATCCAGTCATAGAAAGTTGTTACAATTTTTTTTTTAAGGAATAATCACACAATATTTCTTTCATGTCTTAATTTTAATAGTAACTTTGTTACTAAAAAAAGGTTCAATTTTCATTTGATTAAAAGATAAATTAAATTAATATTTCATGCCTTCATCTGATAACCAGAAAAATGTCAATATTGTAGAAATATTGTAAAAATAAACTTTAATAAATTAAGTTGTTTTTATGCATTCAAATAATTAGACATGGTTAAACAGTTTTTGGTAACAATAAAACAAAAAAAATAAATAAATAAAAAATGTCACAGGGCCCTAAACATGTCATTTTTGTTGAACTTAATAAATGGATGTTAGAAAAAAAATGGGAAAGGAATTATAGAACTTTTATTTAGCAAGGACGCTTTTAAATTCATCAAAAGTGATGATTATATATATATATATATATATATATATATATATATATATATATATATATATATATATATATATATATATATATATATATATATATATATATATATAAAATGTTAAAAAAGATTTCTATTTCAGATAAATGCTGTTCTTTGGATCTTTTTATTTAACAAAGTAACCTGAAAAATTGTTTTCAACATAATAATAACAACATTACTGATATTAGTTTTTTGAGCAGCAAATCAGACTATTGCAATGATTTATAAAGGATCATGTGACTGGAATAATGAAGCTAAAAACTCAGCTTTGACATCACAGGAATAAATTACATTTTAAAATCTATTCAAATAAACAACAGTTATTTTAAACAGTAAAAATATTTCAAAATTTGACTGTTTTTGAAGTACTTTGGATTAAATAGATGCAGACGTGGTGAGCAGAAGAGACTTAAAAAAAAACATTAAAAATAGTACTGTTCAAAAACTTTTGACTGGTAGTATAAATATAATTTAATTGTATACAAATTTCACACTTTAAACATGGCTTAAAACGTATCGTATTGTGCATAATGTTATATGAACTCACAAACACAGACTCAGTACTCACCATATCTGTAGCTTTATCTTCTTTCCTTGCAATTCAACTGTTTTGATCTTAAAATCGATTCCTAAAAAGACAGAACAGAAAGACAGAAGATGAAGAAACACACTTAAAAGAAACAGCATTCACAACCTATTTCAAATCTGCAAGTTAAACATTCAGTGAGGAAAAACTGAAAACTGATTGGATCCACCTAGGCTTTCCATACTAGAATGGAGTCAAATCTGCACATGAGTTTGCAAAGGATTGTAGTTGATCTGTCCTCCTCCTGAAGCACTTTTAAAGGATTTTATCATCACGACGTTGAGGCTAAAAGTCAAATAGCTACACTACTTTTCAATCGGTTTGTTATTAGGTATTATTGCTGTAACCTTTAGTACATCAACTAGCTTAAAATTACTCTTATGTTAAGAAGCCTGCATTATGTTCAACAGTAGCCTACAACAATGACTAAGTCATCACACAGACTATAAAGGAAAGTCGTTTCAGAGGCGGAACAATTTATTACATTTAGACCTGGTTTCACAGACAGGGCTTAGGTTAAGCCAGGATTAGGGTTAATTAGGACATCTAAGTATCTTTTATAAATGTCCCTTAGAAAAAAAACATCACTGGTGTGCATCTTGAGACAAAACAATGGCACCGACACATTTTAAGATATGCCAGTGCAAGTTTCTTTTAGTTAAAACAGCCCAGACATGCATTTTAGTCTGGGACAAGGTTTAAGCATTGTCTGTGAAACCGAGGGTTAAAATATTTCATCAGTCACTGTAAAAGTGTGGGATGTGTAGGCATCCATTAATTGGTTGTAAAACCTTCCGAACAAAAAAAAATCTGGACTTGTGCAAAATTTTCTCTAAGGCTACTAGCGTGGGAGAAGCTATTCCAAATGAGAAACAAACCCGAGTATTCACTTTAACACAGAAAAGCTTTCAAGCAAACACTACATTACATATAGGAAAAACAGCACAGCAGTTCTAGCATATTCCCCATTTTAAATACAAAAAATAAACCACAAAACATGGGTTTTTGCAGAGACTCGGACCGCTGAACGTAGCGTCACAGTGTTTGTTCATGTAGATGATGAAGGGTAGAGAGATCTCTCACTAGCAGCTTGTGTTGTTGAGACTAGCACGGACCACCACGGACAGGACAGACAGAATGGAAAGGTTCATCTGTGAAACGGCTGAGAGTTTAATGGCCCAGTAGCACAGGAAAAGCATTCAGACAGAAACTCACGCTGGAAAATGTTCCGAAACTGATCGCCGGTTAGATACTGTGTTTGTCCTGCTGCACAACTTTATTAGTGATGTTTGCAAAGAGTCTTGGACTAGTAAGTGACTCCCACAACACCCTAGCAACTGCAAGCAATGTGCCAAAAAAAAAAAAAAAAAAAAAACACCTTAGCAACCACATAGTGACAACCGAAATCACTCGAAACACCTTAGCAACCACATAGTAATGACTGGAACCACTCAAAACCCTTTAAAACGCTCAAAATGCTTAGCAATGGCAGAGTAACAACCTAAATACCTCATTAAAACTTAGCAACCACATAGTAACAACTTAAATCACTAAAAACACTTTAAAAATGCATAGTAACAACGCAAACCATCTCAGAAACAGCACGGTAAACAAGCTAAATCACTTAAAACACCTTAAACCTGAATAACTCAAAAGACATTAGAAACACAGTGACAACCTAAATAACTCTAAACACCTTAGCAACCACATAGTAACAACCTAAATCACTTAAAACACCTTAGAAATGCATAGTAACACCACAAAAGATCTCAGAAACAGCCTGATAACAACCTAAATAACTCTAAACACCTTACAAATCACATCATAACAACCTAAATCACTAAAAACACTTTAGAAAGGCATAGTAACAACCCAAGCAATCTCAGAAACAGCACTGTAACAAGGTAAAATCACTGAAAACGCCTTAGAAATGCATAGTAACAAGCTAAATAACATAAAACAGCTTAGAAATGCAAAGCAACAACCCAAAACATCTCAGAAACAGCATAGTAACAACCATAAATAACTCAAAACACCTTAGTAACCGCACAGTGACAACCTAAATCACTCAAAACATCTTAACACATAGTAACACCCCTAAAGACTTTAGAAAAAGCATAGTAACAACCATAAACAACTCAAAACACCTTATAAATGCATAGCAACAATCCAAAACATCTCAGGAACAGCATAGTAACAACCATAACCAACTCAAAACACCTTAGCAACCGCACGGTGACAACCTAAATCACTCAAAACATCTTAAGAACGCATAGTAGCAACCCAAAAGACCTCAGAAACAGCATAGTAACAACCTAATTGCTCTAAACACCTTAGCAATACCATAGTATAAATCACTCAAAAGACTTTAAAAATGCATAGTAACAACCCAAACCATCTCAGAAACAGCATTGTTACAAGGTAAATCACTGAAAACACCTTAGCAACCACACGGTAACAACCTAAATTACTCAACACACTTAGAAACGCATAGTAACAACCCAAAACGTCTCAGCAACCAGTAACAACCTAAATAACCCAAAACATCCTAGCAACCAAAAAGTTAATGATCTGAACCACTTAAAACCACATATTAATGACAGTGTAACAACCTAAACTCCTTAGCAACCACATAGCAACAACCTAAATAGCTCAAAACACATCAGCAACCGCACAGTAACAAGCTAAATAGTTTAAAACACCTCAGAAATGCATTACAACAACTCAAAAGACCTCAGTAAAAACACAGTAACACCCTAAATCACACAAAACACCTTAAAATGAGAGCAAACTCACAGTAATATGCCGATGACTCAAAACACTTAGGAACAACGTAGTATAGGGGTGTAACGGCACACAAAAATGAGGTTTATTATGTACCTCGGTTTTGAGGTTCAGTATGTTCGGTACATCAATAGGAAAAATAATACATATATAAATTGCTTCTTTTTTCTTCTTTTTCATTATACAGTGATTCACCAAACAGATTATGTCTGTCTTTAAATGTCAAAAAACTCTGTCAATGCTGTTGCAACACTATTCATACTGCAGTTTATGGTGCTGTTGTAAATTAGTAAATTGACTTCAAGTGCTTCTACTTTTAGGTGCAAAACATTTAGGCAAAATGTATATTTTAGTCAGAATTATTGCCCTCCATCTGTTAGTCGTGTATTGCGTGCGCTTCTTCGCTTGCTGTCAGGATGATCCTTCATGCAAATGGAAACACTGGCATGACTTTCTAACATTTACAGATAAGTATACAACTGTAAGATGGGAGTTTATGCACCGAGGAAAGCACATCCCAAATGCATTAAACAGCACATACATCTGACAGGATGCTTATGCATGCTTATGAGTTACTTTGAAGCCTTTAATATAAAGCACATCTCATGTTTAGGACAACATAAATCAAGTACTTTTCCCACAGCAGCTTATCTTTGTCTTCCATTATTTCTCTGACGTGCGGGCCAAACCGAAAGACCCATCCTGAAAATGTTCACTGCGAATATGTGCACCGTTACACCCCTATCTGCACAAAGACTGACCAACATATTTAGCAGTAATGCTAAGCAGAACTCCAGCCGCACACACACAGCTGCACTATGGGTGGGAGCCGCTTTATGAAATGATACACAAATGAGCAGCCAAAGACTGAGTCACTCTCACACAATACACACAAAACCCCATAGAGACAGAACAGAGCCTGAAAGAGACGCGAAGAGATTAAAACGAGAAAACTCTGCTGATGTGAACGACACTTGAGAATATAAAAACAGTGTGTGAAAGCTATAGCGACGGACACACACTCATAGTTTAACCTCTGGAAACATGTCAAAGGACTTTTGACTGAGCCTTCACTCTGCAGTCGGATATTTTGGGTTTTAAAAGCAGAAAGTTTGAGCCAAGCTAATGCCACATAGGGCTTTAAAGGAACAATTCAGCAAATATGACAAATGTGTTATCTTTTACCTAACCGTCATGTCGTTACAAACCTGCATGACTGGAATGCAAAAGATGATATTTTGCTACTCCATTTCATACAATGAAGATTATACATGAGCAGCTTGGATTTCTGCCCAAAATCAACAAAAGAAATTAATACACTTTAAGGTTTGAAGTGACAAAACGGTGAGTAAACTATTTCTCTAATAGTTTAAAAGGCCTGGATTTGGCCACTAAATGAGCAACAGTTTTAAAACTTGGGTTATACGAGTTCTGAACACAAAGGACATGGAAGGGCTCCTGACAGGCAGCCAATCAGACCCCTTCCCATGAGCCTCAGCAGCTGTGAGGCCCCTCAAGGGTCCAGAATGAAGCTCCGCCCAACTGAGCCAAAATCCTGTCAATCAAAGAAAGAGAATGCACTAGTGCCAGATAGAAAGAGAAAAGCACAAAAATGCCTAATTACTCTCTTTTTTAATGCATTTAGACATTTATAACAGGTTAAATCAAGAGTGTAATAGTGCAAATATGGTTAAGGTGTGTTTGTGCGCGAGCGTGTAAGGTGATCTTTCCCTTGGGGCTGCAGGGAGTTTCCGGTGAGTATTTTAAGGCTCTGAACTATAGAAAGAAGGAGAGCGAGAGAGAAAGAGGGATGCACTTAGTCAATTTGAAATGACATTTATAACACATACTATTTCTGTAAAGTGACAGGATGGCAGGGCTTTATTTTATCCAACAGGAATTGAGGAAGGATGTTCTTTCTGAAACAAATCTGTCATTGGTCCAAACTTAAGCGGCCTTGATGAAATCAACGATAAAAGAATTTTGTTTCAGAGATGGAGCACCTGTTACTTTTTAATATTATTTGGAATAACATGAAGAATAATAACAAGAGTGCATAAAGTAAATCGAGTTTGTTTTGATTACAATTTGATTTTAACCATCATAATTGAAAGAAAAGAAGAACTGGATTGAACTAGAAGCGAGTGTAAATCCGAATTGACAATCATTTGATCACTTAAACCACCATTTCCTGACAGTTCAGAACATCAGCCTCATGCTGACATAGTTCACAAAGGCCATCTGATCAGAACAGGAAGCCACAGGTGTGATGTGGTCACCTGACACACCATGAGCGGTCATGTGACTCTCAGCATAGAGACAAAAACACAGTCATAAAGGTCGCACACACACTCTTGTCAGCCAAGAAAGCAGGTCAATATCTGTTTTCATTCCTAATTATGTTCATTTCCAGGTTTTATCAGTCTGAGACATAATCAACTTGATGCAACTTCCATGTGCCATTAAAAACAAGCAGATTATTTCACAGATTTAATTATTTTACATTAACCAATGAGCCACGGGATGTCAACAATCATTTCAGAGGCAGCACAAGTTATGAACTATAGTTAAACTACAGTAAAGCAAAAGGCTTTTTCTTTGGAATAGCATGCGGTGATGAATCATTCACAATAAACTGGAAGGACCAGGAAGGTGTATTATGAAAAGTAAACAGGGTCAATTTTCATTTCTTTGTTTTTTAAACCTAATCTTTTATACTTTTCTTTTTAGAAAAAAGCCAGAACATGCATCACATAAAAGACATAAAAATGAGACAATGGATTCCAAAACCAGACATAAGGATCAATTTTGCAATTCATACATCATCTGAAAGCTGAATAAATTAGCTTTCCATTGATGCATGGTTTGTTAGGATAGGACTATTTAATAATCTGGAGTCTGAGGGTACAAAAAAATCTAAATATGGAGAAAAAAAAAAAAAAAAAAAAATCACCTTTAGAAGTTCTTAGCAATGCATAATAATAATCAAAAATTAAGTTGTGTTACGTTTACAGTAGGAAATTTACAAAATATCTCCATGAAACATGATCTTTACTTAATATCCTAATGATTTTTTGCATTAAAAAAAAAAAAAAGTATAATTTTGACCCATACAATGCTACAAATATACCTTTGATCCTGGATCACAAATGTTATTATTACTTACATGTTGTCATAATTGTATAAACAAGAGCTATTAACAAATATGATCAAATACCAGACAAACATATAATAAACAAGAACACAAACTCAATTTTGATTCAATGTCAACATGAATACACATTCAACATCTCTTTTCAAAAATCAGACAAAATGTCAACTAAAGAGCATTTAGGATCAGTTTAAGATAAGCAGACAGGGCCGGCTGTGTCTAAATTTGCCCCATGAACCGGCGTGGCGCTGAGATCTCCTGTTACCCCCAGAGAAATGACCCTGCCGTACGTAAACCGAGTTCAAGAGCATCTGCTAAATGACATCTACCCACGCCGTTCTCTGTGAATATGTTTGTGAGGTTCCTGTGATCTAACAGGTACGGCATGCTTCTCATTTTAACCCACTGAATTTACCTTCCAGGCATCTGAACAGACAAAGAATAAGGATAGGAAGTACATATTATATTGCAACAATGGCGTCCAAACATTTGCAGTAATCAGAACAAGTGGTTTATCGTGCATTTACATGCTCATGATGTTTGCCAGGTGACAGATGATGGATTTTGACAGCTTTGAGGGTCAATTAAAAAACTGAACTTTGCATTCAAGATTGACTGCTTTCCTTTTAAATGTGGTGTATTTATAATGCTCATCCCCTTAGAAAAAGTAACATGGTATTACTATGGATTTTGGACAGTGTCAACTCAAAAAGTACCTTGGAAAAACCCTGGGATAATAATAAAGCACTTACTCAGTACACTGGTACAATGGAAGCTCCAAAGTACTTTTTTATGGAAGGGTGGAGAGGTGGTTTGCAACTCTCACATCTGAGAGCCAAAATCTATGGTCAACACATACACTCACGCCATGAAAATCCCATTTCAGATGTGCCTTTCCCATGATATCATGCAGAAAGCACCACGAGGTAGTAAAATGACAGGTTCAGCATAGAGAACACAGTTAGGCAACCGCTCCATTGGCATGAACCGACTGTGCGCATGCGCAGTAGCGCAGCCGATGACGCCACACTAATGAATTGTTTATGGTTTTTAAAAAATAACTTATGATCGATGATTTTAACTTAGTCGCTGGTTAAACGCGCTAGTGAAGCAGTACAAATGATTTGCTTTAGTCTGTTAACCAGTTTAACCCTTAGAGTGATGGATTTTGGGGTTACTGCATGTAACAGGCCGCTTGAACCTTTAATGTTTAACCAAAACTATACACGACGTATCGATTAACTCTTCAGTACAAATTAATAATTACATATTAAACACTGACAAGCCATTACTTTGACTCCTCTGGCATCAGATAATTCTTTTGTCAGTCAACCCGCATGTTAACGCAAACTTTAACCGAATAACCTCAACAACTACAATAACGTTGATCCAAATAGGCAGACGAACAGAACGACATTTATTAGACCACCAAAACAACCTTTAGAACTCTAGAAAACGATTCCGAATCAACTGATTTCAGGTGATTCACTCAGCTGATATGAATCAGTTAGCCGGCTAGCATGCTAAAGCCCAGGAATCAAGGCCTAGTCAGCACATACTCACAAATTTAACAGCATTTCTCTCACAAAACAATGAACAAAACCCTTGGACCGGGTAGATTCGGGTGTGATACTCACCTATAGTGGAGATGAAGGTGGTGTTGAAGGCGTCATCTGAAAATCGGAACAGCACGCAGGTCTTTCCCACCCCAGAATCACCAATCAAGAGCAGTTTAAAGAGCAGATCATAGGTCTTCTTCGCCATCTGAGCTCTTATAAACACACACTGGTGAGAAACCGATAGAGACTGAGTGTGTGTTAAAGGGAAAGTGTGTGTGTGTTATCCGAAAACACACACCGGACAGTCTCTTCGCAGCTGAATTGGTTTGATTTTCTTCTGTTGACTCTGTAAACTCCGAAAGAGATATTTAAGACGAGTGTTTCCTATGAAAGTGTGGTGTTTGGTGTTTTTTTTAATGTCTCTGTCTTTCTTTCTCTCACACTGTCGGGACAAAATGGCTCCTCCGCCCGACTCTCTTTCTTCAAACTACACCAGCGATCTGATTCAAATGAAAGATATTCCGCTTCATCCCAGCGATGCCGAACCGCACAGATCACGTTTGACAGCTGGATCCGAACCGACAGTCTTTACCGGGTCCGTTCGTTGAGTTTAGAAGACGACAAACACAGAGACGACCGACCAACCGCCGTCGCCTTCGAATGGAGCCACCACGGCGACACCCTAGATTTCAGAGCCACGCCTCTCGTCCCGCCCCTACGTCAGCAACGGGCTTTCTGATTGGCCTAGCGCGCCGTTTTTCAAATCTATCTCGGGCGCTGATTGGACAGGGCGCCAACCGTCCGGAGACATGAGGGCATCATTGACGTAGCTTTACGGGGAGGGGGAATGCAGCTGGCGCAGCCCAGAACCTGGCCCTTACCGACACTTCGTGGCCCTACAGTTGGTTTCCGTCAGCCCGGAGCAGCGCAGCTGGGTGTGATCGGGTCACCGTGACGAATCCAGATGTTAAGTCAAACCCGGTGATGTCAGTCCGGGCGTGGTACTTTTAGAACATTTCCATATGACAGCGCGAAAGTTATCCGCTGACCATGCCGAAACGTGGTACTGTGGTATTTTTAACATAACAATACCATGGTAATGTCATGGTACACATCCCAACTGAGTAATTATCATGCACTTACAGAAATATCTTGATATTACCATTTTATTTGTACATTTAATATTGTTTTCTTACTTGTGTGCTATACGTTTCAGTATTATGGTAAACATAACGATACCAGAAGGTGGGTTTTCGTAAAAAAAAAAAAAAAAAAAAACCAACAGAACAGATTCTCTTTATGCAAACAGTTCAGTTGTTCTCAATTACTTTGGCTCAGTAAGTATAATAACTTTAACACCCTGTTGAAATGCAAAACAGTATAGACAAAACTGGCAATGTAAAGAAACAAAAACAGAATAAATACACTACCAGTCAAAAGTTTTTGAACAGTAACATTTTTTTATATAAGTCTCTTCTGCTCACCAAGCCTGCATTTATTTGATCCAAAGCACATCAAAAACAGTACAATTTTAAAATATTTGTACTATTTAAAACAACTGCTTGTTATTTGAATATATTTTAAAATGTAATTTATTCCTGTGATTTCAAAGCTGAATTTTTAACATCATTACTCCAGTCACATGATCCTTCAGAAATCACTGCTCAAAAAAAATATTATTATTATTCTGTTGAAAACAGCTGAGTAGATTTTTTTTGTTTGTTTGATGAATAGAAAGTTCAGAAGAACAGCATTCATCTGAAATAGAAATCTTTTGTAACATTAAAAACATATTTATCATCACTTTGATCAATTTAAAGCATACTTGCTAAATTAAAACTATACTGACTCCAAGCTTTTGAATAGTTTTTTCAGATAAATGCTGATCTTTGGATCTTTCTGTTCATCAAGGAATCCCCCAAAAAAAGTATTCAACTGTTTTAAATATTGATAATAATAAGTAAACATTTCTTGAACAGAAAATCAGCATATTAGAATGATTTCTGAAGGATCATGTGACACTGAGTACTGGAGTAAAGATGCTGAAAATTCAGCTTTGCATCACAGGAATAAATTACATTTTAAAACATATTTAAATGGAAAGCAGTTATTTTAAATAGTAAAAATATTTTACAATATTACTGCTTTTGCTGTATTTTGGTGAGCAGAAGAGACTTCTTTAAAAACATAAAAAATCTTACTGTTCAAAAACTTTTGACTGGTAGTGTATGTAACTTGTATTTAAATGAGTTGACACCATGGTGAAAAAACCTTAAACATTTTTATCAGTATGGCTCATGTTTTGACAAAAAATCGTCTTGGTGATATTGTCGTATTTACTGACATAATAACTAGGTTATGAAGCATGAATGGAATATTTTGAGTGAGTCACAACAGTGACAAATAACCATTTTGAAGAATATTTTAGTAATCTAAACTTTTTCCACTTTTTGTGCATTGGAAAGGTTCAATGGATGGTAAGGATTATGTGGAACTATCAATAAAAAGTCAATAAAGAGTGCAAAGTATCATTATATTGCCAGCTGTATCCCAAATGAAGAGAATAAATCAAAATGCCCCATTTAAACCATTTCCAAACTATCTAGGGAAAAAAAAAACCCAGACCAAACCATTTCCAAACTATCTAGGGAAAAAACAAACCACAAACTGTAAGAATCATCTAATTTTCTTGTTGGAATGAGTCTTGCTCTCATGTCCTGTGAGGATTCAAGAATTCAGCTATTGTTTGTAAGTCATTGGGCAACATTTTCCCTAATGCAGCTGTAAACATGCAGAAACCTGCTGTGACTCAGACAAGCATGGCTCAGAGCTGCTGGAGGTTTTGTTCCTTTTTATCTGTCAGTGAGTCACTCTTGGAGCTCCATTTTCCTGTTTCCAAACCCTCTTGCTTGACGCGGCCTGAATCTGGAATATTGCAGGAATTTCTTTGTGCTCAAATGTTTCTGTTTCTATTTCATTGTGCATTCTCTCCTCTCACTAAAAGCCATGTGTGAGGGAAAAAAAAATAAAATGTGGTTCTTCCAGTTTCTCCCTCTCAGGGTTCTTTAGATCTTTTGACTGGGCTGTCCGGCAAACTAGTTAACACACACACAGAGTCAGCAGAGGCGTAGCTGAGTGTTGTAAGTGAATCTGCTGCTATGTGAGTCACAGTGGAGTTAAACATCTGGTTCTGTTAAATCCACCGGATGTCATTCAGAGTTTGAGGCACAGCATCATGCATAGCAAAAGTTTAAAATTGAACAGAATCAATCATTTAACGTGTCTTTGACTTGTCATTTAATTCGTTTATTTAATTGAAACTGCCATTTACAGTACATTTAACCATGCTGATTATTTTATGATATTACCGACCTATTTTTTAACGTAACAGCGGGCGCGGCCATGTTTAAATTAATTGTGCGAAACTTCCGGTGTCATCAAGTCCAGTTATTTTACCTGTACAAAAACAGTCCGGTATACTGCTTGATATTGCAAACTGGTATTTGTTATCACATACTTTTTAAAATATTATTGTGATCATAAACGTGCTGGTTTGTAGCGTAGATACTTTTACTGTTTATTTGTTATTATTTTAGCTATTAACCTGTAGCGGTTAATGAAACGGAAGTCTCGCACTTTTAGAAACAATAGCTTACTTCTGCCTTGCAAAATATTATTTTTTATAATACGTTTATAATGTAATTTATTTGCGGATCATTTTTCTACTAAATTTGTTTGTATAAGCAATTTTCACAATGCATATTATTCCATATTGTTGTAAACAGTACCTTGGCTACAAATAATGCAGTTACACAGCATTGTATATTGATTGAATACCGTGTTATTGTCTAAACGTTTCAAAGCCAAAAAAAATGTTGAATATCAAATATCAAGAATTTTTACTCTTAGTGCTAAGTGTATCATCTTGAAAGGAAGCGTCTGTAGCTGACAGCCGTCATTAAAGGCATCACTATCAGCTATTTGTTCATTTCCGGGTGGATTGATTTCATCCAAGATGTTTCACTAAGTGCTTTGGCTTCCCTTTGATAGATTACATGCACAAAACCTCCTTCCCTCACTTGAAACCCAAGAGCTAGTCTGGTTAGATTCTAGTGTCAAGCTCACTATGGCTAATATTAGTGGTCTAAGCATCCTCTGTTTGGCTTCTGAAAAGGAGAATATATATAGCCAGGGATAAGACTCTTGATTAATAATTTAAAATAGTACAAATTAATTTGAAAAAGATAGGAGCGTTCAAACATAGAGCCTCTAGTGGCCGAAGATGAAAATGTAGATACTGCAAATACACTAGATGGCGCCATTGATGTACAGTTAACCAACCCAAAGCACAAAAGTAAGCCTGCTACACACATCATTTAAGAAACAGACAATCTGTGCTCATTAATTTTAAAATAATTCAAAGAAATTGTCAAATAAATAAACAATGTTGTATTAATGAAATGCTAGTATATTTAAAACTGTAGTCAAAGTCAATTTTATTGTCATTTAATATTCACATAGAAATATATATATATATATCAGGGCTATTACAATATATAGAATATTTGGCCATATCTTTGGGCTTTCATCAGTGTTTGCACATTTTAGGCTTAAGTACTGTATAGCAGGTAGAAAATATATGCAGATGCACAAAAATAAGTGCATGTAAATCAGCATTAAACCATTTAACTCCAAATCCCAAACAGCTCTGGGGTCTTCCGCAATGATGCAGGCGACTGTGTGTGTTGTGTCTATAGCCTATGTGTGTTATAGTGTTGCCATGTTCTCCCTTTTTAAATGATTTTATCCTTGATTTTTGTTAAGTGGTTTATAAATATGAGTAGCGATTTTTTTCTAATAGTTTAAAATGATTTAAGGAAGATTATGTATGATGCATAAGATACAGAAACTATAATGCATTCAAATGCAGCTGTAGAACTGTGAAAAAAATAAATAAAAGAAAAGTAATCTTTTTGCAAACAATTAAGAACTGGTTCTTAAATTAATCACTGGTTGCTGACATGTACTGTTCCAAATTCAACCTGCGGTTTTGTTGTAATCAGTGCATCATTTTTTCAAAAAAATTAATGAAATGTTAACACGTTTTTTATTGTTCAGTAAGCATCTGTTTTTTATTAAATATATTTAAATAAATTAATTATTAAAAAGCCTATCCACCTTATTTTTCCGTAAGAGGTGCATTTGTGAATTTTCTATTTTTAGCTGTACAAAACAACTCGTTTTTCTGCTGGATATTATATTGTTTTACCATATTGTTTTAGTGTATTATCTTAATTATGAACACAATGGTTTGTAGTGCAAACAGTTTTACTGTTTACTGCACTTCGCTATTCTCGTTATTTTCCTAGGCGGCTTATGAACCGGAAGTCTCACACATTGCCAGAAAAAAGATTATTATAGCATCAGTTAGCCTGCTGGATGTGACCACACAAGTATTCTATTATATATGATTTACTTCTCTAATTTAGATTGATTGTATTATTTGTAATCAGAATGCTGAGGGAAGCAAATTCTAAAAAAAAAAGTTTATTAATAGAATTGTAACAGAAGCTGTAGTTTGGATACATCTTAACTTGTAAATCTAGTAACCATGATAATTTCTCTGTTAAAAAAATACCTTTTTCAAATTTTATTTTAAGAACTGAGATATGAAATTTCTGTAATATAGCAGAGTCATAATGGCTTAAAAATCCCCATCCGTATTTTACTTAGCTAGTTTCTCCCGCGGGATCTGGCAACCCTGGTGTGAGCGTGCGCGCGCGTGTGTGTGTGTGTGTGTGTGTGTTTGGGCAGGGCTGCAGTGAAGCGCAGCTGATGTGTGTGATTCTCTGTCAGACGCGCTCGTATTTCGGATCTTCTTGTGTTTCGGTGGAAATCGGTGAGATATTTCGAGCTTATGCTTTCATCCGTACGTGTTCATGACGGAACCGCGTTTATCTTTTATTCATTTGTGGAGACCGCAGAGATTTGCAGCGGGACTGACATTATGCGCTCGGTAACCGGGTGATGCTGATGCTGACATCTTCCATCATCCATCTGCTTTAACGGGAATACTGCGCTCCTTCGTCATCCATTCATCTCGTAGACGGATTCAACATGTCCATGAAAGCAAAAAACGGCGAGGCGGTGAAGGTGGTGGTTCGGTGTCGCCCGCTCAACCGTAAAGAGGAATCGATGGGCTATGAGAATATCCTGCAGATGGATGTGAAACTGGGCCAGGTGGCCCTGCGGAACCCCAAGGCGGGTCCGGGAGAGCTGCTCAAGACCTTCACGTTCGACGCGGTTTACGATGCTTGTTCCAAACAGAGCGATCTGTACGACGAGACGGTGCGGCCGCTTATCGACTCGGTTCTACGCGGCTTCAACGGCACTATCTTCGCGTACGGACAGACGGGAACCGGGAAAACGTACACCATGCAAGGCCAGTGGCTGGACGCCGAGCGTCGCGGCATCATCCCGAACTCGTTCGAGCACATCTTCACGCACATCTCACGCTCTCAGAACCAGCAGTACCTGGTCCGGGCCTCTTATTTGGAGATCTACCAGGAGGAGATCCGAGACCTGCTCACCAAAGACCACAGCAAGAAGCTGGAGCTGAAGGAGAGTGCAGACTCAGGGGTCTACATCAAAGATCTGTCCTCTTTCGTCACCAAGAACGTGAAGGAGATTGAGCATGTGATGAACGTAGGGAATCAGACCAGATCGGTGGGCTTCACCAACATGAACGAGCACAGCTCGCGGTCGCACGCCATCTTCATCATCACGGTGGAGTGCAGCCAGCTCGGGCCAGATGGACAGAACCACATTCGCGTTGGCAAACTCAACCTGGTTGACCTGGCGGGCAGCGAGCGACAAACCAAGACTGGCGTACAAGGAGAACGCCTAAAGGAGGCCACCAAGATCAACCTGTCCCTCTCCGCTCTAGGAAACGTAATCTCTGCGTTGGTGGACGGGCGAAGTTCTCACGTTCCCTACCGTGACTCCAAACTCACGCGGTTGCTGCAAGACTCACTGGGCGGGAACGCCAAAACCATCATGGTGGCCACATTGGGACCGGCCTCCTACAATTACGAGGAGACCCTGACCACCCTGCGTTACGCCAACCGTGCCAAGAACATCAAGAACAAGCCTCGTGTCAACGAAGACCCCAAAGATGCCCTCCTGAGGGAGTTCCAGGAGGAGATCGCCCGCTTGAAAGCACAGCTGGATAAACGTGGCATGCTCACTAAGAGAAAGAGGAGAAGCAGGAGACTGAGGAAGATTGGAGAAGGGGGTGAGGTAGAAGAGGGAGAAGAGGATGATGTTGAAGATGACGATGAGGAGGAGAGCGTGGAGAAGGAGGCACAGGAGTACATGAAAGAGCAGCAGGAGAAGCTGGAGAGAGAGAAGGAGGCCATCAGAGATGATCATTCTCTGGTGGCCGAGGAGAAACAGAGACTCCTGGAGGAGAAAGAGAGGATGATGAGACATCTGAAGAAGGAGCAGGAGGCCACAGAACTCCTCACAGCCAAGTTTAAGGTGAGTGTGAATGTGTTGTTTTTATGGTTGTTTCAGGTTCTGATGTGTGCGTGTATAAAATGAGTTTTAATTATATATTACAAGAAAAGTTTTTATATACTGTTATTCGATATATATTGTTATAGATAGATAGATAGAGTATATAAACAAATAGATAGAGAGTAGATAGATAGATAGACAGATTGATCGATAGATAGAGAGTAGGTAGAACGATAGACAGATAGAGTATATAAACAGATAGATAGATAGATGGATAGATAGATAGAGAGTATATAAAGAAAGATCTAGCTATCGTTCTGTCTATCTATCCTTCTATCGTTCTATCGTTCCATCTATCGTTCCATCCGTCTGTCTATCTATCTATCTATCTATCTATCTATCTATCTATCTATCTATCTATCGTTCTATCGTCCAATCTGTCTATCTGTCTGTCTATCTATCTACCTATCGTTCTATCCATCGTTCTTTCATTCTATCATTCTATCAGTCGTTCTATCTATCTATCTATCTATCTATCTATCTATCTATCGTTCTATCGTTCTATCGTTCTATCGCTCTATCGTTCTATCCATCGTTCTTTCGTTCTATCATTCTATCAGTCATTCTATCTATCTATCTGTCTGTCTATCTATCTATCTATCTATCTATCTATTTATCATTCTATCATTCCATCTATCTATCTATCTATCTATCTATCGTTCTGTCATTCTATCTTTATATTGTTCTATCTATCTATCTATCTATCTATCTATCTATCTATCTATCTATCTATCGTTCTATCGTTCTATCTATCTATCATTCTATCATTCCATCTATCTATCTATCTATCTATCTATCTATCTATCTATCTATCTATCTATCTATCTATCGTTCTATCGTTCTATTGTTCTATCGCTCTATCGTTCTATCCATCGCTCTTTCGTTCTATCATTCTATCAGTCGTTCTATCTATCTATCTATCGTTCTATCGTTCTATCATTCTATCATTCTATCAGTCGTTCTATCTATCTATCGTTCTATCTATCAATCTATCTATCTATCTATCGTTGTATCGTTCTATCATTCTATCATTCTATCAGTCGTTCTATCTATCTATCGTTCTATCTATCAATCTATCTATCTATCAATCTATCTATCTATCTATCTATCTATCTATCTATCTATCTATCTATCGTTGTATCGTTCTATCATTCTATCATTCTATCAGTCGTTCTATCTATCTATCGTTCTATCGTTCTGTCTATCATTCCATCTATCTATCTATCTATCTATCTATCTATCTATCTATCGTTCTGTCGTTCTATCGTTCTATCTATCTATCGATCTATCATTCTATCATTCTATCTATCTATCTATCTATCTATCTATCTATCTATCTATCGTTCTATTGTTCTATCATTCTATCATTCTATCAGTCGTTCTATCTATCTATCGTTCTATCTATCATTATCATATATAAAACTATTTAAAAAGATAGTGTGTAAAAAAAAATAAAAATAATAAATTAACCAAATTTAAAATTGAAACAGAAAACATGATAAAATACAATAGACCAAAAATGAATGCTAAAAAACTCAATAAACTCAATAAAAGCTGTATAAACATATTTTGAAAGGAACAAAACAATTCTAAAAATGATAAAAAACAACAAAAACTAAAACTTTAAAATGAATACGAAAACAGAAAAACTTAATAGAAATATTTAAAAAATGAATAAAAATAACAGAACCACATAACAATTTTCATTTAGTTTTAAGTTGAAGTACTAAAATAACTAATACTAAATAAATGAAAACTTAAAACTAAAACTTAATTAAATTTATATAGACACAAAAATAATAAATAGCAACATAAAAACTGAAACTTGTATGGACATATTTTTTTAAAAAACAAAATCTATAAAAATGACAAAACAAAAAAAAACCCAAAAAAAACAACTAAACTTAAAATTGAAACAGAGAATATGATAAAATATGATAGACAAAACAAAAAAAAGTTATAAAAATGACAAAAAACAACAAAAACTAAAACTTTAAAATGAATACGAAAACAGAAAAACGTAATAGAAATTAAAAAAAATGAATAAAAATAACATAACCACACAACAATTTTCATTTAGTTTTAAGTTGAAGTACTAAAATAACTAATACTAAATAAATTAAAACTTAAAACTAAAACTTAATTAAATCTATATAGACACAAAAATAATAAATAATAACATAAAAACTGAAACTTGTATGGGCATATTTAAAAAAAACAAAATCTATAAAAAAAGGCAAAAAAAATAAATAAATTGAAACAGAGAATATGATAAAATATGATAGACCAAAAATTAATACAAGAAAATTACAACTCAATAAAAGCTGTATAAACATATTTTGGGGGAAAAACTATATTAAAAAAAAAAAAAAAAACATTAGAAATTACAATTCTAAAAAATATAATTAAACATTTATAATTGAAAACATAATATAATTATAATAATATAATATATAGTATAATATTGTATAATATAATTAAAATATATTTAAAAACAATTATATTTTTGGTCTTTTTGCTTTTATTATGATAGGACAGATCATAGCAGACTGGACGCGAAGTGGAAGAGAGAGAGAAGGGGGTGGGATTGGGAAAGGTCCTCGAGCTGGGATTCGAACTCGGGACGGCACTGTATGTCGGCGCGCTGCCCACAAGGCTATCAGCGCCGACCTAATTTATTATATTAATAAAAAGATAACAGTAGATCAGTGATTGAATAACCCTGTGTTCTGTGAAATAGTCATGTGATCTGATACATCTTGTGATGATGTAATGCATGACATCATGTCTTCACTAGTGCTTGTGCATTTTTCTGAGTGTCTGTGGCAGCAAACCAGACTGCTGGAAATAGTTAGTAGTAGTAGTTAGAAGCCTGTTCTAGTCTTCATTCTCAAATGAGATGTGTTTGCTGTAGTTCTGGCCTGATGCAGGATGAGAGAGGGGCTTCAGATTTATAAATAACCCTGATCATTGGTGGGTCATTTCCTGGCAGGTGATGAGTCATCACGACCTCATCCTGTTCCCTGGGCTGGGAGCCAATCACATCACTCCATCTCAAACAATAACAGCAACACAGGAAGCACATCACTGCATGTCTGATTACAAACACATACTGGCTTACTGTACACTGCCCACTGTATATACATATACATATATTCATTATACATATCTACGAAAATGTACAGTAATAACAGAGTGTCCAGGAATTTTATGCATACAGAATATTTGCATACTATAGATGCTGCACACATAGTATGAGTAGTATGTCATTCCAAACTTAGCTCATGACTCAGTTCTTGCCCCAGATTCATTGTGCTGCTGAAGTGAATTGAATGTTTAATTGTGAATCCCCAGCACTCATGTCCCTGTTTTACCTGTAGAACAGACTAAACCACTTCACACACGCGCTTAGCCTTTAATGTCTGTTTACACAACTGCTTTCTGGTTTAATTATAGTGTCATTTAAAGAAAGGACATGGGGGTGAGACAGACAGACAGACAGGAAGTAACATAATAATATATTGTCTTCTGGATTTGTTTGTGTGGGTGACTGTATTTGGAGTAGTGTAGTATAATACCGTATAATACTAGTATAATCATACTTAAATCATAATTCAATAAACCTGAAGTAACATATAATATAAATATTAGATTAAAAAAAACTTTAACTAAACTGTTACTTTGGCTACTAACTAAAATAAATGATCTAAAGTTACTAAAACTAAAAAGCTGAAATGTTAATAAATGAAGGCTAAATAGAAATATTTCTTAAAAAATGACAGAACTACATAACAAATTACTATAAATTATATTCAAATGAATTATTATTATTAATGAATTAATTATTCATACTGAAATAGCATGGGTTGATACTGTATATTTGTAAACATGCAATTACTAGATAATTTGAAGTACTAAAATTACTAAAACTAAAAAGCTAAAATAAAAATAAATAAAAGTAAAATATAAAAAAAAAAAACTAATAAAAATGACAGAACCAAATAATAAATTACTAAAAGTTAGATTAAAACTAATGGTAAAATGAAGACTGAAAATATAAAAATAAATAAAATGTAAAATATTAATTGGTGCTATAACAGTATATAAATAATATTGAAATAACATTAATTAATATTGTATATTTGTAAACATGAAATCTCTGGATAATTTGAAATACTAAAATTACTCAAACAAAAAAGCTAAAATAAAAATAAATTAAGGCTAAATAGAAATATTAAAAAATAAATAAAAATGACAGAACCACATAACAAATTACTAACAATTTGATTAAAACTAATGTTAAAATAAAAACTAAAAAAATACAAATAAATACTAATTTAAAATATTATTAAATACTATGACATTTTATAAATAATACTGAAATAACATCAACTAAAATTGCATATTTGTAAACATGCAATCTCTCGATAAGTTCTAAAAGTACTAAAACTAAAAAGCTGAAATAGAATAAATGAAACTAAAATTTAAAAAACTAATAAAAATTACAGAACAACATAATAAATGACTAAAGATTAGATTAAAACTAATGTTAAAATGAAAACTGAAAATATAAAAATGAATACTAATTTAAAATATGAATAAATGCTATAACATTATATAAATAATAGTGAAATATCATTCATTAATAATGTATATTTGTAAACATGCGATCTGTGGATAATTTGAAGTACTACTAAAAAATGAAATAAAAAAAAAATAAAGCTAAATATAAATAATAAACAGAATTAAAATAAAAAAATGAATAAAATTGACAAAAGCATGTAACAAAATTACTAGAACTTTTATTATTAAAACTAATTAACACTGAAATTATAAAAATAAAAACTAATTCAAAATATTAATAAATGCTAACATTATTTAAATAATACTGAAATAAAATGGATTAATACTGCATATTTGTACACATATAGTTCCTAGGTAATTTGAAGTATACTAAAATTAATAAATTAAAAAATATATATTTACAAAATGAAATTAAAAACAAAAATGACAAAAGCACATAAGATAAATTGTACATTAAAATTAATATTAAAATGAAAATTGAAAATATAAAAATAAAACCTAATTCAAAATAATAATAAGTACTAGAACATTATACAAATAATACTGAAATGACACAGATTTATGTTTTTTTTGTATGCATGGAAACCTTGCAAATGACATTAAAAATGCAAAACAGCCATTTTGCACCCATCATACTGTAACTGAACGCCACTTACTGAATTAAACATTCAGCATAATTGTTTCGCAGTATATCGTTATGTAATGAATGCTAGTATTCAATTCCAAATGCGGCCTGTGCGTGCTGACTGTAAACTCAGTCATTGGCTTTCTCCCAGCATGCTTTGCTGAAATATTGATGTGTCAGCGTCTATGCGCCGGCGGGCGGAGCTTCCGTTCTGAGCTCCTGGCCAATGAATTTCTCAGCAGTGTGAATACATAATGAGCCATACTGGTCCTGAGCTCTGTTACCATGGTGATGGGAGTGTGGGGGGTCTGGATGGAAAGGTCTCTGTTAAACGAGAGCATCTTCACTGCTGAGTGTGTGTGTGTGTGTGTGTGTGTGTGTGTGTGTGTGTGTGTGTGTGTGTGTGTGTGTGTGTGTGTGTGTGTGTGTGTGTGTGTGTGTGTGTGTGTATGATGACGCTTCCCCTGAGGGCCACGTCTATTTTAAACCATCTCCCTGCTTTTCTCTCTCTCTCTCTTCTGTATGTTTTTTTTTCCATCACTACTGTAACAATATACAAGCTGTATACCATATTCATGCAGACAAAATATTACTGAAACTTCAAGACGTGAGTGTTAAAGAGTTTACAACATTTTATTATGTATTATTTATTATGTTTTATTATATATTATTATTATGTATGTGTGTATATATATATATATATATATATATATACACACACACACGCACACACAAATATGTATACATTTAAGAGAAATATGTTATTTATGTACAAAATATTTGGATTAATATATAATATAAATTCAATAAAAATTATAATAAATACATATACTTGTAAATATTTCTTAAATATATACATGAATGTGCTTATATCTATATATACATAATAATTACACACAGAACACAGACATATATTAGGCAACATCAAACTTTTATTTTGTATGCAATTAATCGTTTGCCAGCACTAATATATATATATATATATATATATATATATATATATATATATATATATATATATATATATATAGATGGATATATATATTTATATATATATATATATATATATATAGATGGATATAGATATAATTTTATATATAATTTTATATAAATTGTTTAGGTATCAACATTACTACTTTGGTACTAGTAAAAATAAATTCAAGTTAATAAGTAGTTAATATTAAATAAATAAATAAATAAATAGACAAATGATATTTGTTTATATTTATAGGGGTTTGCACCATTAAAACAAATATATATATATATATATATATATATTAGGGCTGGCAAATGATTAATCGCAATTAATCACATACAAAATAAAAGTTTGAGTTTGCCTAATATTTGCCTATATGTGTGTGTGTGTGTAATTATTATGTATATATGAATACACACAAATGAATGTATATATTTAAGAGAAATATGTTATTTATGTACAAAATATTTGTATCTGTATATAATATAAATTCTATAAAAATTATAATAAATACATATATTTGTAAATATTTCTTAAATATATATATACATATATATATATATATATTAGGGATGCAACAATACAGTGAGTCCACAGTTCAATATGTACCTCGGTTTTGCACGGTTTTCGGTTCGGTTCTGATATCTTGCCACTTCAGTTTTTCAAATTAACAATTACATTGACAAAAAACGTGTTTTAGTATATGTCTGCTAATTTTTCCTTTGAGAGAGGTTTTATTTTTTCGATTTTTACGCAAAATAGAATGGGTTTCATTCATACTGGATGCTAGAGGGCGCACTCGTGCAGTAAATCCACATATGCGTCAAAGAAGTAGCACTGATAACGTTCCGTTCCAGCTTCTCTAATGTGGATAAAAGCAGCTATTGCTGTGAGTCTGTGACTGGATAAAAAGATATAACCTTAAACGTTTTGAATGATGAACTGTAAGGACAATAAACACTCGTCTACAATAATATATGGTTTATCTGTGTTCTTCAAGCCATCTCATGTATTTTCATAAGCCATTGCTAATCGACATACATAGAATATGAGCATAGAATTTATCGTCTGCCTCATTCTGTGATAAGAATCCACATCAGATCACATAAGGAAGTTATTTCAAACACTCGACTGATGTTGAAAATTCAAAACAAGTTATAATGTTTTTATAACTCTTGTTGGACAACAGGTTTAGAAAGGCTCATCATTGCATGTCATTAGAATAGAGGATGCTCTGCGTGTGTTGCTTTTTCAAATATAAGCAGGGAAGCGTTTTCTCATTTCAGCACGTGAAATCCCGGGCACACATACAGCAAATTCCGAGAGAAATAAAACAAGAACGATATTTAAAATGCAAAACCGAAAAACCGCAATTCACAAGCGAGTATTCAACCGTGGAGGTCGTACCGAACGGTTCAATATTATATTGAGAATTGCGACATCCCTAATATATATGTGTGTGTATATATATATATATATATATATATATATATATGAATGTGCTTGTGTTTATATATACATAATATTTACACACAGTACACACACATATATTAGGCAAACTCAAACTTTTATTTTGTATGCAATTAATCGTTTGCCAGCCCTAAAAAAGATATATACTGTATGATAAAATATACAATTATATATTTATATTAATATACCATTATTATATTAATATACCATATAGATAGATAGATAGATAGATAGATAGATAGATAGATAGATAGATAGATAGATATATAGATATAGATATAATTTTAGATAAATTGTTTAGGTATCAACATTACTACTTTGGTACAAGTAAAAATAAATTCAAGTTAATAATAAGTTAATAATAAAGAAAAAAAATTAAAAAGCTAATTCAAAATATTAGTACAAATACAAAATAAAAGTTTGAGTTTGCCTAATATATGTGTGTGTACTAATTATTATGTATAAATACATACACACAAATTAATGTATATATTTAAGAGAAATATGTTATTTATGTACAAAATATTTTTATTTATATATAATATAAATTCTATAAAAATTATAATAAATACATATACTTGTAAATATTTCTTAAATATATACACGAATGTGCACACACATATGTTTGCCAGCCCTAAAAAAAAAAAAAAAAAAAATATATATATATATATATATATATATTATGATAAAATATACAATTATGTATTTATATTAATATACCATTATTATATTAATGTACCATTTTATATATATATATATATATATATATATATATATATATATATGAAGAGTTCAGATGCAAAACCAGCTAAATCCATCTGATGTCTTTCTTTAAAAAATGCATTTTTATCAGGCTCAGATGTATAGGTTTCTATGTAAGTACCGATACTTCTGATTGGGCTGAAGCTGGTATTTTAGTGAGTTTGAAGAAGTATTTGATGGATGTATAATATGTGTTGAGAGCATTCACTCAGTATCATTATCTCATTTTTGACCGAGATGGCTTATAGCTGGTTTTGCATCTGAACTCTTCATATATATATATATATATGCAATTGTCCTATTGCAAGTATGTCTTTTCCTTATTCCTAATATAATCCATTTGTATTGTATTTGTTTTATTAAGAAAGTGGTTATTAAATAAAACACCACACTTGTTTCAAAGCATTTATTAATAAAAGGTTTATAGCATGTATTAGCAAGAGCATAGTTAGACAACAAACGTGTATTAGTAAGAGCTTTGCTAGAAAAAAGACAGAAAGGAATTCAGACGTTACCGTCAGGTGTTCTGTTGTAGACGAGGTGCAGAAGGCAGCAGTAGAGAAGCATCCACAGAAGAAAAATGTGAAAATGGAGGGTCTAATAGACAAATTCTTAGGGAATTTCCAGATGTCATGGCATCACAAGACATTGGAATCCACCTGCTGCCTATAAAAGACTGAAGTGTGATGATGAGATCAGATGCTGGTTCTCTGCAACAGTTTCTCCTATGCCAGACGACCTCCCATTGAGGCCTTCGACCAACAAAGCTAGCATATTATTTGCTTTTGTTTTTATTTCTTTTTTATATATATACTAGTATACGTAAAGTTTTAAACCTATAGACAATAAAACTATACCTAATTATAACCAAGAAGACCGCCTGCCGAAAGATTCTGATTAATAGACTTGAGCGAAACAGACCATGGCGAAGTCTTCTGAGGCCTATTTTGTAAGTATGAAATTTCAGATGCTTATGAGATAGGACAGATTTGACTTTCTTTACCTAACCTGAGAATATATATTATTATTATTATTATTTTTTATATATTTTTTTTGTGAATTACATTTATTATATTTTAACTGTTTTGTCATCAAAATGGAAAGCAAAAATAGAAAAACATTAATTCAAGATTAATAATAATAATAATAATAAATAAACAAACAAAAAAAGACTAAAATATAAAATGAAAACTAGACATATAAAAAAGATCATTCAAAATTTTAATGCCTTCTTTTTTAGACCTGGATGTGAAAAGGGTTTTACAGCATTTTATTTTATTTTATTTTATTTTATTTTATTTATTTTGTGAATTAAATGATTTATATTTTAATTGTTGAGGTACTAAAATTTATATTAATATTAATATTGTACTAAAATGAAAGTTAAATAGAAATATTTAAAATAAACAAACTAATTTAAAAAACTAATAAACTAATTCAAAATATTAATCACTTCTCTCTTTAGCATCTACAGAAAGAAGTTAAATTTAAATTAGCACCACATTTATTTTTTTGTGAATTAAATTATATTTGAATTGTTTTAGTATCAACATAAAGTTAAACAGAAATATTAAAAACTAAAACAAAAAAAGACAAATAATAAAAATACTTGAATTAAAACTAAAGAAATATATAAAAATATATATTTAAAAAGCCAATTCAAAACATAAACTGGTATGTACGACCTATTTAATTCATTTTAAATTTCAGTATATTTTATTGTATAATAAAATGTATTGTATTTTGTAAAATGTACATGTATTTCACAAGACGTCAGCTTGTTATTCTTATTAAGTCAGGGGCATTTTTTAGGATTTTTTACCAAGCAAAGTCTCTGAGAACCTGACACATTGCACTTCTGAAGACTCCAGGTAGGTTGCAGTTCTGGAAAATGGTGGTGCTGGAGAACTGGAAACGGTTCCTGATGGTGTCACACCTAATTCTTCACCTTAATTCCTAATTCTTTTGCAGTTAACATGCATCTTTTCTTCTCCACCTGTTTTTTCTGACCATGCAGACTCAACAAGCATTTCACTGTCCAATGGTCAAGCCTTAACTTTGCAAATTCTTGTAATGCATTAGTATTGCATTCTTCTCATGGGCATTTAATAATTTGGACTTTTCAGTCTAGGTTAAATATCTTTTTTGGCTCATTTTAGCTGTAAACGAAAACATGCCTAATAATTCTGCACACCTGAATATAAGGAGTTTTTCACTTCCAGCCTTCACGGACAATTATATATCACTTACAAATGATTAAATACAAAATTAATAGTAGTTATTAAGACTGATGTGGTTTGGAATTGGTAAAATGTGTTTGGAAAAAAAATATGACCAGAATATCAACATGCCTAATAATTCTGCACACAGTGTAATTGTTTTCATTGGCTGATTGTAGTATGTTATGTTACATTACCAGCTTTGTATTCATGATAATGCTGATAAGGTATAGATGTATATTACAAATTTGTTTTTTTTCTCCATTTTAATTGGTCATGTTGCAAAAAACAAATTGTAGTAGATTAAGTAAAACTGCTTTAAGGCCAGTGAGGTACACTGGCTGAATGATACATCACCTCATTAATATTCATGAGTATGCTGATAAGGTTTGTAATTGTCTCCGCCCCTCTGCTTGGCTGTACATTAACCCGAGAAGGTTTTGGTTTCATCCTTTGGGACAAAAAGCCCTTTCTCTTCATCTTTGCATGTCTCTGTGTTATTTTCCATCTGTTATTCTGTCTATTCCTCCTCCTCCTCTCCTCCCATTCCATCCGTTCCAGTCCCGTGATCACAGAGAGAGATGACTGTGTGTGTAAATCAGAAGGACGTGTGCTGTGAAGTCTGATGTGTTCTGACAGGGTGTTTTGGATGTTATGAGCCGGTCTGACGGGCCGTGCGGGTCAGCTGTAGTTCTGGGCTCAGGCTTTGTTCTTGTTTCAGTTGTGGCCCTTTGACAATAATCTTTGTGTGTCGCTAAAGCCGCGAGCTGCTGCCGTCCACAAAGAGCTCTGTGTGTCGGGTGGGGGAGGAGATTCACAGCTGATTTTCATCATGCCTTCCTAAAGGTCATTCACATTCACAGCGATTTGTAGAAACTAGAAAGAAACCAGAAGTCATTCGTTTTCAGTGAGAGTTGGTGATTTCGGATGACGTGATGCAGCAAAATTGAGCAATTTTCTATTTGTGCAGCATGTGAAGCCCCGCCCACCGCAAAATCTCATTGGTTCAACATTACACTGCACTTAATTAAAAATATTTTTATATATTACATATTATTATATATTTTTATATACACTACCATTCAAAGGTTTGGGGCCAGTAAGAGTTCTTCAAAAAAAAAAAAAAAAAAAAAAAGAACACTTTTAAATATATTTTTAAATAGTTAAATAAAGAAAAGTTAGTAATTATAAATAATTTAAAAAAATAAATAAAAAAAGGAAATGCATATAAGAATTAAAAGTTAGTTAAAAATGAAAATGTTAGAATTAAATATTATATTAAAATTATTATTATAAAATTAAAAATAAAAATATATGTAGAAATATATAAAAAATATAAAAAAAATATATAGAAATACTTCTGTTTGAGACCTAAATTTACACCTTTTGTGAATTAAATATATCTTCATCTATAAAACATATAAATTTATAACTGACAAAATTAAGTTAAATGAAAACTTAAAAAAAAAAAAAAACATTAGATTACATTTTCTTCATTTCTTTCTTCTTCTTTATTTTTTCAATTTATTATTTATTTATTTATTTATTTATTTATTATTTATTTATTTATTTATTATTATTATTTCTTTTATTATTTTTTTTTTGTGAAATACATTTATTGTATTTTAACTGTTTTGGCACCAAAAAGCAAAGTTAAATCAAAAATAAAAAAAAGCTAATTCAAAATATTAATTATTTCTGTTTGAGACAGCCAGGAGTGTCTCAAAAGTGTCTCAAAAGTGTCTAAAAGTTTCAGTACCATTTTTTATAAATTTCTTTCTTTTTTTCTGAATTAAATGTATTATATTTTAATTTTAATGAAAAATTTTGTAACATTTTAAAAAACGTAAATAGAAATGTTTTAAAAAACTAAAAAAAAAAAAAAAAAAAAAAAAAAAATGGGAAAATGGGAAAAGCATTAAAATATTTTAATATTTAAACACATAGTTAAATTGAAATATTAAAAATTTTTTTTAAAAAATGTTTAACTTTTAAAATGAAATATTAAAATTACTTTTAAAAATGAAAAACTAAAATTAAAACAACCTAAATTTCTAAGGGGTTTAGCACCATTTTAATTTCTTTAATTTTTTTCCTTAATTAAATCTATTTTAATTTATATAATATATATAAATTATCAATATAACTGAAAAAGAAATAAATATAAAAAGTTCAATATAAATATTCTTTAAAAGATACATTACATTACAATTTCATTACATCTTTTCTTTCTTTCTTTCTTTCTTTTTTTTTTTTTTTTTTTTTTTTTTTTGTACATTGAGTTACATTTATTATATTTGAACTGTTTTGGCACCAAAAAGCAAAGTTAAATAGAGAATGACAAAAGCACAAAACAGAATGACTAAAAATAAAGTTTAAAAAAAAAAAAAGAATAAATAAATAAAAACAGATAATTCAAAATATTAATTACTCCTGCTTAAGACCTGAGTGTCTAAAGGTTTTAGTACCAGTTTATTTTATTTTATTTTATTTTTTATTTTTTCTAGATTGAATGTATTATTTTTTGATATACAGAATGACTAAAATAACTAAAATAAATAAAAATAAAAAAAAGATCATTCAAAATTTTAATAAGCCCTGAGTGTCTGCTAAAGCACCATTTTATTTTAATTAAATTTCTTTCTAAATTTCTGCATTTGTTGTGTTGTAATTGTTTTGGTATTAATATTACTAAAATTGAAAAAAAAAAAAAAAATGTTAAACACATATATATTTTTAAAAACCTAAAATATGACAAAAGCACATAACAAAATGAGGAAAACTTCTGAACAGCAGAGCTGAAATCTATGGTATGTCCTAATGAGTGTGACCTCTACATGTGATCCGCTGCTGATGTTGATTATTTTTTGTGGTTGCTAGGCAATGGAGAGCAAGCTGCTGGTTGGTGGGAAGAACATTATTGATCACACTAATGAGCAACAGAAGATGCTTGAACAGAAACGACACGAGATTGCAGAACAGGTAACACACAGTATATTAACGTTTGCAATCACTGGTGACACAAAAAACAACACACTTCACCTTCAGCACACTTTAGCATCAATAAGGCATTCTGTGCTCGTGTACATCACATAACTGAGTGTGTGCATCTGTGTGTGTTTGCAGACACGCAGAGAAAGAGAAATACAGCAGCAAGTGCTGGCTCAGGATGAGGAGACATTAGAACTCAGAGAAACATTCTCCTCACTGCAACAGGAAGTGGAAGCGAAGACCAAGAAACTCAAAAAGGTGAGGTTGCTATTTAGAGGATGCTAATGAAGAGAACGTCCCTGTTTAGGGACCAGTGGTACGCAATATTACATAACTGTGAGATACTTTATCTCGTTTGATCTTTTTTTTAATTTTTATTTGGAAATTGATGGATGTAAAGCAAAAGATTATTAATAACATATGATCCACCATGTTGATTTATCACTCACAGATGTAAAATAAATCTAATCTAAACTGGTTTTCTTTACAGATAAATAGCTAATGGAGTATAAATTATATATAGAAATGTGAAATGGTGCTAAAAACTTTAAATAAAGCTAATTATAACGACTACAAACATTTTATTTGTCTTCAAAAGTTTGTCATTTTGTTATGTGCTTTTCTAATTTTTTTGATTTTTAAAAGATATTTCTATTTAACTTTTTTCCAATTTTAGTAATATTGATATTGACCCAAAACAATTAAAATATAATAAATGCAATTCACAAAAAAAAGAAAAAAGAGATAGAAAGATATTAAAATAAAATGAAATGGTGTTAAACCCTTCAGCAGACACTTAGTATTTAAACAGAATTAATATTTTGAATTAGCTTTTTTTTTTTCTTTTTATATTTCTGTTTAATGTAAACTTGCTTTTTTTTTTTTTTTTTTTTTAGCAATTTTGGCATCAAACCAATTAAAATGCAATACATTTAATTCAGAAAAAAATGAAAGAAATTGATGTTAAAAAAAACTCACACTCACTTTTTGGTTATTTTTTTTAGTTTTAGTTTTAGTCATTCTGTTATGTGCTTTTGTCATTTTTTTGTTGTTGTTTTTTTACTTAACATTGCTTTATGAGATACAATTATAGTTTTTATTTTGACTATTTTTATATTTTTATATTTTAGGTAAATTTTTGGTAAATTTGTTGTGTATTTTTTGTCATTTTTACTTTTTTTTATGTCTATATAGTTTTTTTTATTAATTTTATGTCAGTTTTACTTTCAATTATTTTAGAACATCAAGACAGACTAGGCAAAAATACAAAAGGTTGCCCTACAATCTAGCTAAAATAAAGTAAGTCTGAGTGTTTTACATTTTATTTGGTTTCTGTCAAAGTTTCTTTTATTTTAAGCATCATAATAATAATTTTATTCCGTAAGGATGCATTAAATTGATCAAAAGTTACAACAAATAAACAAATAATAAATACAACAATAATAAAAATAATTACAACAATATTATAATATCAGAAATGAGCAGCAAATCAGCATATTAGAATGATTTCTGAAGGATCACGTGATGCTGAAGCCTGGGGTAATGATGCTGAAAATCCAGCTTTGTGTCACAGAAATAAATTACATTTTAAAATATATTCAACTAGAAAACACATATTTTAAATCGTAATAATATTTCATAATTTTACTGTTTTTAGTGTATTTTTGCTCAAATAAATGCAGCCCTGGTGAGCAGAAGAGACGTATTTCAAATCATTAACTCTTATCAACGTCAAACCATAGCAACCACTGAACAGACTGACAACATATATACATATAAGAGCTCTGAGTTCCCTAATTCCTGTTCCTCTTGCTCCCCCTTAATTCTGGACCTTTGACATTTGACCCCTGGATCACCCCTGACCCCACTCCCTGTGAAAATAAAACACCTTTTATCAGTACAAGAAGGTTAGTTTGTTTTCCACTTGCTCGGTCGCTGACAGAGGCTGTGAGGCTAATGCTAAACGCTAGTCTTGGCATTAAAGCGTTATGAAAAGCACAAACGCTTTCACAGCAACTAATTCTAGCCAACCTGCATTAATCTTCATGGCTACTGCTGGCATGCTAACCACCAAAACCCTCTTCCTGAAGCTCTGATGACTTCAGAAATTCATTCTCAGTAGTAGACAAGTAAAACAGGACTGAGCTCCACCGTTCCCACATTAATCTGCACGCCACTTCCTGTCAGAACGCATCAATTTCTGTTGGGTTCTGAGCGTGGAATATCTGCTGTGATGTTT
This sequence comes from Cirrhinus mrigala, assembly GCA_036247105.1. Classification (NCBI taxonomy): domain Eukaryota; kingdom Metazoa; phylum Chordata; class Actinopteri; order Cypriniformes; family Cyprinidae; genus Cirrhinus; species Cirrhinus mrigala. The sequence continues at coordinate 31,326,572 of CM070026.1, read as the reverse complement.
AGATGAAACACAATCAGCTGCCTGAAAGTCCTGTAGAGCCTTTACATGCTCCTTCCTGACCTTCACCTTTAACCCCTGCTGACCTCTCACACTAACACTGACTGAGCACTGAGTGACGGCATGACGGTGATGATGATGGTGGAGGATGGATGGATGATGATAGATGGGTGAAAAAGATGATGGATGGATGATGATGATGATAAAGGATGGATGATGATGGATGAAAAGGTAGAAGTATGGATGATCATGATGATGAAGGATGGATGATGATAATGGTGATGATGATAATGAAGATGATGGATAAAAAAGATGAAGTATGGATGATGATGGTGGTGATGATGATGATGATGAAGGATGGATGAATGAATGAATTGGAGGGATGGAGGGATGGATGGATAAAGAAGATGAAGGATAGATGGTTGAATGGATGATGATGGATGAATTGATGAAAAAAAATGAAGGATGGATGGATGGATGGATTGATGATGATGATGATGTTGATGATGATGAAGGATGGCTCGATGAAGAAGATGAAGAATAAATGGTTGAATGGATGATGATGGATGGATTCTTGGATGAAGAAATGGAGGATGGATGGATGGATGAAAAAGATGAAGGATGGATGACAGATGCAGAAGATGAAGGATGGATGGATGAAGAAGATGGATGGATGGATGGATGGATGGATGAAGAAAATGAAGGATAGATGGATGAATGAAGATAAGGAAGATGAAGGATAGATGGTTGAATGGATGATGATGATGGATGGATTGAAGGATGAATGGATGAATGAAGAAGATGAAGAATAGATGGATGGATGATGATGATGATGATGAAGGATGGATCGATGAAGAAGATGAAGAATAGATAGTTGAATGGATGATGATGGATGGATTGTTGGATGAAGAAATGGAGGATGGATGACAGATGAAGAAGATGAAGGATGGATGGATGATGATAATGAAGGATGGATGGATGAAGAAGATGGATGGATGGATGGATGGATGGATGAAGAAAATGAAAGATAGATGGATGGATGAAAAAGATGAAGGATGGATGACAGATGCAGAAGATGAAGGATGGATGGATGAAGAAGATGGATGGATGGATGGATGAAGAAAATGAAGGATAGATGGATGAATGAAGATAAGGAAGATGAAGGATAGATGGTTGAATGGATGATGATGGATGGATTGAAGGATGAATGGATGAATGAAGAAGATGAAGAATAAATGGATGGATGAAGAAAATGAAGGATAGATGGATGGATGATGATGATGATGAAGGATGGATCGATGAAGAAGATGAAGAATAGATAGTTGAATGGATGATGATGGATGGATTGTTGGATGAAGAAATGGAGGATGGATGACAGATGAAGAAGATGAAGGATGGATGGATGATGATAATGAAGGATGGATGGATGAAGAAGATGGATGGATGAAGAAAATGAAAGATAGATGGATGGATGAAGATAAAGAAGATGAAGGATAGATGGTTGAATGGATGATGATGGATGAATTGATGAAAAAAAATGAAGGATGGATGGATGGATGGATTGATGATGATGATGATGTTGATGATGATGAAGGATGGCTCAATGAAGATGATGAAGAATAAATGGTTGAATGGATGATGATGGATGGATTCTTGGATGAAGAAATGGAGGATGGATGGATGGATGAAAAAGATGAAGGATGGATGACAGATGCAGAAGATGAAGGATGGATGGATGAAGAAGATGGATGGATGGATGGATGGATGGATGGATGGATGGATGAAGAAAATGAAGGATAGATGGATGAATGAAGATAAGGAAGATGAAGGATAGATGGTTGAATGGATGATGATGATGGATGGATTGAAGGATGAATGGATGAATGAAGAAGATGAAGAATAGATGGATGGATGATGATGATGATGATGAAGGATAGATCGATGAAGAAGATGAAGAATAGATAGTTGAATGGATGATGATGGATGGATTGTTGGATGAAGAAATGGAGGATGGATGACAGATGAAGAAGATGAAGGATGGATGGATGATGATAATGAAGGATGGATGGATGAAGAAGATGGATGGATGGATGGATGGATGGATGGATGAAGAAAATGAAGGATAGATGGATGAATGAAGATAAGGAAGATGAAGGATAGATGGTTGAATGGATGATGATGGATGGATTGAAGGATGAATGGATGAATGAAGAAGATGAAGAATAGATGGATGGATGAAGAAAATGAAGGATAGATGGATGGATGATGATGATGATGATGAAGGATGGATCGATGAAGAAGATGAAGAATAGATAGTTGAATGGATGATGATGGATGGATTGTTGGATGAAGAAATGGAGGATGGATGACAGATGAAGAAGATGAAGGATGGATGGATGATGATAATGAAGGATGGATGGATGAAGAAGATGGATGGATGGATGGATGGATGGATGGATGAAGAAAATGAAAGATAGATGGATGGATGAAGATAAAGAAGATGAAGGATAGATGGTTGAATGGATGATGATGATGGATGAAGGATGAAGAAATGGAGGATGGATGGATGGATGGATGACAGATGAAGAAGATGAAGGATGAATGGATGATGATAATGAAGGATGGATGGATGAAGAAAATGAAAGAGATGGATGGATGAAGATAAAGAAGATGAAGGATAGATGGTTGAATGGATGATGATGATGGATAGATTGAAGGATGGATGGATGAATGAAGAAGATGAAGGATAGATGAATGGATGAAGATAAGGAAGATGAAGGATAGATGGTTGAATGGATGATGATGGATGAATTGATGAAGAAAATGAAGGATGGATGGATGGGTGGATGGATGATGATGATGATGATGATGATGAAGGATGGATCGATGAAGAAGATGAAGAATAGATAGTTGAATGGATGATGATGGATGGATTGTTGGATGAAGAAATGGAGGATGGATGGATGGATGGATGGATGAAAAAGATGAAGGATGGATGACAGATGAAGAAGATGAAGGATGGATGGATGAAGAAGATGAATGATGAATGGAAGAAGAAAACGAAGGATAAATGATGGATGAAGAAGATGAAGGATAGATGGTTGAATGGGTGATGATGATGGATGGTCTGAAGGATGGATGGATTAATGAAGAAGATGAAGAATAGATGGACGGATGGCTGGATGGATGAAGAAAATGAAGGATAGATGGATGGATGAAGAAGAAGATGATGAAGGATAGATGGTTGAATTGATGATGATGATGGATGAATTGAAGGATGGATGGATGAATGAAGATGATGAAGAATAGATGGATGGATGGATGAAGAAGATGAAGGAGGGATGGATGGATGATGATAATGAAGGATGGATGAAGAAAATGAAGGATGAATGGATGATGATGGATGGATTGATAGAGAAGATGAAGGATGGATAAATGGATGATGATGATGATGATAAAGTATGGATGGATGGATGAAGACAATGAACGATGGATGAATAATGATGATTAAAGATGGATGGATGAAGGACGGACCTTCACCTTTAACCCCTGCTGACCTCTCACACTAACACTGACTGAGCACTGAGTGACGGCATGACGGTGATGATGATGGTGGAGGATGGATGGATGATGATAGATGGGTGAAAAAGATGATGGATGGATGATGATGATGATAAAGGATGGATGATGATGGATGAAAAGGTAGAAGTATGGATGATCATGATGATGAAGGATGGATGATGATAATGGTGATGATGATAATGAAGATGATGGATAAAAAAGATGAAGTATGGATGATGATGGTGGTGATGATGATGATGATGAAGGATGGATGAATGAATGAATTGGAGGGATGGAGGGATGGATGGATAAAGAAGATGAAGGATAGATGGTTGAATGGATGATGATGGATGAATTGATGAAAAAAAATGAAGGATGGATGGATGGATGGATTGATGATGATGATGATGTTGATGATGATGAAGGATGGCTCGATGAAGAAGATGAAGAATAAATGGTTGAATGGATGATGATGGATGGATTCTTGGATGAAGAAATGGAGGATGGATGGATGGATGAAAAAGATGAAGGATGGATGACAGATGCAGAAGATGAAGGATGGATGGATGAAGAAGATGGATGGATGGATGGATGGATGGATGAAGAAAATGAAGGATAGATGGATGAATGAAGATAAGGAAGATGAAGGATAGATGGTTGAATGGATGATGATGATGGATGGATTGAAGGATGAATGGATGAATGAAGAAGATGAAGAATAGATGGATGGATGATGATGATGATGATGAAGGATGGATCGATGAAGAAGATGAAGAATAGATAGTTGAATGGATGATGATGGATGGATTGTTGGATGAAGAAATGGAGGATGGATGACAGATGAAGAAGATGAAGGATGGATGGATGATGATAATGAAGGATGGATGGATGAAGAAGATGGATGGATGGATGGATGGATGGATGAAGAAAATGAAAGATAGATGGATGGATGAAAAAGATGAAGGATGGATGACAGATGCAGAAGATGAAGGATGGATGGATGAAGAAGATGGATGGATGGATGGATGAAGAAAATGAAGGATAGATGGATGAATGAAGATAAGGAAGATGAAGGATAGATGGTTGAATGGATGATGATGGATGGATTGAAGGATGAATGGATGAATGAAGAAGATGAAGAATAAATGGATGGATGAAGAAAATGAAGGATAGATGGATGGATGATGATGATGATGAAGGATGGATCGATGAAGAAGATGAAGAATAGATAGTTGAATGGATGATGATGGATGGATTGTTGGATGAAGAAATGGAGGATGGATGACAGATGAAGAAGATGAAGGATGGATGGATGATGATAATGAAGGATGGATGGATGAAGAAGATGGATGGATGAAGATAAAGAAGATGAAGGATAGATGGTTGAATGGATGATGATGGATGAATTGATGAAAAAAAATGAAGGATGGATGGATGGATGGATTGATGATGATGATGATGTTGATGATGATGAAGGATGGCTCAATGAAGATGATGAAGAATAAATGGTTGAATGGATGATGATGGATGGATTCTTGGATGAAGAAATGGAGGATGGATGGATGGATGAAAAAGATGAAGGATGGATGACAGATGCAGAAGATGAAGGATGGATGGATGAAGAAGATGGATGGATGGATGGATGGATGGATGGATGGATGAAGAAAATGAAGGATAGATGGATGAATGAAGATAAGGAAGATGAAGGATAGATGGTTGAATGGATGATGATGATGGATGGATTGAAGGATGAATGGATGAATGAAGAAGATGAAGAATAGATGGATGGATGATGATGATGATGATGAAGGATGGATCGATGAAGAAGATGAAGAATAGATAGTTGAATGGATGATGATGGATGGATTGTTGGATGAAGAAATGGAGGATGGATGACAGATGAAGAAGATGAAGGATGGATGGATGATGATAATGAAGGATGGATGGATGAAGAAGATGGATGGATGGATGGATGGATGGATGGATGGATGAAGAAAATGAAGGATAGATGGATGAATGAAGATAAGGAAGATGAAGGATAGATGGTTGAATGGATGATGATGGATGGATTGAAGGATGAATGGATGAATGAAGAAGATGAAGAATAGATGGATGGATGAAGAAAATGAAGGATAGATGGATGGATGATGATGATGATGATGAAGGATGGATCGATGAAGAAGATGAAGAATAGATAGTTGAATGGATGATGATGGATGGATTGTTGGATGAAGAAATGGAGGATGGATGACAGATGAAGAAGATGAAGGATGGATGGATGATGATAATGAAGGATGGATGGATGAAGAAGATGGATGGATGGATGGATGGATGGATGAAGAAAATGAAAGATAGATGGATGGATGAAGATAAAGAAGATGAAGGATAGATGGTTGAATGGATGATGATGATGGATGAAGGATGAAGAAATGGAGGATGGATGGATGGATGGATGACAGATGAAGAAGATGAAGGATGAATGGATGATGATAATGAAGGATGGATGGATGAAGAAAATGAAAGAGATGGATGGATGAAGATAAAGAAGATGAAGGATAGATGGTTGAATGGATGATGATGATGGATAGATTGAAGGATGGATGGATGAATGAAGAAGATGAAGGATAGATGAATGGATGAAGATAAGGAAGATGAAGGATAGATGGTTGAATGGATGATGATGGATGAATTGATGAAGAAAATGAAGGATGGATGGATGGGTGGATGGATGATGATGATGATGATGATGATGAAGGATGGATCGATGAAGAAGATGAAGAATAGATAGTTGAATGGATGATGATGGATGGATTGTTGGATGAAGAAATGGAGGATGGATGGATGGATGGATGGATGAAAAAGATGAAGGATGGATGACAGATGAAGAAGATGAAGGATGGATGGATGAAGAAGATGAATGATGAATGGAAGAAGAAAACGAAGGATAAATGATGGATGAAGAAGATGAAGGATAGATGGTTGAATGGGTGATGATGATGGATGGTCTGAAGGATGGATGGATTAATGAAGAAGATGAAGAATAGATGGACGGATGGCTGGATGGATGAAGAAAATGAAGGATAGATGGATGGATGAAGAAGAAGATGATGAAGGATAGATGGTTGAATTGATGATGATGATGGATGAATTGAAGGATGGATGGATGAATGAAGATGATGAAGAATAGATGGATGGATGGATGAAGAAGATGAAGGAGGGATGGATGGATGATGATAATGAAGGATGGATGAAGAAAATGAAGGATGAATGGATGATGATGGATGGATTGATAGAGAAGATGAAGGATGGATAAATGGATGATGATGATGATGATAAAGTATGGATGGATGGATGAAGACAATGAACGATGGATGAATAATGATGATTAAAGATGGATGGATGAAGGACGGATGTTGATGAATGACAAAGGATGGATGGATGGATGAAGAAAATGAAGAAAGGATGAATAGATGGATGAAGATTAAGGATGGATGATTGAATGGATGACGATGGATGGATTGATGAAGAAGATGAAGAATGGATGGATGATGATGATGATAAAGTGTGGATGAATGAATGAAGACAATGAAGGACGGATCGATGATGATGATTAAGGGTGGGTGGATGAAGGATGGATGTTGATGATGAAGGATAAATGGATGGATAGATGGATGGATGAATGAACAGCAATGAATTGGAGAGATGGATGGATAAAGAAGATGATGGATGAATGGATGGATGAATTGATGATGGATGAATGAAGAAGATGAAGGATAGATGGATGGATGGATGAATGGATGAATGATGATCATGGATGATGATGATGAAGGATGGATGGATGAAGAAGATGAAGGATGGATGGATGGATGAATGATGATCATGGATGATGAAAGATGGACGAATGGATGGATGGTTAAAGAAGATGAAGGACGAATCGATGGATGATTTGAATGGATGGATGAATGATGATGATGGATGAAGGAAATGAAGGATGGATGTTGATGAAGTATAGATGGATGAAGGTGATGATGTTAAAAGATTGATGGATGATGATGATGAGGAATGAAGAAGTATGGACGGATGAAGGTGGTGATAATAATGAAGATTTCTCTCTCTCTCTCTCTCTCTCTCTCTCTCTCCCCCTTTGTCTCTCTGTCTCTTTATCTGTGCAGCTGTATGCAAAGCTTCAGTCTCTGAAGGCTGACATTCAGGATGTGAATGATGAGCACGTGAGGAGCCGACAGGAACTGGAGCAAACACAGAATGAACTGACTAGAGAACTCAAATTCAAGTGAGTCTGAGCTCTAAAACACATCAAAACAACCACAATACTTACTTTATCAATACAACATTTTACCATTGCTGACATCTCCAAAGGGAGGCTCTGTCTGAGGTTTAAGAAGAATCACACAGCTGTATAAATGTGGGCAGTGTCTACAGCTAATGTGTCTGTCTCTGTAGATATCTGATTATAGAGAACTTTATACCTCCTGAAGAGAAGAATAAAATCATGAACAGACTTCAGTTTGACGCTGAGGAAGACCAGTGGAAGTTTCAACCTCTCGTTCCTGCAGAGAAGTGAGTGAACGTCCAATATGATACATCTGATGCTTATATACACTACCAGCCAAAACAAATCAGAACCATTCTTTATTTTTACAGTTTTCAATGGAATGAACTATAATAGTATTTCAGTGATACTAAAATAACACTGATCTGAGGAGTGATTGAGTGTTTTCTTTTTTCTGAGCAGAACAGCACACATACCGATAGTGAAGTTGATGTTCTGCTCTGTTTTCTGTGTTGACACAGTAAATTCACGCAGATGAAGAGAAGACCCGCCTCCGCTGTGGGATACAAGCGACCAATCAGCCAGTACGCCAGGGTTGCCATAGCGATGGGAGCTCATTCCAGATACAGGGTACGTTTATGGAGAGAGAGAGATGGAAGAGTAGGAAGAAAAAGTGGAACGTGGCCAGGCGATGTCAAATCAAATGGTTGAAATAGTTCATGTGCTGGAGCTGCGTGACTATGTGCACTGCAAAAATATGTTGAGGATGTTATTTATAAATTTAAAGACAGAAATACAATTTAAGAAAATTATTTTGTGCAGTGTGCAGTTTTATGTGAATGTTCTTGTGTCTTTTGTCCCTCATGTTCCTCCGCAGGCGGAGAATATTATGGTTCTGGAACTGGACATGACTCCTCCTGTTGTGTTTCAACTGGACCTCCCGAAATCCGGATCAGAAGTGGAACCGTCCCGAGATGTTCTGTTAGACAACACCAGTTATAGAGAGAAATCAGCCGCCGGACGGGTTAGAAAATCTCAGTCATGGTCAGTAAAGAAAATGTATGAATTCTTTATTTTACATATTCAAGTCGAATTTCTATATACTGTATATATATATATATATATATATATATATATATATATATATATATATATATATATATATGTATGTGTGTGTGTGTGTGTGTGTGTGTGTGTGTGTGTGAAATATTACATGCATATATACTGTAAGTATGTATATATATATATATATATATATATATATATATATATGTGTATATATACTATATAAAAAAATTTGATTATGTAAAAAATAATTATTTAAACAAATATGTTTAAATAACAGTTTAATAACAATAATTTAATAGTATAATTAATAATATATAATATTCAAAAACTATATAGAATTTAATTAATAATAAATAAAAAATAATACAGATATAAACTAAATATAGAAAGACGTAATATTACGCATATCATATTTTTAAACAAACATTTAATTACGCACACACACACACACACACACACACACACACACATATATATATATATATATATATATATATATATATATATATATATATATATATTATATTTGGTTATGTAAAAAAAAGATCTTTTAAATAAATATATTTAAACAAATAAATTACAATAATTCAATAATATAATTAACTATATATATATATATAAATATATATATATACTGTATAGAAAGGTGCAACATCACGTATAAAATATTTTTATATAACAATTAAATTAAAACACACACACATATCTACTGTATATAAAAATGATATTTGAATATATAAAACATTTGTTTTTATATACATGATAATTATTTGAATAATATATTTAACTGTTTTAAAAATGTTTTATAATATTTAATATAATTAAATATAACGTCATAAAGTAATTTGGGTCTTTTCTTAAATGATGTGTGTGTGTTATTAGATTAAATTAGGATTATAGTGTGATATGGTCCATACGGTAATCCGAGATTAACTCATAATCTCTATAACATAGTTGAATCTCAGTGCAGATTTCTCAAATATTTATAGGCTATTTTTGGAACAAAATATCTGTAAGTGTATTTCTCATACCATTTTTGCAGAATGCACATATTTTTATTCATAAAATACTAGGAAGACCTACTACACAATGAAGCGTGCTTGACTTTTCCTCTCATTTCCAGTCAAACTAGTCAAAATTAAGACAAAAACCCTTTGAAGTTGCTACTAGGCTGCATTAAACAACTTAATGAGACCACAGCATTGCATAATTCACTTTAAAACACTCTAAACTATTTTACATATTATTTTTAAACAACAGTAGCACATTCTGCAATTATACTAGGTCATTAGGATTTCTGTGCATTTATTTGCATTCTATATCTGCTGTTAGTCTCAAGATAATGACATCATATGTGTTTGCAGGTGTCAGTCTCAGCAAGTCATTTCGTCCTCAAGCTCGGCCCTCTCTCTGGCATCCTCAGGGTCCCACAGCTTGCCACACCCACAGAACATCGCCATGGCAACAGCCCAGGAATGAGACTTGGAATTACCATATTCCCGCCCCCGTAAGAGATAAACAATAGTCAATCAATCCAACATAGACCAAGGAAGACGGAGGGAGACAAACCGTCCGTCATTATTAAACAAGACTGGAGCGATCAAACTTTCAACCAGATCAAACCCTGCCTGCGATCTGATGAAGCAGGATTAACAGTGAACGCAGGACTAATCAGGACCAATTAAATGATTATTATTAGTAAAACGATTCGCCCTTTCTCTCTCTTGCTCTCTGCTCCTCAGGACAGTGAAAACACTTTGTTAACTGCCGTCAATAGCACTGAATAACGTCGCCTCACCTGACACCTGAGGCTGGTGAAACTAGTTATTTTCATTCATTTTGCTGCTTCCAAAACCATCGGTCAACCTCAGTGTTTACGCACTGACCTGCACGGGTCCGATCCAGGAGTAGAGCCACATGCACCTCGAATGATGGAAGCCAAACGGACGAGGCTTTGTGATCGCTCACCCTGAGCTTTCAAGACAAGAGCTGAGCAAGAGGGACGTCTCTCTTTCTATCTGCATGTCTTTCTGTACGTTTGTGTCTTTGTGATTCTGATCAGGGTTCTGGACGGGAGGCGGCTGATTGGCTGGAGGAAGGATTTACAGAGTTCCCACGGGCTTATGGAAAACCTGGAAACGTCAGGGAATTTGATTGGTTTTCCAGACCCGGAAAAGTCATAGAATGTTAGTTATGGAGATGTCATTTATGCATTTTAAAAATATAAAATATAAAATGGTGTGGGAACCCTGGCTCTAAGAACTTGTGCTCTAGAATAGTGTGTATAGAGAGATCAGAGCATGTACTATATGAGCTGGGCTTTGCTTAGACCTTTAAACCACTGCACTAACTTAAAGCAATGAGACGGCATAGACAAAAACACTCATACACACAAATATGCCTTGCTTACTTGATTTCCTCAAAGCAGCAGCAGCCATGTACTCCAGCCGGAAGCCCCTCTCCTGTAATTATGAACATATGTGGAGTTTCGTTCTGTACAGGAGATCAGCGTGTTCATGTGTGTCAGATCTGTATGTTGTTGGATCATGGAGCTGCTCTCACTGGATGGAATTAAAGGAGCAGTTCTCTGGCAAAAGATGATTGTGTTTGTGAAAGTTTCTCTCTTCGCACATAAAACTGCATCAGTGGTTTTAATTCAAAGGAACGATAACTTATAAAAGATATTATTGACTACAGTTATATTAGCGTTCACACCGACTTACGTTATCGGTAACGCACTGCTTTTTTGCCTGCTATGTTAAATTCTCAAACTCTTTAAAGTTAGGTAGATTCTGATTGGCTGTCGATATTTTTAGCGTTCGCAAGCTGGTAAAATCATTTCAGTGATACCGTTCCTGTCATTATTATAGAGTTGATGTGGCGTGAACTTCCAATTCTCTGAGAATTTGCAATTTCTGCTTCATCATTATAATCAAAGATGATCTAGACAAGTATGGAAACCATTTAAAGTGTTCATAAACCAGCTCCGAAGTTCTGTTCTAAATCAAATATTTCACAACATGCGCTCCAAAGTTCCGATCTGAATAAGGATTTGCGAACCATTATTCAGATTGGCACTTGGATCGAAGCGCGTCCCGATTCTATTTAAGCGCTTCGAAACAGTGAATCAAATGAAAAACCTGCTCCAAAGTCCCGATCACATGATTCGCGATTCGCGTTGCTTAGTTCCCATCTGGGGTGCGTTTCCCAAAAGCATCGTTAGCTAACTATGGTGGTTAGGTCCATTGAACTCTACTGGTAACGACGGAACTTGCGACCATAGTTGGTTTTGGGAAACGCACCCCTGAATGATGATTCAGATCGGCACTCCGGAAATGAGTCGCGAAACCGCTCCGAAGTCCCGATATAAATCTAAAGATTCACAAACCCGCTTTGTACCATCGTAAATCAAATGATTCGCATTCGCAAACCTGCTCCGAGATCTAAATCAAATAATTCGCGATACACGCTCCAAAGTTGCGATCTGAATAATGATTCGCGAACCATCTTCGGCACTCCGAAGCCTGTCCCTATCTGAAATGAATCGCGAACCTGCACCGAAATCCCGATATAAATCAAAAGATTCACGAACCCGCTTAGTTCTGATCTAAATTAAATGATTTGCGAACTCGCTCCAAAGTCCCGATCTGAATCAAAAGATTTGCGATACGCGCTTTGAAGTCCCAATCTGAGCCAAATGATACGGAACCCGATTGGTGCGATTCAATCGTAAATGACTCGCTCAATTGAATCGGCTTTTAGCTGGCTAGTTTTATGAAATTAACGGAAATATGCGAAAAATCTATGATGTTTACAAATCCATATTTCCATTCGGAAGACTGCTTTCCACACCTAAGATATCCGACACAAATCTATGACCATATTCAGGTGAGCTAACTAGTGAAAACAATCCATTTGCACCTCAAAATGTTTATAAAGGTTCATTTGTTTTGTTATATATATATAGTGTAGTCAACATTTGAAGAGGATCAAAACCAAAACAATATCCATTCTTGTCTTAGGACAACTTTGATAAACTTTTTTAATCCACTTGACTATTGTAGCTCACGTTTTTTTATATTATCTTTATTGTCATTCTTAAAATGACATGAAAGATCCTATCTGGATCGTAATCACCAAGTTTGGAACTGATTTCACTTTGTTCTTGCTGAACCTTGCTGAATAAAGTTATCTTCTCGGCAAAAAAAAAAAAAAAAAAAATCTTACTGACGTTCAAACTTCTGAACGGTAGTGTAAGTGATTTTGGCTCAAGCGTCACATGAGTTGCCAGATGGAGTCATTGAGGGCACAGGTAAGACAATCTCCCTCTCTCTCTCAGTCTGCTTGGAGGTTTACAGTAGGGCTGCTGATGCAGTTTATCTCGATCTTCTCTGAATAATTAACGCCCGTGCCCACGCAGCGCCTTCCGTTACGGTTAACCGGGGGAGGCTGGAGGTCGTGTGTGGTTTGTGCCGGTGTCGTGTTCTGTTTAACCTACATGTGGGTCATTTCCCTTTCATCGGTGTCACTTCAGCGACTAAAGGACCGCTCACTAAACACTTGTGCGGGTTGGTTTCATGACTGACGGGCCTCTTTAGAAAGGAGTTCACTCACCTGGACTGAGCATAGACTACACCGGAAACGCTCGATTTCACATTAAAGCCCTGTTCAGGTGAGTGATATAGTGTTCATTGGGTACCATAACAAAGTAATACAAACAAAACTCACAATTTTGTTTCACTCCCTTAAATAAACGGACAGAGACCGGAAGACAGACTGGAAATCCATGAGGATCAGGGAATGAAATCCTCACTATGGGAATGGGCCAGAAATCCATCTGTTTCCATGACAACCTTTTTTTTTTTTTGGTCATTGGACATTTTCTTCATGCACCAATGATACTCCTCTCCCTCTCACACATACACACACAAATATTAATGTGTAGGTTATTTAAAATAGTTAAAATATAATCTTGTTAAGACGTTTTATTGGCATTTTAATCTGAGATATCGCTTAGTATTATCAAAATTGTAATGGGTTCACATAGTGGTGTGTTTTTGAAGGCCGCGGTTATTAATTTGGCGCTAATTTATGTTTACTGAAAATCGCCGCGTCCTCAGCGCCCCCTGCTGGATAAAACACGCTGACTGATGTTTATGATGAGATTCTCGCCTATTTTTGGGTTTAGACAAACATTTATATCTATAACAGACAAATATCTATATATTTTGGATAAAAATATGTTCTGTAATAAACCAGCGATGTATCAGCAGAAAAAAACAGCTTGACTGACCCATTTATTAAGCGCTGACGCCGCTTCTGACCGCTAGATGGCAGCGCAGCAACATTCAAAATGACACGACTGACCTTCACTAAACGCTACACAGCACAGAAAAGGAATCTGTTTAATGTCTGTTAATTTCGTTGCTTGTTTATCTTTTAAATAAAATCTTAAAGAAGCCTATTTTGATTTGTTGATCTACTAACGTGGCCTGCCTAGTGCTAAGCTAGTTTAGCTGGTCATCAAAGTCGTCTTCCAACCTAATCAGATTTTTATGCTCTAAAACCTTCTAAAACCTCCCAACAGACCAGCCTGTGAGACCAGCTAATATCCTAGGCTTTTTCTTTCCTTTTTTTGACTTTTATTTGATGTCACACACAAGAATATTTTTTTCAGATTTGACAGACATACAATAAAGAACATATTTCTTAAAATGCAAGTTTATCAACAACACAAAGGCCCTTACATAGTGTTTATTAAATGATTTAAAAAAAATTATAAATATATATATATATATATATATATATATATATATATATATATATATATATATATAATTTAAATAATAATAAATAATTATTCATATTATTATATTGTTATATTATAATTATATAACAACAACAACAGTACTATTTAGATTATTATTGTTATTATTATTGTTATTATTTAAAAATTTGTACATTTTTACTTTTGTACAAATTCCTTACTATGAACATGAGGAAACTAGTCATTCATATATATATATATATATATATATATATATATATATATATATATATATATATATATATATATATATATATATATATATATAATATTATTATTTAAAACTTAGTAAATGTTTAATTAAAAACTCTAAACATGAGGAATCTAGTACTCTAGAATTATTTAAAAATAATGAATACATTTTAAATTCAAAATTTTGTATTTATATTTAGAATTTTAAAAATATAGCAATTCTAATAATTTAATAATATAATCTAAAGATTATATATATATATATATATATATATATATATAATTTTATACATACATTTATATATATATATATATATATATATATATATATATATATATATAATTTAAAAATATAATCATTCTAATAATTTAATAATATAATCAAAAATTATTTAATAAATTATAAAATTATACACACACACATATTTTATACAAATAATTAATTTAAATTAATTAATTAAGTGCATTAAGTACCAGTTTACACTCCTTTCTATAAACATGAGGAAACTAGTAAACTAAAATTATTTAAAAATTATGAATTTTAATTTCAATATTTTGTATTTATGTTTAGAATTTAAAAATATATTAAAAATATAAAATTCTTTAATAATAAATATAAAATTCTTTATTAATAATAATAATAATTATGATGATGATGATGATGATGATTATTATTATTATTATTATTATTAATAAAAACAATTATATTAAATAATTAATTCATTTTCATTCAAAATTTTGCATTTAAATGTAAGTACATTAAGCTCCAGCTCACAGTCCTTTTTTTTTTTTTTTTTTTTTAAATAGGAAACTAGTTAGACTAGTAATCTAGTAAAGTGTACTGGCTAACAACAAGTAAATTAAAGTCTTCAACTGTGCATATTATATGTCTTCAAGTTAAGTAGTGCTGTATGGCAGGGATCATGTCTGTCTATCTTCAGTAATCAAATAAAAGCTCACTAAACATAAAATGAAGGGTCACAATCAGTGCATTACCAACTAATTCACAGCTGTTGCCTGACAATCTATCATTATAATCATGTAAACCATAATCAGGAAATCATCTTGTTCATTTGTTTGCAGTAATACTGTGTTTGTACAGAAGCACTTCTTCTCCAGCTAGATTACATGTTTGCATCTCCAGCTTCATTTGTGAACCTAAACCTTTTTGCACAAAAGCGTGTGCAGAATTCCTCAAACGTCAAAGTTTTTATTGCACCAAAGCCTTGGAAAGCACCCGTTTATGGGAAGTGGCACAGTTAATGTTCAACTCATCTGGGAAAATGTGTTTATCTCCGTCCACATGATCACATTCTGTACAGGTTTAACACTCCCAGAGTTTCTGGCCTTCTAAGATGTCACGGACGCACAGAAATAAACTCCCTGCTCATCAGCTGTAACTCATCCGGGCACGTTACACAACCTACAGTCTACAAGCATGAACATATCTTTTGAATAACGCACAACCCTCTGGAGAAAGATTGTCGTTTCTGTAAATAAGTAATGCTTTATTTATGTAGAAATCTTATTTTGTCCTGTGCTGATGTATTTTCTGTGTAAAATACAGATGTTGAGACAGTGATTCACCAGAGAGAGAGAGAGACAGGAAGAGACAGCGAGACACAAGAAAGAGAGACTGTGTGCTGGGCCACGGAGAGAATAAAGGAGGACTGTGATTAATGACTTGTGTTTAAAGGTGATATCATGTATCACAGAAGAATGTTCTTCATGGATGAATGGTGATACCTCAGAGGAGGAGGAGCAGAAGAACCACAGTCATTCTCACCGGTCAGGTCTCAGCCATTGATGTACATTAGGGGTGTGGCCAATCCTTAAGCATGTGGCTATTGATGGTGGGTGTGGCTAATTTAAAAAGGTGTGGCTAGTTGAATGAATACTGACCGCCCACTTTGTGAATTTTTCCCATTTAAAATGTAACTGTATTATACTAGATATTTTACTAGTAATTGAATTTAGGTTAAAAAGTCTATAATTTTTTATATTATATTTTTAATATATTATATTTTAATATATTTAATATTGTTATATATTTTACTTTCATTTACTTATGAATTAATATTAATATTAATATTAAATAGATTAAGTAGCACACAAGCAATCTCCAAGGTGAGCCATTAAATAATAATAAAAATATTTTCAAAAGACTATAAGGATATATATAGATATGAATTATTAATATATTATTGGTTCACAGTTATGAGAGAGGCTATTATACTAGATATTTTACCAGTGACTAATTTTTTTTCTCTAAAATGTATATAATTTTTTAATTATTATATATTATTGTTTAAAATGATATGTATTTTAAATAAATAAATAAAAATAAATAAATAAAAAAAGCTCCCAGTCAGATAAATGAAAACATTACAAAATAAAACATATAACATTTGTATGTATATATATATTAATAATATACTATTGGTTCACATGGTTTATCTTTTTAATAATTTTTTTTATAAACATTATAATGCATAACACTGTTTTCAATAGATGAAATTAGAAAAATTAGAATTGTAATATTGCATTATAGACATTTTTAATAATTTATATTTACAGTAACTAAAAAAGTGTAATTTAATTAAATTAAACTTTAAATGTAAATTAATAAAAACAATTTAATAAAAAATAAAATGCATAAAATTATTTACTATGTATAGATAGATAGAATTATTATTTTATTAAATAAATAATAAAATAAATTATAAATATGATATATAATATAATAATTTAGATTTACAATATTTCAATATTAAAAATGTAATAAAAGAAAAATGTAAATGTAATTATAATAATAATTAATTATTTTTAAAAATAATAAATAATAATATATTAAAAATATTATTTATATAAATAAATATTTATAATAATACAACTTATTTAATAAAAATTCATTTACAATGTATAGATGAATAGAATTATAATTTATTAAAACTATTATAAATATTATATGCAATCATTTAGATTTACAATATTTAAATATTAAAAATGTAATAAAAGAAAAATGTACATTTAATTACAATAATAATTAATTATTTTAATAATAATAAATATTAATAATATATTACAAATATTATTTTAATAAATAAATATGTATATAAAAATAATAAATATTTATAGAAATAAAACATTGTTTAATAAAAAAATATTTATAATGTATAGATAGATAGAATTACAATTGTATTAAAACTATATAATTATAATTATAATTATATATATATATATATATAAAATATAATCATTTAGATTTACAATATTTAAGTATTAAAAATGTAATTTAATAAAAGAAAAATGTACATTTAATTATAATAATAATAAATTATTTTAATAATAAATAATATAATTAATTTATATAAATAAATAAATAATAAATATTTATATAAATAAAACATTATTTCATAGAAACTGTTTGTTAGATGATAGAATAGCTATATAAAGGGCTTGACAAAAAAATAAAAAAATAAACATTTTAATAACTCAACACAAAAAAGTATGCATTTTATATTTTAGCAGCATATTTCTTTACTCATATCAGAAAATTATTGATAAAAAATTATAAATATGCATACATAATATTGTCATATTTAAAAATGTTTTTTGAAATAAAAATAAATAAATAATACAATAATAAAAATCTATGTTTTTACAATATAGACAGTATTATAAATGTTGTTATTATTATTATTATTTTACTACTATTATATTATTAGAAGAAAAATATAAATTAAATAATGATTAAATAAGTTACTCACCATTGTTTTAAATTTGTGGTTGGTGTCCTCTAGATCATCAGATGTTTGATTTTCATTTGTTTCACGTTTCATTGAGTCCTGTGTCTCAGCTGGTCTGAAAAACACAGAAATGTTTACCCACTAACAATAATGATTGTTTCGGCTCATTGAGTTCCGATATAGGTGGGGTAAACATGCAGATCTCTGTCATCTCACTCATTAATCTGGCCCTTGAATCTAAACATATCTCACGGGTGGGTGAGCTCTGACATCATGCATTACACACGTAGAGCAAGAGTTCACCCAAAAGTACCCTCGTGTTGTTCTAACCCTGTATTATGTTCTTTCTCCTGTGAAACACAAAGGGAGATGCTAGGCAACATGTCCTTAGGCAGCAACGAATGCATGGCGATTTATACTGCCAATGCCAAAAAACACTGAAAAAGCATTAACTTGTTTGCTTTTCAAGGTATACGAAAGCATTATATTAATTCACTAATAATCTTCCCATCCACTGTAGTTTTCATATGTCATCCACACTTGTGTTCAATTAAAAATGGTACCTTTAAAATTACTGTATGGCTTAAGAATAGTTGAAAAAGTGTGTAAATGTGATCTATAAATCATGGACATTCCAAATAACACATGCATTTGTGTTTTGCAGAAGAATGCAAATGAGGAGCAAGTTTGTAATACAACTATTTCACATGATGGATTGCAATTTCTGGTACATCTGCTTGCATTATTAGCCTCCCGAAGACTAAACCAGAACAGAATGTTACTGCTACACTGACTAATAAATATTTATATTAATACTGTCAGATATTATGTTTCACTGTTCTGAGCAGTTATGAAGGAGGGACTATGAAAAATGGCTCAAAAAAGAAAAAAGAAAAAAATAGACATTAAATATATTTGAAAATAAATATTACAATATTTAAAAAATGTTTATTGGTAAAAAAAAAAAAATAATAATACAATTAAAAATTGTATTTTAATTAAAAAATATTAAATAAATAAACTTTTAATAAAAACTGTTTAATAAAATTTTAATGCATAACACTGTTTTCAATAGATATATAGATAGAATTATAAATTATATAATTATTGTATTACAAATTATTAAAGGCAAATTAATTATTTATTAAAAATATTTAATACAAATAAAATACCTAACATTGTTTACAATGATAGATAGATAGCTAGATAGATAGATAGATAGATAGATAGATGAAATTACAATTTTATTATTATTGCAAGTTAGATATTATATATATCATTTTTACTTACAATAAAAATGTAATTAATAAAATAAAACTAAATAACAATTAATTAAATAAAAATTAATTAAATTAAATTAAAAATTAAAATGTAATAAAACATTATAGATAGATAGACAGATAGATCGATAGATAGATAGATAGATTATAATATATTACAACTATTATAAATATTATATACAATGTAATTTAATAAAATAAAAATGTAAATTCAATAATAATAATTAATTATTAAAAATAATTTGATAAAAATGAAAGTACATAACTGTTTGTTGGATAGATAGTAAATATTTTTTATATCAATTTGTTTTTACAATATTTACGAATTAAAAGTTTTTATATTGTTTATAAAATTGTATTGTATTATAGATATTATATATAATAATTTATACTTACAATATTTAAAAAAACTAAAAATGTAATTTAATAAAATAAAACCTTTAATATAAATTAATAAAAACAATTTAATAAAAATAAAATGCATAACAGATAGATAGATTATAATTATATTAAAAGTATTATAAATATTAAATATAATAAAATAATTTAGTTTTACAATATTTAAATTAAAAACATAATGTAATAAAATAAAAATGTAAATGTATTATTATTATTATTATTATTATTATTATTATTATTAAAATAATTTAATAAAAATTAACATACATAACTGTTAGATCAATAGTATTATGCATTTTATTAATATTGTATTATAAATATGATATAATATATCAATTTGTTTTTACAATATTTACAAATTAAAAGTTTTTGTATTGTTTATGATTGTATTGTATTATAGATATTATATATAATAATTTATTCTTACAATATTTAAAAACTAAAAAATTGTATTTAATAAAATAAAACTTTTAATATAAATTAATAAAAACAATTTAATAAAAAATTAAATGCATAACAGATATATAGATTATAATTATATTTAAAGTATTATAAACATTAAATATAATAATTTAGATTTACAATATTTAAATTAAAAAAGTAATGTAATGAAATAAAAATGTACATTTATTATTATTATTATTATTAAAAATAATTTAATAAAAATTAACATACATAACTGTTTGTTAGATAGATAGTATTATACATTTTATTAATATTGTATTATAAATATTATAGAATATATCAATTTGTTTTTACAATATTTACAAATTAAAAGTTTTTGTATTGTTTATGATTGTATTGTATTATAGAAATAATATATAATTTATACTTACAATATTTAAAAACTAAAAAAAATGTATTTAATAAAATAAATCTTTTAATATAAATTAATAAAAACAATTTAATAAAAATTAAAATGCATAACAGATATATAGATTATATTTAAAGTATTAAAAACATTAAATATAATATAATAATTTAGATTTACAATATTTAAATTAAAAATGTTATGTAATAAAATAAAAATGTAAATTTAATAATAATAATAATTATTATTATTATTATTAAAAATAATTTAATAAAAACTAAAGTACATAACTGTTTGTTAGATAGATTTTTTTTTATTGTATTATAAATATTATATATCAATTTGTTTTTACAATATTTACAAATTAAAAGTTTTAGTATTGTTTATGAAATTGTTTTGTATTATAGAAATAATATATAATTTATACTTACAATATTTAAAAACTAAAAAATTGTATTTAATAAAATAAAACTTAATATAAATGAATAAAAACTATTTAATAAAAAATGAAATGCATAACATAGATAGATTATAATTATATTAAAAACATTATAAATATTAAATATAATATAATCGTTTAGATTTACAATATTTAAATTAGAAACGTAATGTAATAAAATAAAAATGTAAATTTATTATTATTATTATTATTAAAAATAATTTAATAAAAATTAACATACATAACTGTTTGTTAAATAGATAGTATTATACATTTTATTAATATTGCATTATAAATATTATATATCAGTTTGTTTTTACAATATTTACAAATTAAAAGTTTTAGTATTGTTTATGAAATTGTTTTGTATTATAGAAATAATATATAATTTATACTTACAATATTTAAAAGCTAAAAAAATATATATTTAATAAAATAAAACTTTTAATATAAATTAATAAATACAATTTAATAAAAATTAAAATGCATAACATAGATAGATTATAATTATATTAAAAGCATTATAAATATTAAATATAATATAATAATTAAATATAATATAATCGTTGAGATTTACAATATTTAAATTAAAAACGTAATGTAATAAAATAAAAATGTAAATTTATTATTATTATTATTATTATTATTATTATTAAAAATAATTTAATAAAAATTAACATACATAACTGTTTGTTAAATAGATAGTATTATACATTTTATTAATATTGCATTATAAATATATATCAATTTGTTTTTACAATATTTACAAATTAAAAGTTTTAGTATTGTTTATGAAATTGTTTTGTATTATAGAAATAATATATAATTTATACTTACAATATTTAAAAACTAAAAAAAAATGTATTTAATAAAATAAAACTTTTAATATAAATTAATAAAAACAATTTAATAAAAATTAAAATGCATAACATAGATAGATTATAATTATATTAAAAGCATTATAAATATTGAATATAATATAATAATTTAGATTTACAATATTTAATTTATTATTATTATTATTATTATTATTTAAAAATAATTTAATAAAAATTAACATACATAACTGTTAGTTAGATAAATAGTATTATAAATGTTATTAATATTGTTTTATAAATTTTATATAATATATTATTGTTACATATTTTAGAATAATTACAAATGAAAATATTTAGTATTAAATGTTGAGTGCAACATTGTGCATTGTGGTGTGTCGTGCTCATACCAGTAAAGTATACGAGAGAGAGAGAGAGAGAGAGAGAGAGAGAGAGAGAGAGAGAGAGAGAGAGAGAGAGAGAGAGAGAGAGAGAGAGGAGAGAGAGAGAGAGAGAGAGAGAGTTCATTGACTCTCATTGAGTTTCTCCAGTATGGCGATCACACAGAGTCGGTCTGTCGTTACACCGGAGATCTCGTGAATGAATCGTGACTCAACCGCACTGAATCATCGGATGCAATGAGAATATAATGAGAAATCAGAGGCTGAGATGAGAGTCTGATGTTGGAGGGTTTTTAACGGAATCCGAGCGGCGGAAATTCGCTCCGGTAAGTCAAAACCAAACTTCTGTTCTTCACTTCACTAAACCTCCATTAAACACACAACTACAAACCAAAACCCAGAATTATACACGACAATACAGCGCTTTAAATGATAATCTAACACTGTAAAGTGTAAAAACGTACTTAACATCTGCATGAAAGAAACTCTGAGAGCTGAATGAGGTGAAGATGGAGTTAATGTTTGACAACATGGCTGCTCGCTTTCATCTCTTCATTCCTCCAACTTAACAAAATGTATAGTTTTAATCTTTGTTCTTTTATATATACCATACACATTGTTATAGATTTTAGCTTTATTTCGGTGTAGATTGAGCAAACGCGTCTGTTCCTGCAGTTGAAACCGTTTCCGTTGAGCGAAAACAACAAACGCAAAACATCCTGAAACTCTGAAACTTATTACCGAACATCAGAGATTCATAAAAGAGATTTCAGCTCTTCGTGTGAATTTGTGTGTTTATGGGATATTTTCAGCCGGTGCATGTGTGTTTTGTTGTGTTTCCGCAGGAAGTCAGAAAGAGAAACTCAAACGGGACTTTAAGGTGTAGACAAAAATACCATGGTATTACCATGTTTTTGAACAGTATTTCTTTGACGTAGCCTACTTTAGAATAGTTACGTCGTTTCCTAAAAGTACAAATGTAGTACCACGATACAGAGATGGTAATACCCTAGTACTTTATACCGTGGTATTTATTTCCATGATGCTATTCTAACACATTTCCAAAAATACCATGGTGCCATGTCCAAAAACTGGGTTCGGACAAGGTGCTTAAAATGCTTTAAGTACCTAAATTTGACTTTTTGAAATTTAAGGCCTGGAAAACCATTGATAATAGCAATATTCCTGAAGAGGTACTTGAAAAGAGGTTTAATTATTGAAAGAATGTATCTATGAAATAATAAAAAATACATTGTCATGAAACTATCGAGCTAAACCAGTAGTAGTACTGACTGTCGTGTAAACATGGCTGAAGACGCAAAAAGAGGAACAGATGAACCGAATCAATTGAGTCATTTACGTTGGAACCGCTCCGATTGATTCAAACTCGTGACTTCGATTATTCATTTCAAGCGATTCACTAGCAAAAACCAGATCAGATTAAAAAAAAAAAACACGATTCACTGTTTTAAAGCGTTCCAATCCAATCGCGAATCTTTTGATTCATATCAGGACTTCGGAGCGGGTTCGCGAATCATTTGACTTATATCCGAACTTTGCATATCGCGAATCAATTGATTTAGATCGGAACTTCGCGTATTGCGAGTCATTTGATTCAGATCAGGACTTCAGAGCAGGTTCGCGAATCGTTTGACTTAGATCCGAACTTTGCGTATTGCAAATCAGTTGATTCGC
Organism: Cirrhinus mrigala; assembly: GCA_036247105.1. Lineage (NCBI taxonomy): Eukaryota > Metazoa > Chordata > Actinopteri > Cypriniformes > Cyprinidae > Cirrhinus > Cirrhinus mrigala. Next base: position 31,302,047 of record CM070026.1, on the reverse strand, counting down.
GAATCTTTTGCTTTATATCGGAACCTAGGAGCGCGAATCGCGAATAATTTGATTCAGATCGGGACTTCGGAGTGGTTTCTCAGATATTTTTTTTCTGATTTTTTTTTGTGCTTGAAAAGTCCTTGAAAGTCCTGGATTTTTTTTACAGTATCTGTACGAACCCTGCCAAAAAGCATGTTTGTTCTGTGGTACTGATGTATATGCTTATTCAGTACCATGGTATGACCACGGTACGTTTTATAAGAAATCTGACACTGAACTTTGAGTTCTGGATTGGTTATTAAACTTGTTTATTAATGGTGAGATTTTAACACATTAAAGGCACTTGGTGTGTACCATAGTACTAAATTATTACCTTATAGTGTTATTTATGTGGTACTCTAAAGAATATGTTGCTGCTACCATAATGGTTGTGTCCTAAATACCGTGGTAATACCATGGTGCTTTTTGTAAGGGGTTTTAACTTGTGCTCTGGTTTTTATTATTAACTTTTAATAAAAGATTATGAGCACAGACAGTGTTTTTCTTTTAGAATCGGACACAATAAGACCAGAAAAACTGACGTTGTTGTTATCTGTGAGTTTGAGAGATCATATTTGTGCATGTTCATACCAGACCAGAGAGAGTTTAAGTCGTCACCCAGGCAAAAATAACCACCAGAGTGTCTTCATGCCAGTCACTACTTTACTTTTGTATGTGTATGTGCGCAAGTGAATGGGGCCCCTGCTGCTCTCTGGCTTTGGCTTCTTAAAACAAAGTGTTTGAAATCCATTTATTCAAGTGACCTGAGTAAAAGCTCGCTCACACACACACACGTAGAAGTTGACAGTGGTTTGAGATCAGGAATCTTTGGAATGTTTGTCCCCCTCGTTGGATATTCTGCCTACCTGCTACACACACACACACACACACACACACACACACATGATGCATGTCCACATTTACAGTGGCATTCAGACAGACTGATGGCCTCTTCCAGAATTAGGACGTCATAAAATAATCATACGAACTGGCAGACCGTAAAAGGGCGTGTTCATTATATTGATTATGACATCATTGTGCAGTCTGCAAAACGTAAGGGATAGTTTAGCCAAAAATGAAAATCCTGGCCTCATTTAGGGTACGTTTACTTGACAATGATGTACTACAAGGTGGAAAACGTTATTTTTTTATTTGCATTTTTTTTTTTTGCATTTTTTTTTGCAAGTTTTGTGCTCAGGTGTCAATGTTGTCAAAATGGTCTCCGTTCACACTGATCCACATAAACGAGTAAAATGCTGTAATATGCATGCCAGCACAGTAGTTGGCAATGTCAGTTCAATGTCAATTCAATTTTTTTATTTTTTTCCCCCATTTTTTTTCCAATTAAATGATTTTTTTTTTCATTTAAATTTTTCTAGACTCTATTGTAATGGTTAAATTAAAAAATATTAAACTAAAAGCATGTATAAATAATTTAAATAATGAAACTTTCACAATATAACAGCAATTTTAAGTTTAACAAAAAATTAAATATGTTTTTTTTTTTCCAAATTCTCCAGTTTCCCATTAATCTGTAACAAATCAAATATTTTTTTAAATAATTTCTCAAGTTTTCCATCAATTTTTGGGATGCCATTTTAATGGTTTCATTAAATTTTAATAATGAAAATCATCTCTAATTGATTGATTTATTTTTTTTTCATTATTATTTTATTTATTTATTAATAAATAAGTAAATCAATTCTGATAAATATTTTCTTCTGGTAACAATTCCTTAAAAAAATATACTTAAAACCAATGTTTTAATAATAATTTTATTAGTAGTAGTACTATCATTATATTACAGTAATATTTTTTTCTGTCACTGTTTCTTCAAGTTAAACCAAACTTTTATTTTGACGAGTTGCTCTAAAGACCTTTATGTTTCTGTTTGTATATGATATAAGATAGTCTCCCGGTTTCACAGACAAGGCTTAAGTCTAATCCCAGACTAAAATATTAGTCTGAGCTGAAAAAAACTTGCACTCACTGATCTTAAAATGTATCGCTGGACACCAGTAATGTAAAAAAAAAAAAAAAAAAAAAAAAAAACTACTTAAATGTACTGATTGAACTATGGCCTAATCCTGGCTTAGTTTAAGCTCTATCTGTGAAACCAGGCCAGTATTTCTCAAAAGAAATGGTAAAATGCTATTATAATGCTGTATTATAATAACTGGATTCTGCAATTCTGCCCATGTTTTCCGCATCATCTTACACTTCATAAAGAAACTCACACATGTAGACAGAACACGTAATATGTATGTGCGTGATGAGACCGTATTCACAAATTTGCATTTTTATTATTTATATGGAGACGATAATCTTACTGTTTTCTAAAACTTATGCTTTGAAACCTGATTTCAAAAGTTTGCATTTTTCAGGCCCCCAAAACCCCATTGTCATCTAAATTGTTGTGGCCAAAATGCATAAAAAGTAATCAGTTTTTAGTTGAAAACAGTGTTTTATAAACCTTCCCAAACTCGCCCTCATTTGTTCTGAATTTCTTTCTTCTGTCGAGCACAAATACGATATTTTGAAGAATCGAAAGTTGCTGGTAGCCATTGACTTCCATAGTTTTTTTTCCATGCAATGGAAGTCAGTGGCTGCCGGCAACTGTTTGGTTACCAACATTCTTCAAATGATCATTTTTTGTGTTCAACAGAAGAAAGAAATTCATACAGGTTTGAAACTACACTCAATACTTCACATGTCTTTTGTACTTCATATATATATATACATATGTGTATATGTATATGTGTTACATGTTACTGCACTGTAAGGACGATCCTGTACATGAGAGTGAGTAAAAGCTAAAAAAAAAAAAAATAAAAAAATCATTTTTTGGGTAAACTATCCCTTTAACTCAATTCTGAAACGTTACTAGGTTGAATCAGTGGAGGTTTACTCCAGATGCACCTGTCATGACCTCATCTGAAAGAACTTTTGGCCTTTATTTAAGCCAGTTTATGATGTTTTTTTTATGATGATGATCTTGCTGGCATGGTGTGCTTTTTTTTTTTTTTTTTTTTTTTTTTTTTTAGTGTGCTTGTTTCTGGAAGTATATTTTCCATTTATTTTCTCCATTTCAGGTCATTTAAAAAAAAAAACACACTTCAGCTAAACAGCTTAAAGGTGAAACTCAACATTTAATAAATTAGTATTAGAAGTGTTAGCATTTCCACAGTGACTTCTCTGATTGGTGGATCTTTCTGCAGGATTAGTGGTAACTTAAAGAAAAAAAAAAGCAGAAAATCCAGAAAAATCTGTAATATTGTGACATATTATTTCAATCTAAAATAACCTTTTTCTATGTGAATATATGTTAAAATGTAATTTATTTTTGTGATCGAAGCTGAATTTTCAGCATCATTACTCCAGTCTTCAGTGTCACATGATCCTTCAAAAGTCATTCTAATATGCTGATTTATGTTGGAAACAGTTAAGCTGCTTAATATTTTGTTGGAACTTGATATGTTTTTTCAAGATCCTTTAATAAATAAAAAGTAAAAAAGAACGGCATGTATTTAAAATAGAAATCTTTTGCAAGACAAAAATACCATTTAAGGAGAAACACTGCAGGTGGCTAGGGTAAAAACATTAACTAGTTATCGCCTTGCTTACCCAGTTGATTGATTACATTGATAATTGCAAACATTTTTTGTATTACAAGGTTTCTAAAATGTTAGGTTTAAATATGCAAATGAGGCATTATTTACTGAAATGTGCACTAATTTGTATAAATGTCTAGTACAAAAATTTGAACACTGGATGAAGTCAGTTTCAAAATTCTTGTTTTAATTTTTACAAATTAGAGTCAAATTTTTTTACAGAGGAAATTTTGGGCATCTCATTTTTGTCACTCCATAATTCAGAAAATACTTAAAACAGACAGAAAACAATATATTTTCTCAATTTTTGGAGAATAAAATGTATATAATCAAGCAAATTATATCTGAACAAATCCCCCTGAAAAAACCTTCAGGATATAGGCAGAAATAAAAATGTAAAGTTTGGTGAGTGTAAGTGCTCCTGAAGTGGAGATTTACGGCCCAGTGTAGGAGAAAAAAAACTCATTTTGAGAAAACGGCATTTAAAAATATGGATTGTAATTGAAATCTATTGACACAAATAGATAAAGTGCTGCAATAAAAAAAAAAAAAAAAAAACACTTAATGTTTTCTTTCCACTAGTTTGAAAAAACACTTTATGAAAAACCTCAATCTTGACAGGTGCATGAAAAAAAAAAAAAAAAAAAAAAAAATATATATAATATATATATATATATATATATATATATATATATATATTTAAATATTATAAAACAAATGTTTTATATATTTAAAAAATTAAATATAATTTTTCTATCAATTTTAAGTTAGAAATTTATAAATACCATTTATAGGTTTGTGGTCAGTATTTTTATTTACATTTTTTAAATTAAATTTTGCATTTTTTTATTTTTTTATTTTTTATTTTTTTAAAGAAATTAATACTTTTATTCAGTAAGGATGTGTGAAATTGATGAAAAAGTGATGGCAAGGACTTATATTGTTAGAAAATATTTCTATTTTTAATAAATGCTGTTCTTTTTAACTTTTTATTTATCGAAGAATCCTGAAAAGAAGTATCAGAGCTTCCAAAAAAATATAAAGCGGCATAACTGTTTCCAACATTGATAATAAAATTAATAAAGGAGCATATTAGAATGATTTTTAAAGGGTCTTGTGACACCAAAGATGAAAATTCAGCTTTGCATCACAGGAATAAATTATATTTTCAAATATATTAAAATGCAAAACCATTATTTTAAACTATAATAATATTTCACAATATTATAGTTTCTTCTGTATTTTTTAAATTGTTTTTATTGTTCTGTGTGTGTGTGTGTGTGTGTGTGTGTGTGTGTATATATATATATATATACATATATATATATATATATATATATATATATATATATATATATATATATAAAATATTATAAGGGCATGGTTTTTATGTTTTTTTTTTTGTTTGTTTTTTATCATTTTATGTATATATACATGTTGTTGTTTTGATATTATGCTTTAATTTTATTTTTTTTATTGTATAATTCTTATTCTCAGTTGCATTTGTTTACTCTCTTTACAACGGTAACTGAAAAAGTCAACTTCTTATTCTTATCTTTTGATTTAGTTCGAGCCGGGTGTGTTCTTGACAGCTTTCATTACTTACTTTGCATTCCAGTGTGTGTTTAACTTCTGGGCTTTTCAGCCTTATTTGTCTCTGTACGAAATGCAAATAGAGCTGATGGCAGTCCTGTGAAACACAAACACACACACAGTCTCTCCTGCGCTCCGTCACGTCTCTCTGAATGGATGTGACGCCTGAGTTTGATCTGATTTTTGCACACAAAGACATTGAGCTGCATGAGAGAGAGACTGAATATGGACAATAGAGGAGCGTCTGAAAGGCAGATCAGGGCCGCTGTCCGCGGGAAACGTCCGAAGGCTTTGTTGATCTCTCTTGAGGAGATATTCAATCATTTGCTCCGCGTCACAGCAAACTGATATGAGTTGGCGGAGGAAGAAAAGAACACAAACTCCTCCGACTCAAAAGAAATATCTTCAGATGATTAATTAAGACACTTATTTGATGCTAAATATACACGCAGTATTTATGCACACGTGGTGTTTAAACAGGCAGATGGAGCTGTCAGTTGTGGTCGTCATAGCAAATGTTACTGTGGTAAATGTTTCCATAACACAGTCATACACCACTGCTACTGTAGAGAGTTAGAAACTAGCTGATGAAATGGTAGTAATTAATGATTTTAAGTGCGATTCCACACAAAGTTACACTGACAGGTGGAAACCTGTTTCAGGCTGGTTGACATACTGATGTTGGGCGAATGTTTGCGTTATTGCAATCCAGTGTTTTATCATCATGTAAATGTGTTTTTATTGCTAACATAAACGTTTGGTTTTCTGTGATGTCTTCAACATTGCTACTGCCTTCTGAAGTCAATTTGTCACCAATGTAATGTTATCTAACTGCTAGATGAGGTTTTGCTGAAATTGCAAAACTTGTTGTGAAAGTCTTGCAAGCATCAGTTAAGATGGTTTGATCATTATAAACAAATCTAATGTTTTGCAACACTTGCACTCTTTGAAGCAATATTTATAAATTTATATCTGTCATGAAGTTGCATTATCCTGTAAATGATCTTATTATTGCAAATGTAAACAATATATTGTGTTCTATTTTTTTAATACAATTTTATTTTTATTTTTTTTAAATATTATTAAATGTTTTCTATATTTAAGAATTAAAAGTAATTTTTCTATGAATTAAGTGTTATAAGTTTTATATTTATTTTAAAATATTATATATTAAAATGTACACACACTTTTTGTATAGTTGTTTGTATCATTTTTAAGTGTTACAAATTTTATATTTATATAAACAATTATATATCAATTAGAATAAATCAATTAGTAAATCAATTAGAATAAATCAATTAGTAAATCTAAAAATCGTATTTATATATACAAAATAAATTTTTATATAATTCTATTATATAATATAACTCTGCAATATAATATAACTGTTACTAATTTGTAATATTTTTATAAAATTTTTAACAAGTTTTATTTATTTTACATATATATACACACACACACTTTATATAAATTGTATAATTTTATTATAATTTGTAAGTGTTATAATGTTTGATGTATATAAAAAATTATATCAATTAGAATATCAACTGTTATTTCTGATATACACAATATATAATCTATTAACTTTTAATATTTTATATACTTTTTAACAAATGTTATATATATATATACATAATATAATTCTTAAGAGTTATAGAATGTATATTTATAGTTAATATTTTTTTTATTTATTTTGTGTATTTTATTTTTATGTGTGTGTATGAGCAGTGTTATGTATTTTAATTTTGTCATTTATTTTCATTTATTCCATTACATTAAATGTCGAATATTGAAAACATATTATATATTGTATTATATATTTACAATATAATTAAAAATATATGTAACAAATATTTGAAAAATAATTTCAGCATATTTGCCTGATACAAATAAGTGATGGCTGTAAAATGTTGCCTTGTCAAGTAAAAGAGCATTTCTGTTGAGCTTTGGACTGTTGCCGTTGTTTCATAACTGCTCACAGCAGTGTACCAATAATATCTGCCAGTATTATTAATATCTGGCTGTAATATTAATACCTGCCAGCATTAGTCAGTGTGAGTATAGCAGCAGCAGCAGCATTCTGTTCTGCTTTGGTCCCAGAGGGGCCGTCATGTCTGAAGTAAATGAGCGGCTCAACTCTGGGTTTGGTTCTGAACTGAATGCAGGTATGAATGGAGGTCCGAGAATGAACTGCATCAGCACAGGCTAAAATCTGCCTGACCACACACACACACCCCTCATATGGTGCCTTTACATAATTGTTTTCCACTTACGGCGTGAGTGAAAGGTCATGTGTTTGGGCGGCTGACAGGAATAGTAAACTCACTGCCGCCCGTCTGTGTGACTCCTCCTCTACTTCCACTTTGAGGGTGTTTGTGTTTGTGGTTGTGCAAAGACATTGTGTTTGAGGTAATCGTGAATTCTAGCGACAGCTTAATACTGAAATGATGCTGAAATGGATCAGCTTTGAGCTGCTGTTGATCAAGAATTAAAAATGCATTAGAGAAATGGAGTGAGTTGATGCATCACTTGCCGTTATGGCTGGGTTTCTTTCACCTCAACCCTTTTCTCTAGAGAACTGTGTGCTGTTTGTGGATTCATGCCTCGATTGTCAGTTTGGTCACTTGTCTTAAAATAGAAATAGAATCAGCTCGTTCTGTATTTTATGCATGGCAACACAAGGTTCCTGCTGAATGCATGCACCATTAAAATGGATCTCAAAGTTTTTTTTTTTAAATAAAATGGATTTAAAATATAATGAACATACATTTACAAAAGTACTATATATAATCTAATAATTTATAATGTATTATTATTATTATAAATTATATTTATAATATTTGTTAAATGTATTTAAATTATATTTAATTTAATTATATTATATGTATATATATACATACACACACACACACACAATATATATATATTATATATTATATATAATGAGTTTAAAATATAATTACCATATATTTTTGCGAAAAGTACTATATATATATATATATATATATATATATATATATATATATATATATATATATATATAATATCTGTTAAATGTATATAAATTATATAATTTATAATATAATTATATATTTTGTAAATGTATTCATTTATATTTATTGTAAACGTGTTTGAATTATATTTCATTTCACTATATATATAAATGATAATATAAAATATGATATATTATATAGAATATTTATTTTAAATATTTTTCACTAATATTTTTCTGATAAGAATAAGGAAATTATGTTTTATATATTTATATATTTTATATTTATTTATTTGTTTTTTTGTTATTAGGATTGTTCGCTCAAAAATAATGGAAATTGCTTATACAATTCAAATACATAAATCTTAAATCTAAGCTTAAATATTGTATTGTTGGTGGTTATTGAAAAAATTTCATTTGCCAGGATTTCTCATCTTTTTTTTTTTTTTTTATTGAACTTTCCTTCTTTAATATGTTTATATATAAAATAAATATTTAAAATTTTTAATGTTAAAATCATATAGTAATATAAATACATGTATTTTTTTAGATTTCCAATAAATTCTATATTTATGTGCAATTGTGCAATTTTATTTTTGTATTTAAATTTTTATTAATTATTATCTTTTTGTATAGCAAAGAATCATTACTTAGACAGCAAACATTTCAGAAAAAAATCCAGTCTGTTTTTTTTTCTCCCAAAAAAGTTATATATTTGTTTATAGTTTGTTTAAGATCCGAATATGTAATTAATTTGTAGATTTTTACATCTGCTAATGAAATCGACCACTGCTGTGAACTAAAGGCATTGAAAAATGGAATCCTTTCATAATACACTTCAGTATTTACTGAATGAGGAACTAAATGAGTTTTGAATGGAGTCACGCTGCATTTATCACTCCATGTAACAGAAGAAATCTTGCGCCTCAGTGACAGGAGCAGATGTGATTGACAGACTGACGTGTGACGTCCAAATAAGTGATCACAGATGCAGTGTGGGAATCAGAGATGTGCTGGACTGTTGCTGTGATTCATGTGGGATTAATCTGTGGCTAATGTGACGTGTGTGACCAAACTGAAGTGAGCAAATGTCTGATCATCTCGCTTTCTTCCTATTTTCAGGCCTCTTGATGCTCTCACCTGACTGACCTACAGCCGAGATCAGGTAACTAATGACAGGTGTTTCCTTTTAATTAACTTGTACTTCTACATTTCATATTTTAGTTGCATTATCATTCAAAAGATCGGGGTCTGTAAGATTTATTTTGAAATAAGACTTCTGCTTACCATGGCTGAATTTATTTGATTAAAAATACAGTAAAAACTGTAAAATATTTTTTGAAATTTAAAATAACCATTTTCGATTTGAATATATTTTTAAATGTAATTTATTCCTGTGATCTAAAGCCGAATTTTCAGCATCATTACTCCAGTCACATGATCATTCAGGAATCATTCTAATATGCTGATTTGCTGCTCAAGAAACATTTCTGTCACTTTTGACCAATTTAATGCATTATTGCTTAATGAAAGTATTAAATCTTTATGTCCCCAAACTTTTGTGTATAAATAGCTTCATTAAGGATGATTGTGATTAAAACATTACACCGTTTAAGGAAGTTTCAGTCCTCAGCTGCAGTCGGTGTGTTTGTGTGTGTTGGTGATTTTTAGCGTGTCGGTGTGATGAGTGTTAATGTGAGTTCAGGACACTGGAATGTTTTAGCTGTGAGCTGCTGCACGTCTGGACCGACTGTTTGAGAAATTATTCCCCACTCAAGTGTGAGTTCATGCAGAAACTCATAAGTTCAAATAAACGTTTTTAAGGCAATGAGGACAAAACAACGATGTCACTGAATTGAAGAGGACAGAGAATGAAGTTCTTACAGAGTGGATGTCAGCTTTAGTCAAGTTGTGTTAAACGTAGCTGTTGTCAGTGTTTGTGCCTCTGTGTCCCAGGGGATTATGGGTAAGTCTCACCGGAGACCCTCAAATCCCTGCAGGAATGTGTGTTCACATGCTTCAGTGCTTTGCAGTAAGTAGAGAGAAATTCGGTTCTGTTCTTTTTTAAGATGCAACTGAAATTCAGTTGCGTGTCAGCTGTCAGTGAGTGGCACAAAAAGTCACTGCTAACAGGTTTTTGGCATCTCTGGTTGCTGGGGCGTTCCAGGTCGTAACCATTTAACTCATTAAGTGTTTCTAATTGAGAGATAGTTCACCCAAAAATGAAAATTCTGTCATTGATTCCTTATCTGTTTTGACTTTTCAATCCCCATACAGATTTTTAAACTTCCCTTCTATAATATTTGAACAATTAAATATAATATAATGTTAAATGTTTAAATCAGAGAGCTGTTTGTTTGTAATTGTGCAATTTTGCAAGTTTTTTTTATCGAATGATTAATATGACAACAGACGTTTTAGAAAAAATCCTGTGTATTTTCTTTTTCCAAAAATATTTATATTTAGTTCAAGTTTGCTTAAGTATGTCATTAGTATTTTTTTCATCATGATTTAAAAGTACCAGTATTAAACCAATTTTTTTTTTAGATAATTCAGAAATAATTTATATTTTAGTAATAGCGGAGAATAAATGGCATTACCATCACATTTTATTACCATCATGCATGGTTAAAAAAAATACACTATTATACATTATGCAAATATTTATTTACTTATTTATTTATTTATTTACATTTCAGGACAAAAATTCATTGCCATCACATTTTATCATGCATTATTAAAAAAAAAAACATTATAGTTATACAAAAATGTATTTATTTATTTTTTTATAGTTACAATACAAGAGAAAAATCCATTACCATCGTATTTCATGATGCATTGTTAAAAACAAATAGTTAAAAATTATACAAAAATGTATTTATTTTTTTTATTTTTTATAGTTACAATACAAGAGAAAATCCATTACCATCATATTTCTTCACCATCATGCATGGTTTAAAAAAAACGTGGTTACACATTATGCAAAAATTTATTTATTTATTTATTTATTTTTATTTTTTTATAGTTACAATACAAGAGAAAAATCCATTACCATCATATTTCATCATGCATTGTTTAAAAAAACATAGTTAATCATTATAAAATGTTTATTTATTTATTTATTTAGTTTTATAGTTACAATACAAGAGAAAAATCCAATACCATCATATTTCTGTACCATCATGCATGGTTTAAAAAAACATGGTTACACATTTTACAACTATTTGTTTATTTATTTATTTATTTATTTATTTAATTTTTATAGCTACAATACAAGAGAAAAATCCGTTACCATCCTATTTCTTTATTATCATGCATGGTTTAAAAAAAAACATAGTTACACATTATACAAATATGTATTTATTTATTTATTTATTTTTATAGTTATAATACAAGAGAAAAATCATGCATTGTTAAAAAAAAAACATAGTTAAACATACAAGAGGAAAATCAATTACCATCCATATATCATGTATGGTTTTAAAAAAAAACAAAAATATGTGTTTATTTATTTATTTTAGTTACAATACAAGAAATAAAAAACCATTAGCATCACATTTCTTTAGTTTAATGCGTGGTTTTAAAAATCTACAAAATGTAAAATTTAAAAATTGTCTTTATTTTAGTAACAACACAAGGTAAAAATACCTTCACATATATAATATATAATAATTATTATATTATATAATAATTTGCCTTCACATTTCATTACCACCATGCATAATTAAAAAAAAACATTATGCAGAAATCCACTTGAACATTAAGACCTTGATGTGAGTTTTACATGTGTGAAATGTTTGAAGATGTTTCATTCTTTTAAAGAAATCATTTGTTTCAAGATTTCAAAAGCTCAAAAGTGCCTCTAACTGAATAACCGTCTATGGTTTATTTCTCTCTTTGTTTCTCTAGGATGATAGAAGAGAGACGGAAGGGGAATGTTATGGCCGACAGGAAGCAGATCTTCACGGACATGAGTGAGTGCCACCCACCGTGTGACCTTTGACCTCTACTGCATGTATTCATAAACTGGTGCAGCTGAATATAAATGTGTGACTATTTCTTCAGAGACGCAGAATTATGACACCATCCGGCTGTCCACGTACCGCACCGCCTGCAAGCTCAGATTCATTCAGAAGAAATGCAACCGTGAGTAGCACTTTGCACCCTAGGAATAAATTACATTTTACAATATATTCAAATATAAACCAGTTATTTTAAATTGTAATATTATTTCACATTATTACTGTATTTTTGATCAAATAAATGCAGACTTCTTACATAAACAATAAAAATCTTACTGTCCTCCAAATTTTTGAAACAGTAATGTACATTAAAAATAACATTGGGTCACAATTTCAAGTTCACATGTTTATTTATCATATTTAGAGTAATATGAGCGAATGTAGTAAGGTTTCGTTTAAAATAATTCCCAATATTTCATGTGTTTTCTTTCCCAGTGCATCTGGTGGACGTGTGGAACATGATCGAGGCGTTCCGTGACAATGGTCTGAACACGCTGGACATCTGTACTGAGATCAGCGTGGCTCGGCTGGAGACCATCATCACCTGCATCTACCAGCAGCTAAACAAACGGCTGCCCACCACACACCAGATCAACGTCCAGCACAACACCAGCCTGCTGCTCAACTTCATGGTGGCGGCACACGACAGGTGAGCGTGTGTGTGTGTAAATTGATCAAAAAGTAACATTTAGAATGTTACAAAACATTCTACATTCTGTGTTGCAAAACATTCTATTTCAAATAAATGCTGTTCCTTTGAACTATTAAAGAATTCTAAAAAAATGTATCATGGTTTCAACAAAAATATGAAGCAGCACAACTGTTTTTAACATTGGTAATAATAAGACACGTTTCTTAAGAAAGCAAATCAGCATCAGTTCATTTGACAGTGTAACTGTGTGTGTTTTGCAGTGATGCTCAGGGAAGGCTGATGGTGTTTTCTGTTAAAATGATGCTGTCAGTGCTGTGTGGAGGGAAACTGGTTGATAAACTTCGCTGTAAGTTCATGCATTGATTTCGCCACTGACACCCACTAGTGGACAAATCACGTCAAGTCGACTTTTTTTGTTTGATTTATAAAATAGAATTTGTTTCAAAGCATCTTTCACAGTAATAGACATGAAAATAACAGAATCAATAGCTAACGAGTCATGGAAACGCCTAATTTCGAAAAAATATCCCTTGTATATTATATATATTAGCAAGTTTTTACGCTCACTCAAGGTAAAAAAAAAAAAAATTACTGATATGCATATCATCATGAATATGTTCTGTGGCTGATGTAATGAGTGCGTTTGTTTGTGTGTGTTAGATATTTTCTCTCAGATATCAGATACTCATGGTGCAATGGTGATGTCCAAGTTCGACCACTTCCTGCGGGAGGCACTGAAGCTGCCTGCTGCTGTGTTTGAGGGGCCGTCGTTCGGCTACATGGATCACTTCGCCAGATCCTGCTTTCCTCAACAAGTAACTATTTTACACACGTTTCTTCTCTTTGTCTTGTTAGTGATGTTTGAAAAACCTGACTATTACTGCTAAATGTCTTAGCAGAATATCTTAGCAACAACATAGCAACACCCTAACAACAGCATCATAGTGTCAAAACACTCAAAATAGCAACACTATATCAACACCCTAGCAACAGCATAGTAGTGCCCTAAACACTCAGAATACCTTAACAACCACATAGCAACACCCTAGCAAGTACAAAACACTCAGATTACCATAGTAACAGCATAGCAGTGCCCTAAACACTCAGAAATACAGCAGCAACCGCGTAGCAACACCCTAACAGCAGCAAATCAGTTCCCTAATCATTTAAAATACCATAGCAACTGCATAGCAACACCCTAACAACAGCATATCAGTGCCCTAATCACACAAAATACCATAGCAACAGCATAGCAACACCCTAGCAACAGCATATTTGTGCCCTAATCACTCAAAATACCATAGCAACACCCTAGCAACAGCATAGTGCCCTAAACACTCAGAATACCTTAACTACCACATAGCAACACCCTAGCAACAACATAGCATTTCCCTAAACACTCGGAATACCTTACCAACCACATAGCAAAACCCTAGCAACAGCATAGCAGTTTACAAAACACTCAAATTAACAAAGTAACAGCATAGCAGTGCCCTTAACACTCAAAATACCTCAACAACTGCGTAGCAACACCCTAATAACAGCATAATAGTGCCCTAATCACACAAAATACCATAGCAACAGCATAGCAACACCCTAACAACAGCATAGCAGTGCCCAAAACACTTAAAATACCATAGCAATACCCTAACAACAGCATAGCAATGCCCAAAATACCATAGCAACAGCATAGCAACACCCTAACAACAGCATAGCAGTGCCCAAAACACTTAAAATACTATAGCAACACCCTAACAACAGCATAGCAGTCCCCAAAACACTCAAAATACCATAGCAACACCCTAATGACAGCATATCAGTGCCCTAATCACTCAAAATACCATAGCAACAGCATAGCAACACCTTAGCAACAGCATAGCAGTGCCCTAATCACTCAAAATACCATAGCCACAGCATAGCAACACCTTAGCAACAGCATACCAGTGCCCTAATCACTCAAAATACCATAGCAACAGCATAGCAACACCCTAACAACAGCATACCAGTGCCCTAATCACTCAAAATACAATAGCAACTGCATAGCAGTGCCCTATATAATTTATTGTATGTTCTTTTTTAATATTAGTGTTTATTATTACCTTAACTTTATGTATGTCTGCGCTATGTTTGTATTTTCTGTACTGGAAGCTCCTAACACCAAGACCAATTCCTTGTGTGTGGACACACTTGGCAATAAAGCTCTTTCTGATTCTGATTCTGATTCTGATTCTGATTCTAACAACAGCATATCAGTGCCCTAATCATTCAAAATACAATAGTAACAGCATAGCAACACCCTAACAACAGCATAGCAGTGCCCTAATCACTCAAAATACCACAGCAACAGCATAGCAACACCCTAACAACAGCATAGCAGTGCCCTAAACGCTCAAAATACCTCAGCAACCACATAGCAACACCCTTACAACAGCATATCAGTGCCCTAATCACTCAAAATACCATAGCAACAGCATAGCAACACCCTAACAACAGCAAATCAGTGCCCTACTCACTCAAAATACCATAGCAACAGCATAGCAACACCCTAACAACAGCATACCAGTGCCCTAATCACTCAAAACACCATAGCAACAGCATAGCAACACCCTAACAACAGCAAATCAGTGCCCTACTCACTCAAAATATCATAGCAACAGCATGGCAACACCCTAGTGGCAGCATGGCAGTGCCGTAAACACTCAAAATACCAGAGCATCCACATAGCTACACCCTTGACTAGCAACAGTGGGTTTTGCACCAGAAAAGCACCACTCACTTTTTGTCAAAAAATGCAGAAATGTGTAAATCTTGGTCAGTTCTGTCATGGATATATGTTTGAGTGTGTGTGTGTGTGTGTGTTTAACAGAAGAAGGTGATGCTGAACATGTTTTTGGATACTCTGATGTCAGATTCTCCTCCTCAATGTGTCATTTGGCTTCCTCTGCTGCATCGGCTGGCCAACGTAGAGAACGGTAACACACACACTGAATAATATACACTTAATTATTCATATTACTCACACTTATTTATGCTGCCGTGACAAAGCTGGAATTTGTACAGATCCCTTATTCCATGAACATTCATTTTCTAGTTTAATATTCGTATGTTCCAGCACAATGAATCTCTCTCTTTCTCAGTCCATCATCCGGTGGCGTGTTCGTTCTGTCGGTCGGAGGGCATGACGGGATTTCGTTATCGCTGTCAGCAGTGTTTTAACTATCAGCTGTGTCAGGACTGTTTTTGGCGCGGCCATGCGAGCGGGAACCACAACAACCAGCACGAGATGAAGGAGTATTCGTCCTGGGTAAGTCATGTCATACTTTTTATTTATTTATTTATTTATTTTTAGATTACTTATGTTACTCAAATTTTTTCTTGCACTGAAAACAGTCATAATTTAGTTTTCTTAAAATGGAATTAAAAAATAAATAAATCATGGGAATTAATAAAATTATAAAAGTTTTTAGGCTGTATTTATTTGATTAAAAATACAGTACAAAACAGTAATATTGTGAAATACTATTATAGTTTAAAATAACTGTTTTCTAATTTAATATATTGTAAAATGTAATATACTCCTGTGATTTTTCAGCATCATTACTCCAGTCTTCAGTGTCACGTGATCCTTCAGAAATATTCTAATATACTGATTTGCTGCTTATTAATGTTGAAAATATTTGTTGAGTAATATTTTTGTGAAAACTGCAATATGATTAGATTGTTTGATGAATATAAAGTTAAAAAGAACAGCATTTATTTGAAACCGAGACCGTAACATTATAAATGTATTTTCTGTCACTTTTGATCAATTTAATGCATCCTTGATAAATAAAATAATTAATTTCTTTTAAAAAAAAATCTTACTAACCCCAAACTTTTATGGTTGTTTTAATGTTTTCATTATGCTTTCTATTGTGCAAGCTTCCCACAGAGTGGAAAACCACTGACATTTGTATACTAAATGTGCATTTCTTTATGCAAATGGATCTGTTACTTAATCTGAAACTCGTGTCTTGTCTTTTGGAGGTTTTCAGTTTTGGTTCCTTATATTTGTGTGTTTGTTCCAGAAATCTCCAGCTAAAAAGTTGGGTCGTGCCATCAGTAAATCTTTTGGCTGTGTACCAAGCAGAGAGCCGTCCCACCCCGTCTACCCAGAATACCCTGAGAAACCCCTCAACCTGTCCAATATAGTGTAAGACGGTCACACACACACACACACACACACACACACACACACACACACACACACAATCCTCTGTCTGTGGCCATTTTGGAAGTGTTGGGAATGTTTCTATTGGTTCCCGACATCACATGATCACATTGTCTGTGTGGACACACTGATGAGGGTTAGATACCATCACTCGACACAGACAGACAGAGACATAGAGACCGAGAAGGAGTTTGCTTTTATTTTCTGCTTACAGACGTGAGGTCAGTTACTGTATGATTTTGTCTTCATTCTGCGTAAATGTTTGTCCCGATCTGTCTGTTTTTTTTCCCAGGAATCCCGTTCTGTCTCTCACTGTTCTGTCTATGTTGCTTCAGTCTCTTAGTTTTGCATGACTGACCGGTTTGTGTGTGTGTGTGTGTGTGTGTGTGTGTGTGTGTGTATTTGGGTCAGTTGAACAGTATAAGGTTTTGATTTATTCAGAATGCATGGGTGTGTGTGAGAGAAAGTGTTTACAAATTGTTTTCAAAGTGTCCATGAAGTTTTATTAACATCAAATAAGATTTTAGTTTAAAGTGTATGTGAATGTATATTGAAAAGTGACTGTCTATGTTTAATCACCTTTTAGTTGTTTTGTAGTTCACTACAGTGTGACAAATTAAATACAAATTAAATCTAATGACAATTACAAATATTCCCTGCATGCCAATGAATGTGAAACTATGCAACTATGATTTAAAAATTCAAAACGTTGTTTAAAATAGACAAATAGTAAAATTATTTGACCTCAGCATCATTGAATTAATTAATATTTAGTATATATGTGACCCTGGACCACAAAACCAGTCATAAGGGTCAATTTTCAGAATAAATAAGCTTTCCATTGATTTTTTTTAGGATATGACAATATTTGGCCGAGATACAACTATTTGAAAATCTGGAATCTGAGGGTGCAAAAAAATCAAAATACTGGGAATATCACCTTTAAAGTCGTCCAAATGAAGTTCTTAGCAATGCATATTACTAATCAGAAATTAAGTTTTGATATATTTACGGTAGGAGATTTACAAAATTTATTCATGAAACATGATCTTTACTTAATATCCTAATGATTTTTGGCATAAAAGAACATTTTATAATTTTGACCCATAAAATGTATTGTTGGCTATTGCTACAAATACACCCGTGCTACCTAAGACTGGTTTTGTGGCTAAGGGTCACATATGTGTGTATGTATCAGCAGCACAAATTAGACAAATTAACAGTTGAATGTCAAAGGTTTCTGTTTTAAGGACAAAAAGCAGCATTCAAAAACCTGCAATTTGCAAAGGAGTGGAAACAAATTATAAAATTGGCTGATAATGTAACAAATATTTGTAGCCTGGCTTAGGAATTTTTTTTTTTTCCTGGTGATTTAAGAGATAATACAAAACTTCTTTACCTTACAAATGTTGTCGAAATCAAAAAATGCATAATATTTTGTGAGAAAGTGCAACAAGCTCAAGAAAAACTGGCATTTTTTTCTGGAATCAGCACCTTACAATTAGTAAGAAACAAGTATTGGATTTTATTCAGCAAATATAATGCAGGGTAGTGTTGTCTTGTATATATTTTGTGTACAGTACATATAGATAGATACCCATATTATTGTCTTTTTTTCCCTCTAGTCCTCCCCGTCCAATAGGAAACATGAATGAACCAGTCCTGCCCCCGTCTGCAGGTGTCAGCCCCGCTAAGAGGTGAGCACACCTGCTCTTCACCTTTGACCTTTCAGATGAGTGACTTTATAGTGTGTTGTATGTGAGAATTTTTTAATCCGTCTGTTACGACACACATATATTTATCATTCAGCTAGAACTTGATAATCTCTAATATACACACATTTCAAAATAAAGATGAATTTTTCTACATCATATTGTGATTTCTGTAGTAATTTGTAAAATACAAACTATTTCAATTAATAATGTCTTTTAATTTTTCTTTTTAATAAAGTAAATCTAGTTTAGATTTATAATTTCAGCCATCTATTGGTTATTAGCATTAAAATTAATTATAAGTTTAAAAATTGCAATTCAGGGTCCAAAACTACCTTTTTACAACAGCTGCTAATACCCAAGTAATAAATACCTAAATATTTTTTACAGGCCATGAAACTATTTGTAATTTAGTTTTTCATGTCACTTTCCACCATTTAGGAACATGAAAAAACTGAAAATATATATATATATATTTTTTTTTTTCATGGGAATTAATAAAAAAAAAAAAAAGTCATGGGAATTAAAAAAAATGTATAATATAACATTTTTGTTTAATTCATAAATATTTTTTACAAGCCATGAAACTGTATTTGCATTTATTAAAAACAGGCAATTACTACTACTACTACTACTTAGGGCTAAAACTAATTATGATTTTACTGTCAAAAATTACACTTGCCTTGTATAATGCAATTTTTTTAAAAACTCTCTGATGCACGAATCAGTAAAGGAAAAAGAAATGTTTAATTTCGCTTTTCAACAACACTAATTTTTTTTGTGTTAAAAATAAAAAAAAATAAAAAAACTGGTAGGTGTTGTTACTAGAACTTTACTAGGGAAGACTCTAAAAACATTGCATTTATTGTCTTTTAAAATATAGTATACTTTTATAGGGTAAGGCAATTTAATTAAGTTTGACCAAACAACAGGTTTTAATTCATGCAATTTTATGTTTTTCCCGTTACATTCTCTAGTAAAGAATAATTTCCAATCCATTTTTTCTCTAAAATGTATTTGCAATAGAAGATCACATGATTGCGGTTTGGCTGTAATATCATGTCCTGAATGGAAAAGACATGACTTTAATAAAATGTTTTAAAAAATGGCTTTTGTGGAGGGCTGGTGGATCCAGCCTAAAAATCATATTTTAATTAACTTTTCATGTGTAGTTTTTTTAATACAGTGTATATATATATATATTTGTACAGCAATACCAACTATTATTAGTAAATACTTATTATATAAAAGTCATTTTTATTTGATGAAATTGTAAAAATTAAATAAATTAATTAAATCGCAGCCTTAGGCACATCCCTAATACAAATTAGTGACTGAGCAGTGTTTTGTAAGCTTATAGTACAGCCCACTCATACGAAAACTGTTTAAATCTGTAATTTGGAATTAAATTTAATTTTGTGTGTGTGTGTAGAACGCCGACTCTAGCCGCAGCTCAGCGTATGAATGAGGAACACGCTCTAATTGCAGCATATGTGAACAAACTTCAGAGCAGCCCACGGTGAGTGTGTGTGTGTGTGTGTCAGCAGAGGTTATTTAAGATTTTGCAAATGTAATAACATTTTCTGTGTGTGTTTGTAGTGCATTAGACAGTCCTACCCGAACGGATGAAGAGCACAAACTCATCGCTCGTTACGCCTCTCGTCTGGCCACGGATCCTGCACACACAGGAGTGAGTTACACATTTACTCTCTCTCTTTTCAAGCTATGCTCACTACAGACATACTAGATGCCTTCTAGTATTGGAAAAGAAGTCTTAAAGGGGTCCTATTATGCTTTTTCACTTTTGAATTTTAGTTAGTGTGTGGTGTGTATGTTTGGGCATAAAAAAGATCTACAAAGTTACAAATCTCAAAGTCCACTGCAAAGGGAGATATTTGGATTTTTAAAAATCCTTTTTCAAGAACTACAACAAACGGCTTCTTTGGACTACAGTGTTTGTTTTCCGGATGTTATGATGTCACAACGCGGCCCATTAGTATATCATTAAAATAAATCCTGCCCTACTAGTGTTGCACGATATACCGGTACTTAAAAAGTATCGCGATACCCTGCTTTTAAAAACGGTACAATTTAACAGTCAGGTTTGACTCGTATTTTGGGACAGTTTTGTCTCCAAGCTATAGCTGAGCAAATGCACACAGTCATATTTCTGTATTCCTGCTGTTCTTGTGAATCACAGAGGCCTTCAGACTTCAGCTACGACACCAACAAACAGCAGAGAGATCTGATCATGCAGCTGGAGAACAAGAACAGGTACTCGCGCTCACAGCTGCACATAGAGATGTTTTCACAAGGATTTACATCCAGTGGTTTTGGATTTCAGTCGCAGTGAGTGTGTAATTGGTAATGCTGTGTGTGTTTTCAGGGAGATTTTGCAGGAGATCCAGCGTTTGCGAGCGGAGCATGAACAGGCATGTCAGCCGACTCCAGAGAGAGTCCAACAAAACCCGACCCTGCTGGCAGAACTCAGACAGCTCAGGTACCACACACACACACACACACACACACACACACACACACACTCTTGCATATGTGGTTTACAGGGAATTTTTGCATTTTTACAGAGGCGTAATGGTTGTTATACTGTTCAAAATATTCTATTTTTGTATTTTCAGGCAACTTTTGAATTTCATAAAACACCATTTAGTGTGTTTATTTTAGCCTTTTGGTTAACAGGTCACAGGAAGTGTCTTTATCCACCTTATTTTTCCCATAAGAGTGGGTGCAGCCATTTGTACATTTTTTTTGTGTCTGGCTTCCGGTCTCATCCACTTACAGCTATTTTTAGCGGCACAAAAAGCTCATTTTGCTGCTTGATATTGCAAACTGGTGTGTCTTACCATATTATTTTAATGCATTATCTTAATTATGAACACACTGGTTTGTAGTGCAAACTGTTTTACCGTTTACTGCACTTCGATATTCTTCTGGTTATTTCCCTATGGCGGATTATGAACCGGACGTCTAACACATTGCCAGAGAAAAATAAGGTGGATAAACCGTGTTTACATAGTAGTGTCCTCATAAACCATATATATTGGAACACACATACACATGTTGGGTTTTATGTTTTATAACTTTCCCTAGGCGTAATGATTTTTATACTGCTTAAACTGTATATTCCAACCCTAAACACAACCCTCACAGCAAACTTTTTGCATTTTTACTTTTTTTTTTTTTTTACACTTAAGTATGATTTATAAGCCGTTTTCCTCATACAGACCAAAAAAAATGTCAGGTTTTGCTACCCTAACATAGGGTTTATCCGGACCACACACGTGCGCACACAGATTCTGAACACAGATATCATATATCATTAACACAGATGTTTTCAGATTTAGTCTCTGCATGCCTTTTTGTTTTAGCCATTGCAAGATATTCATTATATTTTTTTAAAGGTTATTTTGGCTATTAACAGTGTTATTTTAGTATATTTGAGATATGATTGCAATTTTATTAATATTTTTATTATTTTTTATTATATTTTCAGTTTTAGTTATAGTAATTTTGTTGCTTTTATTTTATTTAATTTTGTTTTTATTTATTTTTAATGTCTATATTATTTTTGCTCATGTTAAACTAAATGAAAATGAAAAATGTAACTTTTCAGAAACACTTTACAATAGTTCATTAGTCAACATGAACTAAGAATGAACAATACTTGTACAGCATTTAATAATCTTAGTTAATGTTAACTAATGTTAATTAAAAATCACAAGTTGTGTTTGCTAACATTATGCACTGTGAACTAACATGAACAAACAATGAACGACTGTATTTTTATCAACTAACATGAACAAAGATAAATAGTGTAATAAATGTATTGTTCATTGTTCATGTTAGTTAATACATTAACTAACGTTAACAAATGACACCTTATTGTAAAGTGTTACCAAATGAGGTTAATTATTTGTTAACATTATTTAATACATTGTGAAAAAACAAAGAATGACCAATTGTATATTTATTGACTAACATTAACAAAGGTTAATAAATGTTGTAAAAATATATGTATGTATATATATATATATATATATATATAGAGAGAGAGAGAGAGAGAGAGAGAGAGAGAGAGAGAGATTTTTATAATTGTTAGTTCATGTTAATACTTTAATGTTAACAAAAGATAACTTACCATCATTTTTGTTTATTACTATAAAACATATTTACTTACAAGATTGTTTACAGTCAAAAAAAACTGTTGGGTAAGTCATAAAAACGTACAGTTATGTCATTGGAAGAAAATATGTTTTCTATAATAAAAAATAAAGCTGTATTTATTTAATTTAATTTATTTATTTAAATTCATGATTAAGTTAATAAAAAGACGTTTGTTTTGGCATTTTCTTATTATAATTTGTCTAGAGAGTTGTACTTTTTGTTTTATTTATTTATTTATTTTTTTATTGCCATTATTCTCTATGACTTCTCTTATTAGATTTCTGTTTGACCAGTTTAACTTATCAAAACTGTGTAAAATTGTTTCATTCTTCTGCACAAATTTTGTAGGTTCACATTTTTTTAAAACATTGCCTTAAATATGTCAAATGTTTGCCAATTATGTCAAAAAGCAACTCAAGAGGACATTTAAAGCATCTCACAATGTAATACAATTCAAACTAAATAGTGTTTTAAATCTTAATAATAATACATCTTATTTATTATGTGCTTTTCTAGTAGCCAAAGCACTACAAACGATTAGAAAGAGAACAAATGAAATGCAAGAAAAAAATTCAGAATAACACAATAATCATGATTGTTTTAGTTTAGGGTTTGGGTCTAATAAACATCATTCTGTCAGAAATCATTGCACCTATGAGAGGTCTAAGCTTTGTGGTCGTGTTTGTGTTTTAGGCAGAGGAAGGATGAGCTGGAGCAGAGGATGTCGTCTCTACAAGAGAGCAGGAGAGAGCTCATGGTGCAGCTGGAAGGACTCATGAAACTACTGAAGGTACACCAGACACAGCAAGACGGGACACAACAACAGGACAAAAGCAACTACTCTGAGTTTCTAGTGGACTGTAACATTTCAGCCACTGGAGGGCGTCACTCTCTTTAACATTTAGCATCTGAGTTGCTGTCTTCACTCACCCTTGATCTAGTTTCCAACTTTTCATTTCTTCTCTTTACAGATTAGAGTTAATAGTGTTAATACTTGCTCTTGTCATCTTTTTCTCTCTGTTTTTCACTTCCTCTCTTCTTTTCCTCTGTCTCTGTTCTGTTCTGGTCATTGCAGGATGAGGAGCAGAGACAAGCTGTAAGTGTGTGTTTCACTGTGCATGTCAGAGAAATTACTGCATGATTTATAAAAAGGGACTCATTTCGCAATGCACATTAAAAGGGCATGCGCAAATAAATATGTAGATAAATAGAATGGTTTCGTCTGTAGAATAGCCGATTTATTGCTCTTAAAATCTAAGTTGCTAACAAGTTGCTACATAATCACAATGTCAAAGTGAGTTTAAAATAAGGCAATCACATGTGTATAGTAACATCTTAGAAACTTAAGCTTTTAAAAAACATAACAGCTTCAAGATTCACACTTTACTAAATGTAATTTATCTTGCTCAAGCTAAACTTGAGAAGTCTTTTCAAGTAATATATTAATCAAAGAACTTATTTTACATATAAATCAAAAACTGCTATTGTAAAAATCCATAGGAATTTCTGTGCTGGCCTTAAAAATGACTTTTATTATTGAATTTCTTTTTAAATTTAATTTAAAAAATATTTTTAATTTCAATAATAAAAAGAAAACTAAAAGAAGGACACCTAGAGTACAAACTAAACACTCATTAAAACAGTTTTCCAAAGAAAGCTTTTGAAACATTTTGATTAATACTACTTTTTTTTTTTTTTTTTAATAATTTTAGTTTTAGTAAACAACAACACTTGTAAAATGTCTCTAGATCAAAAAAAAGGTTCTATATATACAGTACTGTGCAAAAGTCTTAGGCCACTAGTATTTTCACCAACAAAAAAATAGTTTTAAGTCAGTTATTTCTGTCTTTTGCTGTATTGTGTCAGTAGGAAATATCAGTTTACATTTATAAACATTCATTTTGACCTTAACTGTAATAATCCAGTGAGATTTTAGTTTGCATATGAGTCTGACAACAGCCAGTGCTCCACACTGAGATCTGAATGTCTAGAATGACATGAAGAAACAGAACAAACAGAGACTGACTAAATCCAGAAGAACTGTGGCAACATGTCTTGAAGTTGCTTCAAGAAACCTACATGCAAAGCTACCTGAAAACGTATGCGCAAATGTACCTAGGGCAAAAGCTGTTTTGAACGCAAATATGGTTTACCAAATGTTGATTTAATTTAGTTAATAGAAGTTAATTGATAAAATCTATTTATGGCATTATTTTTGACAGCATCCTCATTTTACAGCATTTTTACACAAGTGCCTAAAACATTTAACAGTACTTTGCAGGTTAAAACTCAGTTAATTGCAATAAAGCTGAAATAAAACATAAATATTAAATTAAAAATTAAAAAATGGAAATGTAACTGAAATAAATATGTTAAAGCTAAAGTACTAAAATTACTAAAACTAAAACTGAATTTAACCAAGTAAATAGAAATATTAAAAACAGAAACTAATGAAAATAACAAAAACACATTAAACATGACCAAGAATATAATAAAATCACTAAAATTAAATAAAAAACTGAAAATATAAAATCAAAGCTAATTCAAAATATTAAATTATACTATTATAGTATTTAAAAATACTAAAATAACACAGATGCTCACACATTTGTAATATTACAAATAAAAAAAAATGACTAATATGATTTCTATATTTAAAAATGGTGTTTGTAATACATTAGCCAGTGTAATAGGACATGAACATGGGGATATGAAAATGCACCGGCTGTGTGATTGTGATTTACTGTGCGTGTCGGAGAAATTGTTCAGTGTCTCTCGTTTGTTTATGTGAATGTTCTTTTCCATTGTTTTTCATTTATTTTCATTCAGACATATTTATCTCTTTCTTTTCCTCCTGCTTGTTTAACTTCCAGTGTCTGCTGTAAGTTCTCACAAAATAATAATGCATCTTTTCATGTGTTAAAAGTGGTAGCACATACTTTAAGGCCCAAGTTTTCTATAAACAGGTGTCTTGTTTTCAGAAATGATTTTTAAATAATTAGATCATTTAAATTATCTTTGGCTTTAGCTGTATTTTTCACTCAGTCTCCCTTATTTTGTGAGCTTGGCTTTAGTTTTGCAGAGAGAATTTACACCCAGTCAGATCAGTTAGTAGTTTTTAGCGCTCGCAGAAATGTTTAGCAGGTGTGTCTTGTACAATATGAAGTTTTTATTCGCTCTCTTCAGGCTCAAGCTGCTGGCTCCTCCCCCAGCCACACCTCCCCTCGTTCTATGCCGATGGCCACTCGCTCTCCCTCGGCAGGCTCCACCCCCACACACGTAGGCCACACCCCCACCCACGGGCCCCAGGACTCTTTAGCTGGAGTGGGTGGAGACGTTCAGGAAGCATTTGCTCAGGGTAACGTCTTTATTTACCAGTTTAATACAGAGACTGTTTTTTTTTTTATTTTTCATTAAGAATTTTTGTTGGTCACATGATTCAGATTGTTACGGGCTCCGCCCATTTTGACATCTCATTAGTTCAAAATAGTTGATAAACATCATATTAAACATCGGATATGTTGTTATTTTTGTGTTTTGTGTTATACATGTTACGTGGTATAACAATTCAATGCATTTAGCATGTTTTTAGCCTAAAACACATCATTTGGGCATTATTTGTGATTGAATCCTACAGGACCTCGCAGAAACCTGCGAAATGATCTCCTGGTGGCGGCAGACTCCATCACAAACACCATGTCTTCATTGGTCAAAGAGCTCAACTCAGGTACGAGGACACTTGCAGATATTTTTCACATCTGTCATGATGCATTATAGTTAGTTTGTGTTCTCACAGCTGTAATAAAAAAAATCGTGTGTGAATTTCAGTTTATATGTTACCTAAAATAGACACACAATCCTTTTTGATTGGACTAAGTTAATAATAAATGAACAAAAAACACTATCAAAAAAAAGAATTTTTCTTTTGGACATTGTAGTACCATGGTAATGTTTGAATATGGGGATGTAAATATCTTGGTATATGAATCAGGGGTTTTATAATTAAATTAATTAAAAACATTTTTTTTAATTGTTACTTTAAAATAACCATTAACTGACATTAAAGAAAAAATTTTAAAAAAACCTTCTTTTTCTTCTAGTTGCCAAGGAAGCATTTCTCAGTAGTTAAATTAAAAAACAAAAACTAAAAGTAAAAAATAATATGAACTAAATAGACATATTTAAAAATTAAAACTAATAAACATGATAAAAACACAACTTTAACTAACTAAAATTAAAATGAAATTGAAAGTGGAAAAATACAAACTAATTCAGAATATTAATTAAAAAAAAAAATTATTACCAGTGTTATTTTAGTATTGTCTATATAGTATTATAATATTTTGAATTGGCTTTTATTTTTATATATGCTGTTTTCATTTTCGTTTGAAGTTTAAGTAAATAATTTAGTAAATAAATATATAAATAATATACATATATATATGAAATTAAATTATATACATTTAATTTTAGTTTTAGTAAACAATAGCAGCACTGGTAAAATATCTCTAGACCAAAAATAAAAAAAGTTACAAAATTGCACTGGAGCATATAATGCTTCTTTATTAATTAATGTCCTTTATATAAATACATTTTAAAACTAAAACTAAAATTTAAAAAATGTATAACTATATAGACACATTTAAACAGAAAAACTAATAAACATGACAAAAACATAACAAACAAAACTTTAACTAAAATTAAAAGAAAGTGAAAAAATATAAACTAATTCAGAATATTAATAAAAAAAAAAACAATTAGTGCCAGTGTTATTTTAGTATCGTCTATATAGTATTATAATATTTTGAACTGGCTTTTTTTTTTTTTTTTTATATATTTGCTGTTTTCATTTTCGTTTTAGTACTTTTTTAGGTGCTTTTGATATTTTTCATTATTTTATTATTAATTATAAAAAAATATATATATATAAATGATATACATATATATGAAATTAAATTATATATATTTAATTTTAGTTTTAGTAAACAATAACAGCACTGGTAAAATGTCTCTAGACCAAAAAAAAAAAAAGTTGCATTGGAGCATATGCTGCTTTATTGTATGTATATCTGTGTGTGTGTGTGTATATATATATATATATACGTATGTATGTGTATTTTCTTCTGTTGTGTTCTGTGAACTTTAATAACTAAAACTAAAACGTAAACAATATATAACTATATAGACATATTTAAAAAGAAAAACTAACATGACAAAACACAACAAAATCACTAAAACTTTAACTAAAATTAAAAGAAAGCGAAAAAAACATAAACTAATTCAGAATATTTAAAAAAAAAAAAATTAGTACCAGTGTTATTTCAGTTTTGTCTGTATAGTATTATAATATTTTGAAATTTATCTTCTGTTGTTCTTAGTAGAAGATGGAGGAGAGGAGGATGAGAGACTGCTGCAGAATGGCAAAGACAGAGGTACAAACCCTTCACACCAGAACTACATTACCCAGAATTCATCAGTGCTCCTGAATGCAGACTTGTTACATGAACATCAATGATTTCATAAAATTTATCCTCTCTGCACACAACAAAAGCTCATAATGTTTTACGGGGCCGGTGTGTGTGCGTCTGGCGTGTGTCTGTGCTGTCTGAGGGGGCTCGTTAGTGCTTAATTACTCGTTAGTATTAACGAGGAGGCTGTTTACGAGTGTGTGGAGGGGTGCTGGATGTTTTTTTTTAACTACTTCCTGTAGGGTCAGAGGGTTCCAGCACACTGAACCTTTATGAGCCGAACCCGTACTGGGAAACACCTTCATTATTGCGCCTGTTCCTTCTCTTTCTTCGCCGTGTTCATTCATCTCTCCATCCAGCTCCGCCGCTCGTGTTTTATTGGTCTGCTTCTGATGGTCTTTCTATGCGAGTTTCAGACGCCATCAGTCAAATTAGGCTCTGAGCAGAAGTTTGCTTAAAATTGCCGTAGCTGGAATCATTTCCTGAGTAAATATTTTCTTAAAACATGCCTCTGGTTAAATAACTTATTATGATATCTTGCTTTTAATAGGGTCGTTTTGTTATGAAAAGATTAATTTGAAGTGAAGCGTCTCTAGACAAATTATGAAATTGTATTGGAATATCTCAAGCTACGTTAATAAACTGTAATAAAGTACAAATATCCGCTTTTTTACTAATCAGTTGTTTATGAGTACATTATATAAATGGGTCATTCTACAGAATTGGTGCAAACTGCTGTCCCACGACCAAAAAACACATTTAAAAAGCATAAAAGTACTCAAATCTTAGATGTTTACTAAGATCCTATTATTGTCTATTGAAACGCACAATAATATTTAAAATATCAGTAAGCTTAATATACACAAAATCATCATTTATTGGGCACTTTCAATTGGGAGGTGGCTGTCCCAGCCCTAACCCCTAAATTTCAACTTATGAAAATGATATTGAAATAATTTTTGCATTTTATTCCATTGTTTTTAAAAACATCTTTTTGATTCTTTTAAAAAGTGAAGTTCAAAAAAATATATTTATTTTATATTTTCTTAAATTATGATACTTTATTTTAAAAATGTGTCCTGGATTTTTCACGTCACTACTGAACCAGTAGTGTATGTTTTAGTCCATTGGCTGAGACTGATTTTAACTACACCCCTATATTTATGATCAGGAAATATTCCTGGGTCACTCTCTCTCATAGCTACAAGGTGTGAGTAGATAGGCCCCATCATTTTGAGGTAAATGTGTTCAAAAGTATAAAAAAATTTGAAGAATGTCACTACCGAATACCATTTTTCTATAATTAAGCACACTTTTTTGGGAGTTATTCCGTAACATTTTGTTTTTATATGTGTACAGCTGTTCAGAACTGTGCTAGCTAACCATGTGCTGATTAGCATCTTTGAACTAGGTTCAAAAGTATCTAAAATTGTCACTACCAAAACATTTAGTGGCGTTTTGGCGTTCTGAAACCGTCATAACCGAAACGTGTCATTATTGTTTTGGTAGTGACAAAAGGGAACACACAATCCTTTATTTGGGGGAAATAAACAATTTTAGTACAGCTATGCAAGTTTTTAGTAGTGTTTTAGTATGTGGGTTAAAATTCCTGCATGTGATGTGGTCGCTACCAAAACATTATTGTCACTACGGAAACATGGGATGTTTTTTAAAAAATAAAATACTGAATTATCAACTAAGATGTTATGATTCAATGTATATTCGGACTAATGAATCTTTAACTTTGAAATCAGTATGATCAACTTTTTGCATTTTGCAAGGAAAAAAATAATTTCAAAATACAGCAAATCTCATAAATTACACTTGAAATATTGTTAAAAATGTAATTATTATTGATTACCTCTGTACATTTTTAATAAAAAAGCAAAAAATATATATTTACAGTGTAGATAATAGGTCAATATAACCCTTCTAATTAAAATATTATTACTGTTTCAGTAGTGACAAATATTCCAAAACTTTCTGAAAATATAATATGAGCATTAACTGCACTAACAATTACTAGAATGTGAGCCTTGGATATTATACAATTTTCATACATACATTTTTTTGGAAAAAGACATTTTCCAACTAGACGTTGCCCATATGCAGTATAAGATTTTTAAATGTTTAAAAAAAAAAAGCCTTTTCTGCTCACCAAGGCTGCATTTATTTGAACAAAAATACAGTAAAAACTGTAAAATTGTGAAATATTATTACAATTTAAAATAACAAATTTGTATTTGAATATATTTTAAAATACAATTTATTCCTGTGATTTAAAGCTGAATTTTCAGCATCATTACTCCAGTCTTCAGAGTCATGAAGACTCAGAGTTTTACCATTATCAGTGGTAAAAACAATTGTGCTGCTTCATATTTAAAAAAAAAAAAAAAAAAAAAAGCAGTGATACATTTTCTTTCAGGATTCTTAAAAAATAGAAGGTGCAAAAGAACAGCGTTTATTTGAAATAGAAAAAAATTGTAAGGTTGCAAATGTCATTTTAATCAATTTAAATTGATGAATAAAATTAATTTATTTTAAAAATAAACATCTTACTGACCTCAAAACTGACAGCAAGCACAGTTGGAAACATAAATACATAAAGAAAAAAGGAAAAACTAAATGAAATCAATTTGCTATATTTCTGAAGTGTTAATGTTTTGTTAAAGAGGCTAATAAGCTATTTATTTTTTATTTCATTATTTATGCATACAATAATGAGGGACACAGAAGCCATCTGTTTTATATGCACAATTGTTTTACACTGTGTAAAAAAAAGTGTAGTGGGTCTATTTAATTAAAAACACTATGTAGGTTAAACAAGGGTTGAGGAAACAAGGTAGCAGATTATCTACTCAATTAGTTACCGTACTGAGCCGAAGCAGCTTTACTAATTCCAGATAAGAGAATTAATGGATCACCAGAGACCTCCAGACGACGATTCTGTGTCTGAATATTACAGCTTTTACAGTATGTTAGCAGACGTCTCATGCAATTTCTTTATTAAATTTATTAAAATGCCTTTTTTTTTTCTTTTTTTTTCCAGGTTAAGCCAAATATGAAGCAAGCAGTGCCATGTGAGTATCACACAGCATTATATCTGTAGGTGTGTTGTTTTATTCCTTTTGAATATTCAAATTAGTTGTTTTTTGCATTATTTCAGGTGTGGCGTCATCATGCAAACGCATTACCACAAAGACAATGACCTCTGAACCCAGACTCAGCCAATCAGAGAGAGTTCAGGGATTTGAGTTCCTGTGGATTGCTTGAGAAGGAAAAGTTGTTTTTCAGTGTTTTATATGCTTTTTTGTTTTTGAGATAGAGATGCAGTTTTAAAGGTCTGTGTTGCAGACCTGCTAGTTTGACTAGTTATTCTCGTTTGAATTTTGTAGCTGATTTTGTTAAAGTTTGAAAAACCGATGCACCCAAAGACGTGTCAGATCTGACGAGAACGAGACTGAACGGACCGAGATGGGAGCGGAATGGAACGGAGCGGAACGGAATGCAATAGAATGTGATGCGTGATTGAAGGCAAGCGGAATGAGTTGATTGGCTGGCTGAGGTATGTGGGCGTGGTTTGTTCGATGTGGGTGTGGTCATGTTGATTTCAAGGATGCAGTTGCTGCGAATGCAGTATAAATGACTTTCTAAAGGAGCTAAATTAAAGAAAAGGGTCGAGTTCAGTACTGTAATTTATTTTCAGTTAACTTTTTTTTATTTATTTTCAATAAGACAGCATTTTAGCAGCTTTTCAGTGTACATTTGAGGAAATATTTTGGTCAAGTATTCAGATTTTCAAGTCCGATTCAGCGTTTATGTATATTTAAGATCAAATTGATTTAGTTTTATAGATATTCAAACAGGTACTGATTATGTACTGTGCTCCTGTTAATGGAGAATTTTACCCATTGTTAATTTTGTTTTCTAGAAGCACTGTTTGTAGTCACTATTTCCTGTGAATTTCTTACCTACAGACGTTTGCACACACGCGTCTGACCTGCTGTGTGTTTTTTGTTTTTTTTGGAGGTGTGTGTGTATTTGTGTGCCTCTCTATAGTCATGTGTTTGTGCAAAGCTGGAATGTGAATCATATTGATGCCTTCATTTTAAACCTTAAGTATCTGCCAAAAATGACTTGATTTAGTTTGTTTGAAATCTTTATTTACTCGTATAAAAAATTTGCGGCCAAGTTTGTTCATGGACTCGTTTGTTTCTGGACCTCTGCGTCATGTGATTCTACCTGCGGTACACAGGGCATAATGACATCACTTCCTGTGCCCTTCGGATCAAGAGCTCTTCTGTGAAAGCTGGCGGGTTTTGGCGGAGGCGATCATTACGGTGCCGGTAGCTGCAGTGTTTCGCTCTGTCCACCGAACGACTTTTTCATATTTTTTTTTAAGAAGCAAATTTTACAGAAACAAGAAATGAGGCTGTGCATGTGATTTCAAGTGATGATTTGTTGTGTTCAGAATAAATGATATTATGAAAACAAACAAGACTGGAGTATTGTTTTTTTTTTCTTTAAAGCTTTTCTCTCTTTAACATGGAATAAAAATTTTGAAAAGTAACTGCAACTTTTTATCTCACAATTCTAAATTTCTTCTCAAAATTCTAAGAAAAAAAGACAAAATTGAGAGATATAAATTACGATCTGTAGATACAAACTTGCAATTCTAAGCAAAAAGTTTAATTTTAAATGTAAAAAAAAATGTTATTTTATTAAAAATGGGTAATTGCAACTTTATCTCAGAATTTAAGTTAGACTTTGTTTCTCACGATTCTGAGGAGAAAAGTCAGAATTGTTAAATATAAAATAGGAATTCTGAGAAGAACTGGGAATTGCGAGAAAATTATCTTTGAATTCTTTGTGTATGTCTTGATATCCTGAGAAAAACAGAATTGTGAGAGATACAGTTGAGGTCAAAAGTTTACATACACCTTGCAGAATCTGCAAAATGTTAATTACTTTAGCAAAATAAGAGGGATCATACAAAATGCATGCTATTTTGTTTATTTAGTACTGACCTGAATAAGATACTTCACATAAAAGATGTTTACATGTAGTCCACAAGAAAAAAGTTGAATTTATAAAAACAACCCATTCAAAAGGTTACATACACTTGATTCTTAATACTGTTGTTACCTGAATGATCCACAGCTGTGTTTTTTTTGTTTAGTAATAGTTGTTCATGAGTCACTTGTTTGTCCTGAACAGTTAAACGCTCACTGATGCTTCAGAAGGAAGCCCAATGCATTAAATCTGGGGTGTGAAAACTTTTGAACATAATTAAGATGTGTACATTCTTAAATGTATATATATTTTTTCTTTTAGTACTGCCTTTAAGAAGCTACAGAAGATACTTACATGTTTCCCAAAAGACAAAATAAGTTCAATTTACCTTGATCTTCAAATTCCAAAAGTTTTCACCCCCTGGCTCTTAATGCATTTGGTTTCCTTCTGGAGCATCAGTGAGTGTTTGAACCTTCTGTAATAGTTGCATATGAGTCCCTCAGTTGTCCTCAGTGTGAAAAGATGGATCTCAAAATCATACAGTCACTGCTGGAAAGGGTTCAAATAAACAAATATGTTGGAAAACCAAAGAATTTGTGTGACCTGACGGTTTTTTCCGAAGAGCAGCAGGCAGTTTCAAACGTATGTTTTTTTTTAAACGGGGTCTTTTTTTATAAATTCAACTATTAGTTTTTTTTTTCATGTGGACTATATGTAAACATCTTTTATGTGAAATATCTCATTCAGGTCAGTACTAAATAAAAAAACAACATGCATTTTGTACGATCCCTCTTATTTTGGTAAAATAATTAACATTTTGCAGATTCTGCAAAGGTGTATGTAAACTTTTGACCTTAACTGTAAACAAAAAATTGTGAGATTAAAAAGTCGCAGTTGACTTTGTTTGGTTTTATCCTACTCTGAAAACAGACTTCCATACTGTAGCTTTACTTTAGTTTCTTTAATTTTGTGTGTGTGGTTTTCCTTCAGGTCCCATACAGGCCATCAAAGTAATATGATGCTCTTGGTCGTTGCAGGTAAATTTGCATACTACTACTATGCACTAAAAGCATGTACTTCTCTGGTGATGGGACAGTGTGTACTTTTGTGTATGTAGTATTTGTAGGGCAGTATGCCAAGATTCACATGCTTCACTGTTTGTATGAGTTTTCCTGCATTTTTTTGTTCTCTTGTCACAGTATAGGTAAGATCTGAGAGCTGTAAACTCTTCACTACCTGTGTGACAGACAGAGAGAGAGAGAGAGAGAGAGACGGGCACTCGGAGGGTCTCGGCACTCTGCCAGCGTGAGCAGGCGTGACGTGAAGTGAATTTTAATGAGAGCAGCTTGAACAGACGTGTACGCTGGGGGAAATCTGTGTGTGACAGAATAAGACGCTGCAGAGATTCACTCAAGGACACCGTTCCTTGCCTGTCTCACACTCTCTGTCTGACTGTCTCTATTCTGTGTCTGGCCCTTTGCAGAGGTCAAGTTCCCCAAAAAAGGTACCATGGTACTGAATGATTGGTTTGCTTACACTTTTTTTTATGGTGTCCTTGTTACAGTGTAATTACTGAGGAATATTAATTAACTACTTGCACTTACTATCCAACGCAAAAGTAAGCCTATGGATGAGACATCCGGTTCATTAGCCGCTATAGGGAAATAACGAGAAGAATAACAACGTAGTAAACACTAAAAATGTTTGCACTACAAACCAGTGTGTTCATAATTAAAATACTATAGTAAGACACACCAATTTGCAATATCAAGCAGCAAAACAAGCTGTTTTGTACAGCTAAAAATAGCTGGATGAGACTGGAAGCCAGACATATAAAATTTACAAATAGCCGCGGTGCCACTCTTACAGGAAAAAAAAGGTGGATATGGTCACGGTTAGGGTTTGGTTTAGGGTTAGTTGCATGTAATTATGCATAATTTATTGTTATTACTACCCTCCGTACATATAACATGTAACAAGGACACCATAAAATAAAGTGTTACAACATCTCCGTCTATCTATCTATCTATCTATCTATCTATCTGTCTATATTAAAGTAAAAACAAGCTTTTTTACATAGTAATTAACTTCTTTCAAAAACATTGAAATTATAATAATTAACCCTTTCAGACCTGAATTTTTTTCACTGAACAAAAAAATTTTTGTCCTCTTGATATTTGCTCTTCTCCAACATATAAATAAGTCTTAAAAAAAATGATTTGTGCAAACTCATTTTTTATTAGATTTTTTTCATGTCCACTACAATAGGCAAAATGTCTTTGCGTGTATATGTATGGGTTTATATGTACTTGCTGATTGTTTTGATAAATATATGATTGTGTGCATTATAGCATCAAGGCATCAGTGTGTGTGGAAGTGGTGTGAGTGTGTGTGTTGCTGTGTATTCACTCATCTCACATCCACTATGGCTGTTTCTCAATAAAACCAATGAAAAATTGATCTACAGGTTATAGCCACTTTGAAGACATAAATGAAATCATATTAATATTATTTTCATTAATTGACATCAATGTTCATAAAATATTAAAATTTGAATTTGTACTTCTGTATTTAGCTTTGAAATGCTTGCACAAATTTCTCAACCTGTTGTACAACTAATACATGAAATTCCTGTTAAGACCTGATGTCCATTGAGATGGACAGTAAATTTAAAAAAAAATCCTGTGTTCTGCAACTCTGACAGATCTTCAAAATAGCTTTGAATATTATAATTTTATAGTCTTAATTTTACAACCAATCAGGGACCAATCAGTGACCAGGCATTGCTCATATTTTAAAAACATAACATTTTTTGGTTTAAACAAAAAATCATGTGATGTCCGTTTCAATGGACGCAGGGTCTGAAGGGGTTAACATTAACACAGGGTTGTAAAAATTCCTCATAATCTACTATTACCCGTCATCCGTCATATTAATTTTCATATTTTAATTATAATAACTCATTTGATTGCTTTTATTTTTATTCACATTTTTATTTTTAATCATGAACCTACAGGACGATATAGGCTTATACATTATTTTGAAGAGAATAGATGAACAGAGACTGTTCTACACCAGACCAGTAGCGACAGCTGAGGACACTAAAATATTTCTCGATTTAAATAGATTCTCATTTTTATGAACCAATATAGATTCTTAAATCCCATCCGGTCTATGCTGTTTTCAGATGATAAATGAAACAGTAGATAGTGTGCCTCCCCTCCAATAAATTGCAATAGGCTAAGCTTTGTGCTTTCTTACTTTTGATATGAAAAAGTCTCAGATTTCAAATTCTGTCCATTTCATTAGGAAATTTAACCAATAAATAACGTTTTGGTGCTCTTTAATGTGGCGTGATAGATCGCTGTAGCTTACACTGGGTGCTCGCCTGTGCAAACTTAAACACACAGCAAAAGATTTGTGACACTTTCGTTTTTGTTCTGGATTCTGTGCTCTGATGCTACACTGGTGCGCACTCGCCACCAACTGGACAGTGGTGGGAATTACAGCTAAAATTTACAACAGATCGCCCTCATTTTAATCCGTCAAAGTGACAGACGGACTTCAGATTTTTCCATCACTGATTAAAAAAAAAAAAAAATTCCATCAATGACGACAAATTTCGGTTAAAACCTTTTCCTAACTACACGCGACGCGATAAAAGTTGCTGACGCTCGCAAAAGCTTCCAGTGCGCGCTGTTTTTCCAGATTTACTTTCACTTTCGAAATCGATCCATTCAGCAAGAAGGGGAGAGGATTGAAAAGGGGGTCACAGTAACTCATTTTGGGGGGAACGGCTCCCCTTTGCGCCGCAGACGTGTGCAGTGTAAATAAGGCGTAAGAAATGTATTCATCATCCAGTGATGTAACTATTGTATTCACTTACGGTACCAGTTTTTTAAAGTGCATAAACTCGTGCTAGACTATGCTAGGCTAGTCAGTGATGATGTTCTTTGATAACGTAAATGTTCTTTCCTTGTTTTCTGTAGCTGGTTGTAAGGAAATGCAACCATTAGTAACATACAGTGTTTCTATTAAATTGTTATCATGTTAAACATGGGAGCGACCTCTGTCGGTGTGACGCCACACCGACAGGCATCTGAGAATGGCTCGATTTGAAGAAGGGGATATTATTTTTACAAATTAATTAAAAACCACTGCATGGACTTTTAGCTTTAAAGGGTAGATTTGTACATACACTGCCAACACACATGAATGTTCAAATAACATGTAAAAGTGAACTTTGCATCCGATGACCCCTTTAAAAGCTGGGTTTGTTACCCAGTTGCATTAAAATTTACTTAGTACAACTTAACATTTCAAGTTGACTAAACTTTTTGGAGTTAACTGAACTTTAAAAAGGCAGCCAGGTAACAAATTATTTTAAGTTGACTCAACCAATTGTTTTTTTTTTTTTTACACAGTGTATTCCCAGTCAAACCAGAATTTATTCAGACACCTTCAACATTTCTCACATTATCAGTTTATTCGCTATAGTTTAGAAAATGGTAATAAAATATGACAAACTCAAAGTTGAACTGTGTCAGAACAAATTCATCTTGACAGTGTCAGATAACACACAGCAAAAAATTCAAAATTCACTGTTAAAACAAAATTCTATCAATAACGAAAATGTTCGGTTGAAACCTTGTCCTAACTACACGCGGTGCGACGGCGCGACACGCGATAAAAGGGATCTTTTCCATGTTAATCGGAATTTTTGTCCTAACTAGCCTCGACAGCGGCACACGAAATTTCTATTTTAGAAACGGTTTCTATTTCCGCAACGTCGCAGCTGGAAAACAACATACAAACCAATGACAGTGATAATCTCAGGTACTGATTATGTGCTTTATCCAATGTTAAAAATGTCTAATGTGAGTTAAAAGTGTCTAATATCATTTTTTTTACAGTGTATACCCAGTCAAACCACAATTTATTCAGACACCTTCAACATTTCTCACATTATCAGTTTATTCGCTATAGTTTAGAAAATGGTAACAAAATATGACAAGAACTAAAAGTTAAACTGTGTCAGAACAAATTCATCTTGACAGTGTCAGATAACTTTAATAGGAATAGGTATGCAGTGGATTATAATCAATCAAACATTCAGACAACTGTTAGTATGACACTATTTACACAACTATCAATATTTTGTTGACCATTTACAAAGCAATGCCTAATCTTGTTCAGTCTGTGGTGTAAAAAGGTCGCATTAGCAATTTGAGAAAAAACACTTAAGCAAAACATGATCAGATCAGAGTGTCTGAATAATTTTTGGTCCCAAATTTGTTATCAGTTTTACTTCTAGTATGAGGAATTTTTTCGGTATAATATGTCACAGTTTGCTTTATTTTGCTAATACCCGCTTTTGTAAATGAACTATAATGTCCTGCACCCACTTATAAATCATCTGGTGTCTGAATCATTTTTGGTTTGACTGTACATAAGTCTTTTGACCGGTAATTTGTGTATATATAATTTCTAGAAAAATATAGTCGGAAAAACACACCAATATTCCTTGTCAGCTAATTACTATATGAGACCCTGACTGACCTTACGTGGTGCTTCCCTCACGGCGTTGTGTGCCAAATTACACTGTAAAATCAAGCTATAGCAACCAAATTGTACGTAAAACAAAAACATAACACCGAAATGTTTAACCGGACGGCAGAACAAATTTATGATGCCTGAAAAATCACGTGTTTAAGCGACCTCTCTAGTGCGAGCTGTGACGTCACCAGTGATCCAGATCTAACGGTCTCTAGGACCCCGCGAACTCCTTCCCGCTGACGGGCCTCTGCGGCGTCTGGGAGCCCGAGACGGCGGAGCGGAGCAGGCCGGTGCCGGGGAGGGTCAGGACGGGGAGAGACGCGGAGGGAAGACGGGCAGTGCGCGACCACCGGAGGGTTCAGGCCCGGGGCTGCATGGCGAAACGGGTAATTCACACAGATACACACACACCGAGCTTCTCTCTGACATATGAGGAGGAGGAGGATGATGATGATGATGATGATGAAGATGGTGGTGGTGAAGATGATGATTTCAGATCTGCGCAGATGTGCGTTTTAAAACCCAGCAGCTGCGGACTAAAAAGAGTTTTTCTTCCGTCCGCACGCGTGAGTTCATATGACATGTTAATTCAGTTCAGGTCGCGATAGTGAAATGAATGTGTGAATGAAGCGAGCTCAAGTCTGTCAACCGGCATTACACATCATCTGCAGGATTTAATGCAATATTAATCAATAACTTTGACTTTACAGCAACTTAGACTGATAACTATTCCTCTTACGTGGGAAATGAAGGTTAAAAAAAATTCAAACGCGTATTGTAACACAAGACAAAACTGTTCTGGTTGATCTTGAGATGTTAATTCTCTAAGGCCTCTTATAGGATTATTTGTGCAAATATTATGTATAGCAAAGTATGTTATAGTGATGTTGTTGGGGTTTTTAAATATTTATAAAATAGCCTATATGAACGCTCTGGCCTATATTAGTATATTATGCTCAGTGTCTCCACTGTATCATTAACTGTAATTAAATGTGCATTTTTGAGTTTATTGTGTTTATTCATGAAGGTCTGTCCAGTCTAAACACACCTGTGTCAGGTGTCATGTGTTTCACTGCTTGTGTGGACTGTGACCCACAGCAGGTCACGCTTCTGATCACACTGTCATGCATCTTCACAAACATATAAAAATGCTGAAACCCAAATAATAATAATAATAATAATAAAGTACAGTAAATGAGAACGAAAAATTATAAAAAAAAACAAAAAAAAACTGAAAAATCTTTAATGTAACATCAAGAACTTTGTAGTCACCTAAAGAGTGAAATACAGTGAAAATGTTTGGTTTAGTAAGAAGAAGATTCTGTGCCTGACCTGAAGGTGTTGCAAAAAACTTTGTAAGAGTGTACTCTTGATTTTCCACATTAGGCCTTTCAATTCTTCCAGTTACTCATTGTTTAACGTCAGAAACGCCC
Source organism: Cirrhinus mrigala (assembly GCA_036247105.1). NCBI lineage: Eukaryota > Metazoa > Chordata > Actinopteri > Cypriniformes > Cyprinidae > Cirrhinus > Cirrhinus mrigala. The sequence goes on along the minus strand of CM070026.1, from coordinate 31,261,582 downwards.
TATTGTGTGTCTAAATAGATCTAAAATAGTGGCCTGAATTTCCTTTTCCTAATGATTCTCTGTGTGTTTAAAAAAAACTTAAGTTGTATTTAATGAATCAATACTAGCGAAGATCATAATGTAGTTCATCAAAATGATGATTATCCATAACGTTTACTTATTTTAAATCTTTGTGTTTTTGTATTTTAGTCTTACGTTTCGTGATAATTCTACTTTTAGTTCATTTCTGTCAAGCATTATGTAATGTAGTGATATTAATTCTTAATAAAATGTATTTAAAGTTTTCTTTAAGATGTATACCCTCATTCTTGGCAGAAATATAATTCAAGGTTGAAACCCCCTTTCGTGCTGAGAAAGACTTCAACACATCGCAGAATCATAAAAGTTAAAGCTGTCAAATAAAAAGAGGCGTTTTTACTGAAGACGAGTGAATGTTATTTAACTGAAACGTCATCTTTTACATTTGCGTGTTGTTGAGGCAACTTTGCGTTCGAGAGTTTCTTCTCAATTTCTCCTCAAATCCAATTTTCCGTGTATAAGATGACGTGAAAGTCATTTCGCCCTTCAGCAGTGTAAGCTTTACGTTTTACTGATGTTCTAATGCTACTCCGAATGAGATTATGTGAAAATAAATGAGATAATATACATAAATGAGAAATGCGCTCATTTTTCCGGAGCGTCATGGAATTAGCGCATGTTGACGCGACGCGGCCGCGTTATAAAGCGCAAAGACAAACTGGCAGGGATTCAAACGCCCGCCATGTTACAGACTCTCCACATTAAACCACAAACGGGCTGCTGTTTGTCTTCTGTGGACACAAATCAAGTGTTTTTTACTGACTGTCGTGATGTGATAAGACAATCTTGCCTCATTTATACATGGGGGAAACATTAGAGACACTTGTTTTCTCCTGTGCTCTGACAAGACGTGCCGCCTTTCATAGACTTGACCAGAAAAAAATATTCAGATTTCCTACAACCATACACTATTAATGTCCTTTTTACTCCAGAAATAAATTAATACGCTCGTTCCTGTGTTTGGTTTCGCAGGGAGAAGGAGGATTTGATGGTCTGAAGGTGGATCAGTTTCATCGCCACAAAAGTCCCTCAGCATTTTAATGTCTTTTATTTCATTTGCGTTGATTTCAAATGCATCGATCAGGCCTGTAGTGTGTTTTTGTTTCATCATGCCTCTCGATCTGGACTGTGACGCAGCGGCGAACAAAACGGTAAGAGCCATTCGTTTCGTCACTAGTTTGTGTGTGTGTGCGGGGGAACCGTGTGGAAGCCGCCAGACACGGGCAAAGTGAGAAGGACAAACCAGGCTGCGAGTAACACACACCTTTTTACCGCGTCTACGAGGTCTGAAAGGGACAAAACTAGTACGCTCCAGTTAGTGTAATCAACCAGGCGCCTGCGCTTGCACTGTATGCAAGTCCGTTAATCCGAATTCGTTGAATATGACGTATCGTTCCACTTCTGTCGCGTAGATATGGCTTTACAGGACAGGCTATAAACTAAACGACGCTTGAAAATAGTTAAAAGCAAGGAACTATTGAGAACAAACAAACTCTTATTCACAACATATAACAATAAACTTTATTTTCTGTGTAAAAAGTCACTAACATCAAATTAGTGTTTATAGCCTATAAATACATTTTATGAAAGCTCTCTTAATTGTCCAGATCATTATGATTCTTGATTTTATCTCCTATATAAGCGGCAAAACAATTAACGAAGCCGTCGTTAAAACCGTCAAATGTAACAGAGCCCTTTTTGTTTGTGTATAAAACCGTCAGAACAATCAACGGAGCCGTCGTTATAACCACCGATAATAATAGAACCTTTTTTGCTCGTATTAAAGCAGCAAAACAACCAACGAAGCCGTCGTTATAACCGTTGGTTATAACAGAGCCTTTTTTGTTTGTATTAAAGTGGCAAAACAATCAACAAAGCTGTCATTATAACCATTGATTATAGCGGTCATTTCTAACTGACGATTATAACAGAGCCTTTTTGGTTTGTATATAAGTGCCAAAACAGTCAACAAAGCCATCGTTATAACTGTTGCTTATAACGGTTGATTATAACTGATGATTATAACAGAGCCTTTTTTGTTCGTATTAAAGTGGCAAAACAATCAACGAAGCTGTCGTTATAACCGTCGATTATAACGGTCGATTATAACTGACGATTATAACAGAGCCTTTTTTGCTCGTATTAAAGCGGCAAAATAATCAACGAAGCCGTCGTTATAACCGCCGATTATAACAGAGCCTTTTTTGCTCGTATTAAAGTGGCAAAACAATCAACAAAGCTGTCGTTATAACCGTCGATTATAGCAGAGCCTTTTTTGTGCGTATATAAGTGGCAAAACAATCAACAAAGCGCTCATTATAACCATTGATTATAACGGTCGTTTATAACTGACGATTATAACAGAGCCTTTTTGGTTTGTATGTAAGTGCCAAAACAGTCAACAAAGCCGTCGTTATAACTGTTGCTTATAACGGTTGATTATAACTGATGATTATAACAGAGCCTTTTTTGCTCGTATTAAAGCGCCAAAACAATCAACGAAGCTGTCGTTATAATCGTCGATTATAGCGGAGCCTTTTTTGCTTGTATATAAGTGGCAAAACAATCTACGAAGCTGTCGTTACAACCGCTGATTATAACGGTCGATAATAACTGACGATTATAACAGAGTTTTTTTTGCTTGTATATAAGTGGCAAAACAGTCAACAAAGCCATCATTATAACCGTCGATTATAGCAGAGCCTTTTTTGCATTTATATGAGTCGCAAAACAATCAACGAAGCCATTATTATAACCATAGCTTATAATGAAACCTCTTTTGCTTGTAAATAAGCAGCAAAACAGTCAATGAAGGCTTCGTTATAACCGTTGATTATATCATTCAATTATAACAGAGCCGTTTTTGCTTGCATATAAGCGGCAAAACAATCAACGAAGCCGTCGTTATAACATTTGATTATAATGGAAACTTTTTTGCTCGTATCAAAGTGGCAAAACAATCAACGAGGCCGTCGTTATAACCGTCGATTATAACAGAGCCTTTTTCTTCGTATAAAAACAGCAAAACAATCAATCAAGCTGTCGTTATAACTATCGATTATAACAGAGCCCTTTTTGCTCGTATCAAAGCGGCAAAACAATCAACAAAGCCGTCATTATAACCGTCGATTATAATGGAGCCTTTTTTGCTCGTATATAAGCGTCAAAACAATCAGCGAAGCGGTCGTTATAACCATTGATTTATAAAACAGGGTTTTTTTTTGCTCATATTAAAGCGCCAAAACAAATTTGCTTGTATAAAAACGGCAAAACAACCGATTAAGTTGTCGTTATAACCGTTGATTATGAGAAAACCTTTTTTTGCTCGTATGAAAGCGGCAAACAATCAATGACGCCGTTGTTATAACCTCTGAATATAACAGAGCCTTTTTTGCTTTTGTGTAAGCGTTAAAACAATCAACAAAGCTGTCGTTATAACTGTCGATTATGACAGTGCCTTTTTTACTGGCATGCAAGCGGCAAAACAATCAACGAAGCCATCGTTATAGCCCGCGATTATAACGGAGAATGATTTGCTCGTATATAAGTGTTAAACAACCAACGAAGCCATCGTTATAACCGTAGATTATAACAGAGCCTTTTTTGCTCGTATATAAGCATTAAAACAATCAACCTAACCATCATTATAGCCGTCGGTTATAACAGAGAATTTTTTGCTCGTATAAAAGCAGCAAAACAACCAACGAAGCCATCATTATAGCTGTCGATTATAACAGAGAATTTTTGCTCGTATATAAGCGTTAAAACAACCAACGAAGCCATCGTCATAACCGTCGGTTATAACGGAGAATTTTTTGCTCGTATAAAAGCAGCAAAACAACAAGCGAAGTCGTCATTATAACCGTCAATTATAACGGAGCCTTTTTTGCTTGTTCAAAAGCGGCAAAACAATCAATGAGTCAGTCGTTATAACCGTTGAGCCTTTTTTTGCGCGCATCGCTCGCTTGTAGAGTAAATGCTTGAAAAAAATAAACACAATATATTATAGTTGTATCTTAAGGTGAAAGGCTAGTTACGTATGCCATCCAAGTTGCAATAATATAATGTTATTGCTTTAATCCAATGTTATTGTAGCATTTTTGGTGTGATGACAGAACTAACCCATTTAAACTAATCAAATCTCACCTCTGTGCTAGTCAAATGTTCTCTTTATCTGAAATGGCCCATCTTTGGAATCAGTCGACGAAATAACCACATAAATGATTAGGGAAACTCATTAAAATCGCTGATGAGCATTAACCTGGAACCCATCAGAGAGAGTAAGTGAGCGATTTTACAGTCCTACTGACCTCAGGAATCTCGAGAGCACCGCCGCAGTGTCATTGAGGTTACGACTGTGGGTGTGTAGGAACGCTCTAGTAACTCTCCGTAACTCTTCATTTTCCTGCTTCGCTCCTCTTACAGTTTAATGGCCGTTCAGTTATTATAAATCTGTTTTCAGCTGTTGGAGCAGCACAAAGCCATGGTAGTTTATGTACGCTGGCCTTACAGTGTTCAGAACTGATTTATGCGGCTCAGAGTCATGTGAGGTGAGGCATGTGGTAGATGTAACATTGTAGGTGAATTTGCAGGGAAGAGAGTCAGTTTACACCTAAATCTAGACGAAAGTGTGAATATGAGCTATTTCCAACCTAAAAATCTGTGTTAATGTGTACTGAAAGAAGCATTTTTATTACAGTTTGTGTTGGTGGGGTGACCTGGTTAACTGTAGTGTTTTCATTGCTTTTTATTAACTTTGCACCAGCTTTGGTCTGTTGAGCAGGTGAATCAGTTACTAGAGCTTTAGTAATCGATCTCGAACAGGGCAAAAGGTGTGTTTGAAATCTCGGATATGTGTGTGTGTGTTTTGTTTCTGGTGCATTTTATTGCTCTGCTCATTCAGATGCCCTTCGTGAACCCAGCTAAAGTTATTTATTGGCTGATATAGTATTTATGGCAGTGATCAGATCAGTGTTTGCTTTGGCAGAGAAAACTGACCCATTTAAAAGCATGCATGCAGGAGCACACAAACATTCAACGCATGGCCTTGATATGCTTTATTCTAACTGAAAAAATGTAGTTAGTTAACATAATTGTGTTATACATGTTTTTGTTGTTATTATGAATGCTTTTGTGAATGAAGATTTCAAATGAGGATTTGGAAAAAAAAAATTGGGAAAATTGTGGAATTAATTTAATTATAATACTTAGATTTTTTAATGAAGCAAACATAATTTCTAAATATTATAATTTATTATATTTTTTAGTATTTTTTTATATTTTATAATTTTTTTATATTTTAGTAATTTTTTTATTTTATTGATTTAATTTGGTGTCTATAGGACGGTGTGCAGGTGTAATTTTTTTCTCACTCATTTGAGCCTTTATGTATGTGTGTGAGTCTGTAATGCTCTACCTGGAGATGGAGAGTGGAGTGTGTGGAAGAGAGAGAGAGAGAGAGAAAGAGAGAGAGAGAGATTGAGAGAGAGAGGTGCTGGACCCAGCAGACTCGTTACACCAGGGAACTTCCTCCTGTTCTCGGCCCAGTCTGGTTGCTTGGCAACAGCAGTGTCCCAAAATAACCCGCTGATGACCGAAATAATCTGGAGATGACAAAAGCAGACACAAAATGTCTCCGCGCTCTGATGTTCTGATGTAATATTCCACTATACTGTTAAACACTGATATACTGAGTCATGTGTTTATACTGTACTCTTATAGTACAACCAAGCCACTACAATTATAACTAATTACTGTATTAGTACAATTACTACCATGTTTTGTTCTGCATTATAATAAAGCACTGAAAGACTGCAAGAAATTATAACGATAGTTATGATGTATAAAACATTCGTGCTGCGTAGTATTTGTATTCTTTCGTTAATTTTTATTCTTTCTATCTATCTATCTATCTATCTATCTATCTATCTATCTATCTGTCTATCTAACTATCTATCTATTCCCACAATTCTGGCAGTCACTATTAGTTTATTTTTTTTTATTTTATTTTATTTTATTTTATTTTATTTTATGCTCATAGATCAAAGTCATTAAAATTAAAATACCTTTATCATTTAATTTAATGTTATTGTATTTTATTGTGTGCTCATAGTTCAAAGTCCTTGAACTATGAAATTAAATTCCTCTGTCATTTAATTTAATTTAATTTAATTTATAGTTCAAAGTCATTGAAATTAAAATTATTTTATTTTATTTTATTTTATTTTATTTTATTTTATTTTATTTTATTTTATTTTATGCTCATAGGTCAATGTCCTTCAAATTAAAAATCCATATTATTTAATTTTATTTTATTTTATGCTCATAGATCAAAGTCATTCAAGTGAAAATTCCGTTATCATTTTAATTTTATTTAATTTTATTTTATTATATGCTCATAGATCACAGTCATTCAAATTAAAATTCCTTTATCATTTTATTTTACTTTATTTTATTTTATGCTCATAGATCAAAGTCCTTGAAATTAAAAGTTAAGTTTAGCATATTTTAAAATGATTTTGTTTCTAATCATATTAATTGATTTTTTAACAATATTCTTTTATGTGTTTTTAATATTCATTTATTTATTACATATGTATTATAAATGTATAATGTTGAATTGTTACATAAAATATTATTTATTTATTTATTTATTTCCCCCCACGATTCTGTGAATCACCTTTAGATTCTAAAATAACTCTACATACAACTCTGATCTACATTTTTCAAATTCTAATTAATGACTTTACTACCTTTTTCAAATTTGTGAATTTTTTTTAAATTACTTATAAGTACTTTTTTTTTAAATTACAAATTCTTAATAAATCAAAACAATTGTATGTTAAGAATTATAAACACTGTTTAAATAATAACAATAATACAATACAGAAAATCAGTAATATTGTGAAATATTATGACAATTTTAAAATAACTGTTTTCTATGTGAATGTATTTTAAAATGTAATTTTCAGCTTCATTACTTCAGTCTTCAGTGTCCTTCGGAAATCATTCTAATATTTTTTTTTTTTTAATTCATTTTCAATTTCTTATTATGATCAATGCTGAAAACAGTTAATGAAATTTTTTTCAGGTTTTTTCGATGAATAGAGAGTAAAAAAATATATATTTTTACTCATACCTTCAGTTTTTACTCTGTTTCCTCAGTTATTTTTGGTATTTAGCAGACAGTTTTTGCATGCCTCACAGACTGTGGTTACAGTTCATTACTTCTTTTTTTGATTGAGGCTGAAGTCTTGGATTGGTCCATTACGCTCCACTGACCCACTGAAATATCATTCTGAGTGGCCTAATGATGCAACACAGATCAGCAGAGTTCATGTCACGTTTATTGGTGGTTTTCATAACTCTAATGGACTCGAGGTTAATGTTTAATGACTATTAACATCCGTTCAGGCGGTTTCATACACTCTCGTTTGCAGAAATACTCCCCTGGTGACCCCTGACCTGTGGGGACTGATTAAACTCCATGTTGTTTCAAAGGTTACGACAGAGCGATTTACGAGGGAGACAGGAGAGCTCATGAATTACATCTGCTCAATGTGTGTGTTTTGTGGTTACAGGGTTGCGTGTGATAACACTAGTGGATAAATAACATTAGTGGGCACATGGTTGCCGGGATTGTTGCCAGGGAAATGACCTCATGGTTTTGTTCAGGAGAGCAGCATCATGACCTGCTGGAGACAGTTGCTAAGCAGTATTTTCACCTTAGTAACCGCTCTCATCTGACTGGATCCCCGCTGAGAGAGTCCAGACGGATCATCTGTGTCTGTGTTAGTCTGTCACTGGAAAATATGCTCAAGTCCTTGTGTAAAAAATAAAAATGTATTTATTTTTTACACTCATACAATTTAAATTACAAGTCAGTTTTATTTTGTATTTTATTTTATTTTATTTTATTTTATGCCCATAGATCAATCATTCAGATTAAAATTCTTATTTTATTTTACACTCAAAGATCAAAGTCCTTCAAATTGAAACTCCATACTTCATTTTATTTTATATTTTATGCTTATAGATCAAAGTTCTTCCATTTAAAATTCATTTTTTTATTTTATTTTATTTTATTTTATTTTATTTTATTTTATTTTATTTTATTTTATTTTATTTTATTTTATTTTATTTATGCTCATTGATCAAGGTCCTTCAAATAATCATCCCTTATTTTATTTATTTTTATTTTGTTATTATTTTATTTTATATTTTATGCTCAAAGGATCAAATTCCTTCAATTTAAAATCCTTTAAATTTATTTTATTTTATTAGTTTATTTTATTTTAGATCAAAGTCATTCAAATTAAATGTATTTTATTTTATGCTTTAGATCAAAGTAATTAAAATTAAAATTCCTTTATTATTTTATTTTATTTTTATTATAGATCGAAGTCATTCAAATTAAAATTATTTTTATTTTATTTTATTTTATTTTATGCATGTAGATCAAGACCCCTTCAAATAATAATACCTTATTTTATTTTTTTTATTTTATTTAATTTTGTTTTATTATTTTATTTTATATTTTATGATCATAGATCTAAGTCTTTCAATTTAAAATTCCATATTTTATTTTATTTTATCGATCAAGGTCAAGGTCCTTCAAATAATAATCCCTTATTTTATTTTATTTTATTTTATTTTATTTTATTTTATTTTATTTTATTTTATTTTATTTTATGCTTGTAGATCAATGCCCTTTAAATAATAATTAAAAATATTTTTTTGTGAAATATTATTACAATTTAAAAATAACTTTATGTTATGAAAAATGATTTTCTGTGTGAATGTATTTTAAAATGTACTTTTCGGCTTCATTACTTCAGTCTTCAGTGTCACATGATTTTTTCTCAATTTCTTATTATTGTCGATGTTGAGAACAGTTATTGAAAATTTTTCAGGATTTTCTGATGAATAGAGATTTCATTTATTTGAAATGGAGATCTCTTGTACCATTGTAAATACTAAATTTTTAGTCATACCTTTTTTCATACAGTTTTTACACTGTTTACATTGTTATTTTTGATATTTAGCAGACATTAGTTTTTGCATGTCTCACGGACTGTGGTTACGGTTCATCACATCTTTCTTGATTGAGGCTGAAGTCTTTGATCGGTCCATGTATATTTTATTTTATTTTATTTTATTTTATCTTATGCTTGTAGATCAAGGCCCTTCAAATAGCAATACTTTATTTTATTTTATTTTATTTTATTTTATTTTATTTATAGGTCAAGGTCCTTCAAATAATAATCCCTTATTTTATTTTGTTTTATTTTGTTATTATTTTATTTTATTTTATGCTTGTAGATCAAGGTCCTTCAAATAATAATACCGTATTTTTTTTTATTATTATTTTGTTTTATTATTTTTTTTATATTTTATGCTCATAGATCAAAGTCTTTCAATTTAAAATTCCATATTTTATTTTTTTTATTTTATTTTATTTTATTTTATTTATGCTCATAGATCAAGGTCCTTTAAATTATAATCCCTTATTTTATTTATTTTATTTTGTTATTATTTTATTTTATTTTATTTATGCTCATAGATCAAGGTCCTTTAAATAATAATCCCTTATTTTATTTATTTTATTTTATTTTGTTATTATTTTATTTTATTTTATTTTATGCTCATAGAAAGTCCTTGAAATTAAAATTTTAACATATTTTACAATTATTTTGTTTCTAATAATATATTTAAAAAAAGAGAATATTTTAAAGATAATGAATATCTTCTCATAGTATAGTGCAGTTTTGACCCAGTGTCACTGATATCTCAGATTACAGCTTCAAATGAAAGACAAAAGCCAGGGTGTGTGTGTTTGTTGTAGTTCTGATGTGTTTGTGTGTTTCTTGGTTTGTTTCAGAGTCCAGAGGCAGCACAGGAAGTGTGTGAAGTCACACATGAAGAAAGAGTGACGGACACACCAACACGAAGAGTCGGACGACCCGCTCGAAAACGCAAAGCACCAGGAGTGAGTACATGCATGCGTACTGTACGCATAACTACGGCACACATGTGAACACAACTTTACAAAACATGCGTGTTTATGGTTAAATAATATACATGCGTAGCATGCTCATTGCCTTGTCTTCTGTATGGCAGTGGTTCACTGGCGTGTTTGTGAGCTGATTTGAATGTCTGTGAGCCGTGATTGAAAAATGAGCAGCTGATCAAATATTGCATGAGATACTAGCTTCAGCCCCGTGTGGCTGTGCTCTTCATGTGCTGATTTAAAGAGACACTTCAGCCAAAGATTTAAATCCTGTCATGATTTACTCACCCTCATGTCATTCCATTTTTTTAAAAGAACTTAATACTTTAATGTGCAGCAAATCAGCATATAACAATGATTTCTGAAGGATCATGTGACACTGAAGACTGGAGTAAAGATGCTGAAAATTCAGCTTTGCATCACAAGAATAAATTACATGTTAAAATATATTCAAACAGAAAGCTGCCATTTTAAATTGTAAAAATATTTCACAATATTACCAATTTTCCTGTGTTTTTGATCAAATAAATGGAGCCTTGGTGAGCAGAAGATACTTCTTTCAGAAAATATAGTAATGAGTGTGTTTTTGCCTTGTTTTGGATCTCAACAGCATCTGCCTTGATTTACATTCATTTAAAATGCTTCTTCTAAACGCCTTTTGTCTGTAACGGAAAAATGAAAAAAGGTTATATAGGTTTGGAATGACATGACGGTGAATAATTTCCATTTCCATTTCTTGGCTGAACTGTTCCTTTAATGGAAAGACTTGCCTTTGTCTTAAAGGGATAGTTCACCCTAAAATGAAAACCATTTGCTCACCCTCAAGTTGTTCCACACCTGCATGAGTTTTTCCTCTGTTGAACACAGAAGAACATATTCGGAAGAATGTGGGTAACCAAACAGCAGACGCTAGCCATTGACTTCCATAGTATGGAAAAAACACTACTGAAGTCAATGGCTACCAGCCATTGTTGTTTGGTTACCAACATCCCTCAGAATATCTTCTTTTGTGTTCATTAGAAGAAAGAAACTCATACAGGGTGAGTAAATGATGACAGAATTATCATTTTGCATAAACTTAGAAAATAACTTCATGGTTTATGCACCTTCAAGCCATCCTAGGTGTATATGACTTTACATATAAAGTTTACATACACCTTGCAGAATCTGCAAAATATTAATTATTTTACCAAAATAAGAGGGGTCATACAAAATTCATGTTATTTTATTTTAGCACTGACCTGAATATGCTATTTCACATAAAAGACGTTTACATGTAGTATGCAAGAGAAAATAATAGTTGAATTTATAAAAAAAAGTTTACATACACTTGATTCTTAATACTGCGCTGTTACCTAAATGATCCACAGCTGTGTTTTTTTGTTTAGTGATAGTTGTTCATGAGTCCCTTGTTTGTCCTGAACAGTTAAACTGCCCACTGTTCTTCAGAATAGTCCTTCAGGTCCCACAAATGCTTTGGTTTTTCAGCATTTTTTGTGTATTTGAACCCTTTCCAAGAATGACTGTATAATTTTGAGATCCATCTGTTCACTCTGAGGACAACTGAGGGACTCATATGCAACTATTACAGAAAGTTCAAACACTCACTGATGATACAGAAGGAAACACAATGCGTTAAGAGCCGGGGGGTGAAAACTTTTGAACCGAAATGAAGATGTGTAGATTTTTCTTAATTTGCCTAAATATCGTATTTTTTTTCATTTAGTACTGCCCTTCAGAAGCTGTGGAAGATACTTACATGTTTCCCAGCAGACAAAATAAGTTAAATTTACCCTGATCTTCAAATTCCAAAAGTTTTCACCCCCCGGCTCTCTCTTAATGCATCGTGTTTCCTTCTGGAGCATCAGTGAGCGTTTGAACCATCTATAATAGTTGCATAGAGTCCCTCAGTTGTCCTCAGTGTGAAAAGATGGATCTCAAAATCATACTTTCATTATTGGAAAGGGTTCAAATACAACAAAATGCTGCAAAACCAAAGAATTTGTGTGACCTGAAGGATTTTTCCTGAAGAACAGCCGGCAGTTTAACTGTCACTAAACAAAAAAGAAACCCACAGCTGTGGTTCATTCAGGTAACAACACAGTATTAAGAATCAAGTGTATGTAAACTTTTGAACACACTAATTTTTATAAATTAAACTATTATTTTCTCTGGTGGACTATATGTAAACGTCTTTTTTGTGAAATATCTTTTTCAGATCAGTACTAAATAAAAAATAACATGCATTTTGAATGATCCCTCTTATTTTGGTAAATAATTAACATTTTGCAGATTCTGAAACTTTTGACCTCAGCTGTATTAAAAAATGTTCTGGCTCTTCCAAGCTTCATAATGGCAGTGAATGGCTGTTTATTTTATTATTCTGAAGCAAAATAAAGTGCATCCATCCATCCATCCATCATAAAAAGTACTCCACACGGCTTCGGAGGGTTAATAAAGGCCTTCTGAAGTGAATTGATAAGTGCGTGCTTGTGAATGTGCATGAACTCGTGACCTGCGTATGACAGTTAACGGACACTAGAGATTACAGTTTATAAAGTTTTAAATATGGCTATTTTTCTTACACAAATGCATTGATTCACTTCAGAAGGCCTTTATTAACCCCCCGGAGCTGTGTGGAGTACTTTTTATGATGAATAGATGCACTTTCTTGGACTTCAAAATCTCAACACCCATTCACTGCCGTTATAAAGCTTAGAAAAGCCAGAACATTCTTTAATATAACTCAGATTGTATTCGTCTGAAAGAAGAAAGTCATATACACCTAGGATGGATTGAGGGTGAGTAAACTATGGGTTACTTTTTTTTTTTTTTGGGTGAACTGTTCTTTTGATTCATTCAGATAATGATGTTGAAGGAGAAGTCCACTTTACTCACCCCCTCGTCATCCAAGATGTTCATGTCTTTCTGTGTTCAGTCGTAAAGAAATTATGGTTTTTGAGGAAAACATTTCATTTTTCTTCATATAATGGACAATTTTGCCCCCGATTTTGAACTTCCAAAATGTAGTTTAAATGCAGCTTCAAAGGACTCTAAATGACCCCAGCCGAGGAAGAAGGGTCTTATCTAGCAAAACAATCTGTCATTTTTTCGAAAAATAAAAATATGTATACTTTTTAAACACAAAAGCTTGTGTAGCACAGTTTCTGGGATGCGCGTTCACAACGCTACGTACTACTGAATCATGTCAAAAGGTCACGCCGAACGTAGGCGGATCTACAGACCCAGTGTTTACAAAGCGAATGTGCAAAGACTAAGAAAGTGCAAGTAAGTCAAACGCTGTTTACAAACAAAAAGATAAAACGTGTCGGACGATTCTGAAGTTGTAGGAGAAAATAAGATGGAGTTTTTCGCCATACTCTACCCTTTTTAGCCAGAGTACACAGATGATGAACTTAGACGTGATTCGTAGTAGTGATGGGAAGTTCAGATCATTTTACCGATTTGGACCTTTGAGTCTTGTTCAGCAAAATGAACAAATCTTTTTTCCGAGTCATTTCGTTAATTTTAGCAAAATCAGTGTCACTTGACAGCCCCATAAGATAAACGAACGACTCGAAAAACCCGAAGACTCGAAACAGGTGAACTAATTCCAGTACAGAACCTAATAGGATGTTGCGCATGCGCGACTGAACGAATCACTCCCTGAGACGACTCGTTCTTCGCGAGCCACATTAAAGATTTGTTCAAAATGAACAAATCGTTCAAGAACGACCCGTGGATGCACATCCCAGAGCCTGTGCTACGCTTGCTTTTGTGCTTAAAAATTATACAAATTTTTATTTTTCGAAAAAAATGACCGATCGTTTCGCTAGATAAGACCCTTCTTCCTCGGCTGGGATCATTTTAGAGTCCTTTGAAGCTGCATTTAAACTACATTTTGGAAGTTCAAAATCGGGGCACCATATCAGTCCATTATATGAAGCAAAATCCTGAAATGCTTTCCTCATAAACCATAATTTCTTTACGACTGAAGACAAAGACATGAACATCTTGGATGACAAGGGGGTGAGTAAATTATTTGTAAATTGTTGTTTTGGAAGTGGACTTCTCCTTTAATTTCGGAAGTTAAACCCAAAATGAAGAACATGATACTTGTGGGCTCGTTTCAGTCAGGGACAGTGTTTCTAGAGTGCTGTGCATCGCTCTACCTGTGATAGAACCTGTAATGCTTCCTGTAAACCTCAGGAAGCTGTGGGTTGTAGCTGTCACATGACCAGGAAGTTTGAGAGATAGAGACACGGACAGAAGGCAGTAAGAGAAAGGCGAGGTGCTGTAGCCTGTAGGTCTCTGATGATGGTAAGTTCTCATCAATGTATTGCTAATTGCTTTAGATGGACATCGCAATGATCATAATCGCATCAGGGTTTGATCTGCAAAACTTGAGCGTTAATGTGCAAAACAGATGTTGAATGTTTGATAGGAAGGAAGCGCTCACATACACGGCCATTCAAATGTGTAGACATGCTTGATTAAAGTTTCACTTAACACGGTTCACTTAAAAAAAAAGATAACTCTTGCATCATTTCGTGATGCCTCGTGTCGTTCCAAATCAAAGTATCTCAGAGTTTTATTTGTCCATGTAATAAAAGTCAATGGGATCCTACATAACTTTGATTGTATTGACAAAAAAGTTCTAAAAAAATTATCTTCTGTGCTTCACGGAAGAAGGAAGAAGTCGTGCTTAAAATGACAAGTTGATTTTTTTGGTGAACTGTCTGTTTTGGTCTAAAGGCTCACGCTTGAAGTCAGTGTTAAACGCTGTTCACAATGCTTTTTATTTCCATAATGTGATGTAATTTTTAAAATTGAGGAAGGATGTTCACTCAAAAGATAGGATGTGATACTTCTGATATTTTTTGGCAAATTGATTAGAATGGCATTTTTACTAGAATAGAGCCAGTTATGTAAGTATTGATCATTTTCAGTCTTTCGGTCTTTGTCTCATTATTTGTATATTTGCTCTGAAATTGAAGATTTTAAAGGGGTAAATTTTTAAAGCCTGAAAATTATAATCTTAATATTAGTACAAATCTAGAAAAAAAAAAAAAGAAAAAAGGAAAGCCATGCTTTCCGGATTGTTTTTACTGAATAATGTGACTATATATTTCATATAAATATTTGTATTTTTATACACTTATTTGTGACAGTAAATTTAATATATATATATATATATATATATATATATATATATATATATATATATATATATATGTATATTTATATGCACACACACATACACATATATCTGACCCTGGACTACAAACTTAAGTCACTGGGGTATATTTGTAGCAATAGCCAAAAATACATTGTATGGGTCAAAATTATTGATTTTTTTTTATGACAAAAATCATTAGGAAATTAACTAAAGATCATGTTCCATGAAGATATTTTGTAAAATTCCTACTGTAAATATATCAAAACTTAATTTTTGATTAGTAATATGCATTTTAAGTACTTCATTTGGACAACTTCAAAGGCAATTTTCAATATTTAGATTTTTTTTGCACCCTCAGATTCCATATATTGAAATAGCTGTATCTCAGCCAAATATGTGTCCAGGATCACATATATATAATGTACAATTGTATATTTAAATTTGTTGTTTTTGGCGGTGACATATGGCGTAGTTGCGCTTCAGGTGTCCCGAGTTCGAATCCCGCCATGTGGACCTTTCCCGATCCTGTCCCTCTCTCTCTCCCACTTGCTTCCTGTCATATCTCAACTGTCCTATCATGAAAAATGTGAAAACTAAATAATGTAGTAATTTTATAATATAATTTTTAGATAAAATTTCGTATGTTGTGCCAATAAATATAAAAATGTATATCCCTATTTGTATGCCTACATATGAAGCACAATATATATATATTTTTTTTAAAGTGTGTGTATATATATATATATATATAGTAATATAGTATATATAGTAAATTTTGCATTTCATGTTAAGATCATGATCCCAGAGTATATATATATATATACAGGTGCATCTCAAAAAATTAGAAAATCATGAAAAAGTTCATTTTTTATTGTGACTTATTTTGAAAACTGAAACTTTCATATATTATAGATTCATGTAAAGTAAAATATTTCTAAAGTTTTTTTGTTTTAATTCTGATTAGAGTTTGAAAGTCAAAAATCCAGTATCTCAAAATATTAGAATATTTCCTAAGATCAATCAAAAAACAGATTTGCAAAAAAGAAAAGTTCAAGTTTTTTAAAGTATGTTCATTTATGCACTCAATACTTGGTCGGCAGCACAAATTACAGCAAATTCCTTGCTCCTAGCACAAATTACAGCATCAGTGAAGTGTGGCATGGAAGTGATCAGCCTGTGGCACTGCTGAGGCACTGTTAAGCCTTCAGATCATCTGTATATTGTTGGATCGACTGTTTCTCATCTTTCTCTTGAAAATATCCCATAGATTCTCAAAGGGGTTCAGGTCAGGCATGTTGGCTGGCCAATAAAGCACAGTAATATCACGGTCAGCAAACCTCATGGAAGTATTTTTTGCGCTGTGGGCAGGTGCTAAAGTCTTGCTGGAAAAAGAAATCAGCATCTCCATAAAGCTTGTCAGCAGATGGAAGCATAAAGTGCTCCAAAATCTCCTGGTAGACGGCTGCTTTGTTTTTGCACTTGATAAAACACAATGGACCAACACCAGCAGACGTCACGGTACCCCAAATCATCACTGACTTCTGAAACTTCACACTGGACTTCAAGCAGCTTGGATTCTGTGCCTCTCCAGTCTTCCTCCAGAATCTGGGATCACGATCTTAACATGAAATGCAAAATTTACTTTAATCTCCTTAGCCCAAGTAAGATGCTTCTGATGTTTCTGATTTTAGAAGTGGCTTGGTAGCCCTTTTCCTGAAGACGTCTGAGCATGGTGACTCTTGATACACTAAGCAGCTTCATTTTACTCCTTGCGAAGCTCTCCCAAGTGTTTGAATCGGCTTTACTTGACAGTATTCTCAAGCTTGCGGTCATCTCTGTTGCTTGTGTTTTCTTCCTTCCAGTCAACTTTGCATTTAATATGCTTTGATACAGCACTCTGTAAACAGCCACCCCATTCAGTAATGACCTTCTGTGACTTACTCTCTTTGTGGAGGGTGTCAGTGATTGTTTTCTGGACCACTGCCAAGTCAGCAGTCTTCCCCATTAGTGTGGTTTCAAAGAACAAGAGATACCTGGAATTTATACTATAGGTATGGACATTTAATGAAACTCAAATGTAAATATTCTAATATTTTGAGATACTGGATTTTTGACTTTCATGAGCTGTACGCTCTAATCATCAAAATTAAAACTTTTGAACTAAAACAAAAAACTTTTGAAATGTTTTACTTTACATATAAAGAATCTAGAATGTATGAAAAATGTTAAAAATGTTACAAAGAAAAGAAATTTTTCATGATATTCAAATTTTTTGAGATGCACCTGTGTGTGTGTGTGTGTGTGTATATATATATATATATATATATATATGTGTGTGTGTGTGTATGTGTATACAACATAAAAATATCATTGTTTTTAATTTGGTTGTTTTTTTTAGTCAGGCATTTATTGATAATTATCTATTTCATGGAAGCAATTATTAGCTTTACTGTACTGACAAGAATTTTAGTATCTGTGGATTCCTAAAATTTATATATATAAATATATATACATATAAAATTACATATATAAAATTATTTATTTATTTTTTAATTTGTGAGCTGGAGCTGATAGTGAAAGAACGGGGTTTGGACAAGGTGCTTAAAGTGCTTGAAGTACTTGAATTTGATTTTTTGAAATTTAAGGCATGGTATAAGACCCTTATTCCTCAGTTGGGATCGTTTAGAGCCCTTTGAAGCGGCATTCAAACAGCATTTTTAGAAGTTCAAATTTGGGGGCACCATGGAAGACCAGTATATGGAAATGTTTTCCTCAAAAAACATAATTTCTTTACAACTAAATAAAGAAAGACATGAACATCTTGGATAATCCTTTAAAAAGGTCTTAAAAAGTCTTACATCTACCCAAAACCCCTCTGTACTTTTCAAACAGGCATTTATCATATCAACAGACTGGTTGTACGTTATCATAAATAACAAAATTGCAAAAGTGCCAGGCGAACAGACTTCAAAATGTACTACAGATATCTAATAAAACCATCACAGCCGTATCTGAATCTAAATGCACAGAAGGCTTGTGGGAATTGCAGTGTTTGTTCGGTAAATGAATGTTAAACACACTCCTTCGCCTGAGGGCTTGTTACCCACTTTAATGTACAGTCGCTTCTCGGAACCATTTGATTCATTTCATCTCCTTGATCTTGCCACGTCCATGGCGTTTCGGTCGCGTAATATATTTCGCTTCAGGCCAGACACGCTCCACATGAGTGCGCAAGCGCAATCAACACTTTGATGAGTGCTTGCAACCGGCTCGGTTTGTGTTTTGACCCATTTTGGATGCGTGAGATCGCGCTTCTGTGGCTGGAAGCGTATGCATTCACATACTTAAGCGTACATGTCTTTATTCTATAAAAATGAGTGGAGAAAGTGTGCGCTTGGGTTTGAAACACCTGGTCCTTTGAGGTTTATAGAGTTTCTCACTTGTTGATTAAAGACATCAGTCCATCGCTCTAATGAACTAATGTGTGTGTGATTCATACTCGCATACGAGTACGTTTGGCATCTATTAACTCACAGACAGCAGTAAAACTCACACCAGCCTTCGTCGTACTGAACCTGAGAGACTTTTATTGTCCGTCATAAAGTTAGCAGACAGCGTCACTCTGTAGGACGTCCCGGCAGCCCCCAAACATTTTAGCGATTTCCTGCTTGATTTCTTCATTGATAGATGATAAAGTTGACGTAAAATCAACCAGAACCCTGATTGCTTTCTAAATGTTTTAAAGACATAAGCAATTCCTGGTAGATAAAATCATGTTTTGTCTCATTGAATATCCTGTTTCATTCAGAAATATGTAACATTATGGCAGTAAATGGTTTTGAATGCTGTGTCATGTTGATTCAGTGTTTATAAAGAGGTAAATGCATGCATCCGTGACTCCATTAGCACTAATGTGTCACTGCATCTTGATATATGTCTCATGCAATCTATGCATATTACATTTAACATTTAGGAGCTGCTTTTAACTAAAGAAACGAATTAGGAATATTGCATGCAGTGTATGCTATGAAAGCCAACAGCGCTTGAAAAGTCATGTTTTAAGACTAAGCTAAAGTTCATTTGCAGAAAGTGTTTCCAAACTTTTTTTTTATCAGCCGTCAGACATAAAATATTTACTACTGTATGACTCATATGTTTACTAAACTATTTCAATAATTTAATCACACATTCACACGTTCATGGTACTCAATTGTCAGGCAGAGGTCACATTGTTATTTTACCCGAATCAAATTTACATTTTTAAAAATTAAATTAAATAAAAATTAATATTAAATAAATAAATAAACAAATGAGAGTATTATTATTATTATTATTAAATATAAAATATTTATGATGATTTTACAATAATTTATCATTATGATTGTTATTCGCTTTAATTATTACTTACTAATAACATATTATTAAAATAATATTTATTTATTGCACTGAATTTAATTTTATACAAATAATAATTATTATTAAAAATTGTAGTATTTTTAATGCTAATTAAAAGAAATGAGGATAGAAGTACACTACCAGTCAAATGTTTTTGGACAGTAAGATTTTAAATGTTTTTTAAAGCAGTGTGTTTATTTAATTAATTTTAAAATGTAATTTATTCCTGTGATTTGCTGCTCATAAAACATTTATTATGTATGAGTGGAATTTTTTCAGGTTTCTTTGATGAATAGAACGTTCAGAAGAACAGCATTCATCTGAAATAGAAATCTTTTGCAACACTGTTAACGTCTTTATCATCACTTTAGATCAATTTAAAGCATCCTTGCTAAGTAAATGTATTCATTTCTAGAACCCCCCCCCCAAAAAAAAAAATAAAAAATACTGACTCTAAGCTTTTGAATGATATGGTGTGTAATGTTACAAAAGCTTTTTATTTCAGATAAATGGTGATCTTTGGATTTTTCTATTGATCAAAGAATCCTGAAAAAATGTACTCAACTGTTTTAAATATTGACAATAATAATAAAAAAGTTTCTTGAGCAGCAAACCAGCTTATTAGTGTTTAGATGACACTAAAGACTGGAGTAATGATGCTGACAATTCAGCTTTGATCACAGGAATAAATTACATTTTAAAAATATTAAAACAGAAAGTAGTTATTTTAAATAGTAAAAATATTTCACAACATTACTGCTTTTGCTGTATTTTGGATCAAATAAATGCAGGCTTGGTGAGCAGAAGAAAAAAAAAAACTTGATTCATAGGAAAGATGGTTTAGCTCAATGATACTCATCTGCTAGTGTGCAGAAACTAAGCTATGCATTTCATGCCGCAAGTAATGTAAAATTAGGGACAGTCCCTATTCTCATTCCCCCGTCTCATCCGGCACTTAAAATTTCCGCCTGTTCGCTGAGTCATTTTCTCTTTATCTGTCTTTTGATAGGTGGACAGTTGTGGGCGTGTGATTGAGGGCGTGGCCTGTATGAAACAGGCGGGGTGCAACGGTGAAACAGAGAGTCGGGTTTCGCAGAAAAACTTGGAGCAGAACGACTCCTCCCCTGACTCCACCCACCAGAACGGCACAGACACGTCCCTCGGAGCGGACGGAGACTCCGCCCCTTCCACTCCACGGAAAAAGCGAGGGCGACGGAAACTCGTTCACCCGGAGCGTCGTGAGTCACCTGTCTATAGTTCAGTCAGTCTGAATGATTTCACATATGAAATGTGTCAGAACATACCATTTATAAAGTCATTTAAAACAATGGCACAGTATTGCAGCGTAAACTACTTCTCCATTCAGTATTGTCTTTCAGGAACAGTGTAGTAAATACAATAACACACTCTTCAGCTGTCAACATGTTTATAGCTCGCTAGCTGAATAATAATTGTTTGATTTAATGGAACGAACATTTGACATTAGCTATATCGCCCCCTTAAGTACTTCCACATTAATGAAGGTCTGCGTCAGTGCGTTGGGCCGAGTGTTTTCCATCTGTGTCTGCTTTTTCTTTTAGCCTTGTTTTCTTCTAAATGACCTGTGTGTTTGTCTTTCAGACTTGGAGGAGGACGACACCAGCAGCGACACCAGCAGAGGGGAGGTGAGGACTCAAAACACAGTAAAGCACTGTCAAATAAGGAACATAATACAATTTGAGAATCACATTTACAGGATTGGGGCTGCATCATTTAGGCAAAAATCAAATTGATTTAAAAAAAAAAAAATTCTAATTTTAATAAATATTTATTTATGTATTTATGGTAACACTTTGCAATAATGTTCATTAGTTAACATGAACTAAGAATGAACAATACTTCTACGGCATTTATTAATCTTAATGTTAATTTTAACATTTACTAACTGATTATTATCAAAAGTTGTGATGGTTAATGCACTGAATTACACAAGAAGTAACAATGTTAACATGAATAAATAGTGTAATAAATGTATTGCTCTTTGGTCATTAATGTTAGTTAATATATTAACTATTAGCATTAACTAATAGAAACTCATTGTAAAGTGTTACCGTATTTATTCATTTAAAAGCTCCAGGTTTGCTCTGCTTGT
This sequence comes from Cirrhinus mrigala, assembly GCA_036247105.1. Lineage (NCBI taxonomy): Eukaryota > Metazoa > Chordata > Actinopteri > Cypriniformes > Cyprinidae > Cirrhinus > Cirrhinus mrigala. The sequence goes on along the minus strand of CM070026.1, from coordinate 31,239,790 downwards.
TTGTAGAGCTGCACAATGTGGCCAAACAATTGTGGTTTATATATATCACTATGATTATATAATAACAATAATAATTTTTATCATTACTAAATTAAGAAAAAAAAAAGTTTACTATTGTGATATTTCACTTTAAAATAAAAAGTATTTATGCAAAATAAAATTTACAGTACAACCTTAAAATTGCAATACATTTATTTTATTTTATTTTATTTTATTTATTTTTTAAGCTCCAGGTTTGCTCTGCTTGTTTGTAGAGCTGGTCAAAGAATTGTGGTTTATATATCAATATGATTATATATTAACAATAATAATTTTATAATTACTAAATAATAATAAAAAAAGAAATATTGCTATTGTAATATTTCACTTGAAAATAAAAAAGTATTTAAGCAAAAGAAAATTTACAGTACAACTGTAAAAATGCAATAATTTTATTTATTTATTTATTCATTTATAAAGCTTCAGGTTTGCTCTGCTTGTTTGTAGAGCAAAAGTATTTAAGCAAAAGAAAACTTACAGTACAACTGCAAAATTGCAATACATTAATTTAATTTAATTAAATTAATTTTTTTTTAAGCTCCAGGTTTGCTCTACTTGTTTGTAGAGCTGCACATTTTGGCCAAAAAATTGTTGTTTATATATCAATATGATTATATAATAACAATCATAATTTTTATTATTACTAAATAAAAAAAAATAAAATAAGAAATATTACTATTGTAATATTTCACTTGAAAAAAAAGTAGTATTTAAGCGAAAGAAAATTTACAGTACAGCTGTAAAATTGCAATACATTTATTTTATTTATTTTTTTATTATTTTATTTTATTTTATTTTATTTTAAAGCTTCAGGTTTGCTCTACTTGTTTGTAGAGCTGCACAATTTGCCCAAAAAAGTGTGGTTTATATATCAATATGATTATATAATAACAACAATAATTTTTATTATTGCTAAATAAAAAATAATAAATATTACTATTGTAATATTTCACTTGAAAATAAAGAATTATTTAAGCAAAAGAAAATTTACAGTACAACTGTAAAATTGCAATTTGTTTTATTTTATTTTAAGCTCCAGGTTTGCTCTGCTTGTTTATAGGGCTGCATAATTTTGCCAAATAATGTTTGCTTTATTTATTAATATTACTATAAAATAATAATAAAAATGCAAAAATATAATAATAATAGTAATAATAATAATAATTACTATTATTGTCATTAGCATCATTATTATTACTAAACAAAACTATCAAACAAAATATTAATATTATATTTTCCACTGTAAAATAAAAAGATAAATAAATAATTATATACAAATAAAAAAAATATTCTATTTTACAGTACAACTGTAAAATTACAACACTAATTACAATACTAGTATCTCTTTGCTTTCAAATACTTATATTTTTCTGGAAAACTGCAGGCAACCCTTAAAGCATCTCTTTTGTTGACGACAGTTTTTAAGCGCTTCTCAATACAAGTTTGGAAAGATGGTTGGCGCAGGTTGACTTTCCAAATGCACCTTACAAACGACCAACACTCATAAAGTGAATTTACTGCGAAACGAGAAACTGAAAACACTTAATCATGAGCTGCTCGCGTGTAAATGAACACAGTGCTGCGGTTTACTTTTCAAATGTGCAGTGCGCATATTTACTCAATATTATATATTTATAGAATATTTATTAAATGGCGACTTTGCATCTTGATAACCACAGTAAGTCATATAGCGATTTCAGTTTTGCTTAGATGAATATTGCAGCCCGGTGCAAGACTACGCTTGAAGAACTGGTTTAAACTTAAACTAATTGGTTAGCTGGACCCAGTCGAGTGGTTCAGAAAGGTCTAGTTAATACATCACACAGAGTTGACCATCTGTGATTGATTAATCCGCTCCGGCTCGGCACGGATCGCGGGAAATAGACGACATGCCCACTGAGAACATGCCGATGGAACGTTTCAGGCTGTGTTTATGTGAGAGACATGAATGTGTAAAGCCAAAACTTGGCCCGAGCGGCGCTGTGAGTCGTAACATGCCAAAGAAATGTGTTTACAGACTGTCGAACACGTTACGGGTGTTTTATAAGGGCTTCGTACGCACTGTAATTCACAAACATACACACATTTGTTTACTCTGCAAAACGAGTGTTTGCGAAAGTCACTTTGTTATTCATAAAGTGAGTTTTGGTATCACGTCAGCGCTCCGAAACACACAGGTCGCCTCGAAACATGTAAAGGTCATGAAAGCGTGAGCTGGTTGAGTTTGTTATTTACAATCTGTGTACTCCTAGACAACTAAGAGAGCCGTGTTTGTCTTGTAGAGCGACGGGGGTCGTCTCAGGGGCCGGCAGGGCTGGGACATTAGTCTGAGGAGACGTCCCGTACAAAGAGAGACCTTTCAGGCCGGAGACCCCTATCACATCAGCCGCAGAGAGAAAGAGGAGTGGCTCGCTCGCTGGAGGAAGGAGAAGGTCAGAGAGACACCAGAAGTACAGTACAGTTTTTTTTACAATCTTTCAAAGTCGTTTTTAATGTTTGTTGTGTTGATGTGAGTTGGTTGTCAGTTGTTGTTTTTCAAAACCACTGTGTTGTGACCCGTGCTGGCAAAATGAGTCTAATCTGGAGCTAAAAATAAAAGGTTTTCACAAAAATTAGTTCATTAAGCCCTTGTCTAGCGACCCCAGTGCTGATTAAACATCTAAAAAACATCTGATTTTTAACATTATATTAGATCTGTGCATTATAGTAGGTCTTATTATACACTACCAGTCAAACATTTTTTTTGTATGTTTTTTTAAAGAAGTCTCTTCTGCTCGCCAAGCCTGCGTTTAATTGATCCAAAGTATATCAAAATCAGAAGTATTTTTACTCTTTAAAATAACTGCTTTTTATTTGAATATACACTACCGTTCAAAAGTTTGGGGTCAGTAAGACTTGTAATAGTCTTTAAAGTAGTCTCTTATGCTCATCAAGGCTGCATTTATTTGATTAAAAATATAGAAAAAAACAGTAATATTGCAAAATGTTTTTACAATATAAAATAATGTTTTTTATTTTAACATACTTTAAAATAGAATTCATTCCTGTGATGAAAAGCTGAATTTTTATCAGCTGTTACTCCAGTCTTAAGTGTCACATGATCCTTCAGAAATCATTCTAATATGTGGATTTATTATTAGAATGATCAATGTTGGATAATATCAACAGTTGTGCTGCCAAATATTTTTTGGAACCTGTCATTTTTTTTTTCAGGATTCTTTCATGAATAACAAGTTTAAAAAGTACAGTGTTTATTCAAAATATAAATATTTTATAACAATGTAAATTATTTATTATTAACTTTTAATAAACTTTGAATTATTAACTTAATACATCCTTGGTGAATAAAAGTATTCATTTCTTAAAAAAAAAAAAAAAAAAAAAAGAAACAATAAAAATGTACTGACCCCAAACTTTTGAACGGTAGTGTATTTTAAAATGTAATTTATTTCTGCGATTTCAAAGCTGAATTTTTAGCATCATTACTCCAGTCACATGATCCTTCAGAAATCATTCTAATATTCTGATTTGCTGCTCAAAAAACATTTATCGTTATTATTATTATGTTGAAAACAGCAGAGTATATTTTTTTCAGGTTCTTAATATACACTACCAGTCAAACATTTTTGAACATTAAGATTTTTAATGTTTTTTTTTTTTAAATAAGTCTCTTCTACTCACCAGGCCTGGATTTATTTCACCCAAAGCACAGTAAAAACAGTGAAATATTTTTACTATTTAAAATAACTGCTTTCTATTTGAATATATTTTAAAATGTAATTTATTTCTGCGATTTCATAGCTGAATTTTTAGCATCATTACTCCAGTCACATGATCCATCAGAAATCATTCTAATATTCTGATTTGCTGCTCAAAAAACATTTATCATTATTATGATGTTGTAAACAGTTGAGTAGAATTTTTTCAGGTTTCTTTGATGATTAGAAGGTTCAGAAGAACAGCATTTATCAGACATAGAAATTTTTTGTAACATTATAAATGTCTTTATCATGACTTTTGATCAATTTAAAGCATCCTTGCTAAATAAGAGTATTAATTTCCATAATTTCTTCCCAAAAACAAAAATTATAATGAATGCTATAGTGTATAATGTTACAAAAACCTGAAAAAAATGTACTCAACTGTTTTAAATATAAATAATAATAATAAAAAAGTGTTTCTTGAACAGCAAATCAGCATATTATAATGAATTCTGAAGGATCATGTGACACTGCAGACTGAAGTATGGTGCAAAAAATTTAGCTTTGAATTTCATTTTAAAATTACATTTTAAAATACATTCAAGTAGAACACAGTTATTTTAAATAGTAAAAATATTTCAAAATTTTACTGTTTTTGCTGTACTTTGGATCAAATAAATGCAGGCTTGGTGAGCAGAAGAGACTTGAAAATTATTAAAAATCTTACTGTCCAAAAACTTTTGACTGGTAGTGTATAGGCCATCTATCAGTTTATTTGTGTTTACACTAAAGTAATTTTTACATTTAATTAGACTGTTTGTTTTTCTTACTTAAAAGTGTTTGTTTAGATGTACTATTTAATTTGTTTCTTTCTTAATAATGATAATAATACATTTGTTCTACTGTTTATTTGCATCTTTATACAATTTTTAATAACAAAGATAAAATTTAAAAAAAAAAGCTATATTGTGATTTATTAATAATAGTAATTATTATTTAGAAAACAAGTGGAGGAAAAGATGCGACATTGCTCTGTGATTTTTCTCGGGAGCCTTCAAAAAACTTTAACTCGATTTTTCTCAAATTTGGCTTAGCTGACTCAAATGGGTCGATGGTCGATTCCACCAAATCATACGTAATTTTAAAGGTTTTTAAATGGAGACTGTGAAAATAAAAAGAACTACTTTTTGCGACTCATTTTGCCAGCATTTTCTTTTAAAATACATTGATCTTGCATGAAAATAGCCACAGATTCTAGTATGGCAATACAAATAAGCAAATAAATATGTACATTTACAGTCTATCAACAGCATTTGTGTAAAAGTCAAGGGATTGTACAAAATGCATGTTATTTTTTATTTAGTACTGACCTGAATCAGATATTTGTTGTTATATGTTTATATATAGTCCACGAGAGAACAATGACTGTATGATTTTGAGATCCATCTTTTCACACTGAGGATGTTTCCCAGAAGACAAAATAAGTTAAATTTACCCTGATCTTCAAATTCCACAAGTTTTCACCCCCCAGCTCTTAATGCATCATTTTTCCTTCTGAAGCATCAGTGACCGTTTGAACCTTCTGTAATAGTTGCATATGAGTCCCTCAGTTGTCCTCAGTGTGAAAAGATGGATCTCAAAATAACACAACCATTATTGGAAAGGGTTCAAATACACAAAAATGCTGACAAACCAAAGAATTTGTGGGACCCGAAGGATTTTTCTGAAGAACAGCAGGCAGTTTAACTGTTCAGGACAAACAAGGGACTCATGAACAACTATCACTAAACAAAAAAACACAGCTGTGGATCATTCAGGTAACAACACAGTATTAATAATCAAGCATATGTAAACTTTTGAATGGGTCATTTTTATAAATTCGACTATTATTTTCTCTTGCAGACTATATGCAAACATCTTTTATGTGAAATATTTTATTCAGGTCTGTACTAAATAAACAATAAGTATGATCCCTCTTATTTTGGTAAAATAATTAACATTTTTAATGATTCTGAAAGGGGGGATGTAAACTTTGACCTCAGCTGTATTTGAATAATTTCTGACTTTAAATTGCATTATATGAGGTGGATGAACTGGTTACTCGTCACTTACGCAATGCATGTTTTTTTTAATCTGTCTGAAAAGTCATTTTCTTGTATTATTGCATGAATATCCTGCAAACGTTATCAGATTTGTTCTATTTAAGAAGCAACTTGAAACAGGAAAGGCGATTTTATCATGGTAGCCTTATGAGTAATGGTAGAGTCGGCATTAAATGGAAATTCACTTTCTAAATGTCTGTTACAGATCTTATTGTGAATGATTTATCCGTGCATGCTTTATTTTTGTTTTTAATTTGAATTTTTGACCTTGAAATGTTCAAATATGACTAAATTTTCCATGCCGGACTTCTCCATTCGTTTGTTTCACTTAAGCACCACTCCGTTCTTACAATCAACCACAAGCTCACATTCAGATCTGCTTCCATCTAATCAACGGCATTTTTTCTTGTTTGATAATCTTGTTTTACTGAATGAATGTTAGAATACTGAAGAAAAATCTGTTGCTACTTTCTTTCAGTTTATGGATTTGAAAAGCTGTATTTTTTAAGCTGGCTTGAGAAAGCCAATTTACTGATCTGCTATCTGCTTCTTCTGAGTCAAAACTTAGTCAGTATCTCCTCCTAGAGTTTTAAAGCTACAACAACCAAACTCGGATCAGACCTTCAGACTGGTCTGAAGTTAGTTGCTATAGTTTTTCTAACTGATCCAGCTTACGGTTTTCAAAAACCAGACTATCAAAACCACCTAAAATCCCATAGACTTTCATTGAGGGGGTGAAAACTTCTATACAAAGAGACCTATGATGCATCTGAGCTGTTTCTTGCTATAGCAAAGCTTAACAACTCCCTGCGTGAAAAACAGCTAAAACCAGCCTAAGCTGAATGGCTGGTCTCCCAGGCTGGTTTTAAAAGTGGTTTTGGACACTTTTTAGCTGGTCAGGCTGGGAGACCTGCTAAAAGACCAGTCAAGGGTAAACCAGCTTAGTCTGGTTTTAGCTGTTTTTTAACAGTTTTTTACAGAAACAACTGGTTTTAGCTGGTTTAAACATGCTAATCATGTTAATCATGCTAGCAACATGCTAGAAACATGCTGGTAACTTGCTTATCATGTTTGCAACATGCTATTTATGTTAGAAACACGCTAGCAACATGCTAGTGACTTGCTAATCATGCTAACAACTGCTAGTAACTTGCTAATCATGCTAGTAACATGCAACTAACTTGCTAACTGTTAGAAACATGCTAGCAACATGCTAGTAACTTGCCAATCATGCTAGTAACATGCAACTAACTTGCTAACCATGTTAGAAACATGCTAACAACATGCTAATAACTTGCTAATTATGTTAGAAACATGCTAGCAACATGCTATTAACATGCTAATCATGCTAGCAACATGCTAGTAACTTGCCAATCATGCTAGTAACATGTTACTGACTTGTTAACCATGTTAGATACATGCCAGTAACTTGTTAATCATGCTAGCAACATGGTGAACACTTGCTAATCATACTACCAACATGCTAATACCTTGCTAATCATACTAACAACATGATAGCAACATGCTAATGACATGCTAATTATGCTGGAAACACGTTAGCAATATGCTAGCAACTTTCTACTCATGCTAACAACATGCTAGTAATTTACCAATCATGCTAGTAACATGTTACTAACTTGCTAACCATGTTAGATACATGCTAGCAACATGTTAGTAACTTGCTAATCATGCTACCAACATGCTAAACAGTTGCTAATCATACTAGCAACATGCTAATAACTTGCTAATCGTACTAACAACATGATAGCAACATGCTAATTATGCTAGAAGCACATTAGCAAAATGCTAGCAACTTGCTACTCATGCTAACAACTGCTAGTAATTTGTCAGTCATTCTAGTAACATGCTACTAATTTGATAACCATGTTAGATACATGTTAGCAACATGCTAGTAACTTGTTAATCATGCTATCAACATGCTAGTAACTTGCTAATCATGTTAACAACATGATAGCAACATGCTAATCATGTTAACAGCATGCTAGTAACATGCTAATCATGCTAGTATCCTGCTAGTAACTTGCTAATCTTGTTAACAACATGACAGCAACATGCTAATCATGCTATCAACAAGCTAGTAACATGCTAATCGTAGTGTCATGCTAGTAACTTGCTAATCATGTTAACAACATGTTGGCAACAAGCTAGTAACATGCTAATCATGTTAGAAACATGCTAGTAACATGCTAATAATGTTACCAGAATGCTAGTAACATGCTAATCATCTTAGAAACATGCTAGCAACATGCTAGTAACATGTTAATCATACTAGAAACATGTTAGCAACATTGTAACAGGGCTATAAACATGGCTAGTAACGTGCTAATCATGCTAACAACATTGTAATCAGCCTATAAAAATGCAAGCAAGAAGCTAATCATGCTAAAACATGCTAACAACATGTTAAATCATGTAAGAAATGTGCTAAATCGCGATAGAAACATCAACTTTCACACTTTCACAACTGCTTCAAACTTTCAGGCTAGGCTTTCTTAAGCCAACTAAAAGTTTGTTTTCAAACTTTACTCATCTAGTTGCATGTTCTTCCACTGTAAGTGTGTTACTGTAACCATTTTTTCTGGTAATGGAAGTTAGTTATGCCACAAACGCTTGTGGTTGTGTTGAATCCAGAACATTCCTTAAGAGACAAAGAGGGAAACTGCTCAGCGTCTGCTGCTGAAGTTTGATACGAGTTGAGTTAAGGACGTATGGAAAACTCACATCCTTCAGCTGAAGCTGCTGAATGATACAAATGAGTGTGTTTATAAGGAATGGAAAACAATTTAGTGCAATGTTGAGTGGTATGTATCTGACACTCTTGAGCTGAATGCATACTGTGTGTGTTTTGTCCATTGAAGTGAGCAGAATGTGAACATCAGTGGAAAGTCGGTTGGGTTGGGTTGGGTGTGTGTGCAACTGTGTTTGTAGTAGTAGAGTGCTTGGCCACACTGTGAGGCCCTGTTTCCTGTGGAAGTGTGTGTGTGCTGTGCAAGTGTGCTGAACAAACTCAGTGCTGAAGTGTCTGTGTTACTGATGTGTTATTTTAGTTCTGTGTTATGTTTTACTTTGTTTAGCTTTCACTTCCTATTCAAATAAGTCTCAAACATGGAAGTAATAGTTTTATAGCGTGTGTGTGTTGCATTTTGACAGGAATGACGGGAACATTTTTTTAGACAAACACATTTATATATTGATTGGTGGGGGGTGGGTAGAATTATCAAAATTAATACTTTTATTTAGCAAGCAGTAGCAAATCAGAAAATTAGAATGATTTCTCAAGGATAATGTGACTGGAGTAATGATGCTAAAAATTCAACTTTGAAATCAGGAATAAATTACATTTTAAAATATATTCAAATAGAAAGCAGTTATTTCGAATAGTAAAAATATTTAAAAATGTTACTGTTTTTGCTGTAGTTTGGATCAAATAAATGCTTGGTGAGGAGAAGAGACTTCTTTAAAAAAACATTAAAAATCTTACAGTCCAAAAACCTTTGAATGGTAGTGCACGTTTGGGACCAGTAAGATTTTTTTTAAAAGAAATTAATACTTTTATTCCGCTAAGATGCTACAAAAGATTTCTGTTTCAAATAAATGCTGTTCTTTTTAACTTTCTATTCATCACGGTTTCCACAAAAATATGAAGCAGCACAACTGTTTTCAGCATTACTAATAATAAATGTTCCTTGAGCAGCAAATCAGCATATTCGAATGATTTCTAAAGGATCATGTGACACTGAAGACATAATGAGTAGGTAGAATAGGGGTAGAATTATCAAAATTAATACTTTTATTTAGCAAGCCGTAGCAAATCAGAAAATTAGAATGATTTCTGAAGGATCATGTGACTGGAGTAATGATGCTGAAAATTCAGCTTTGATCACAGAAATAAATTACATTTTAAAATATATTCAAATAAAAAGCAGTTATTTTAAATTGTAATAATATTTCACAATGTTATGGTTTTTACTGCATTTTTAGTTAAATAAATGCAGCCTTGATGAGCATAAGAGACTTTCAGAAACATTAAAAGAATCCTACCGACTCCTTCCAACTTTTAAATGGCTGTGCCACTCTAGTTCTATTATCTAATTTATTTGCTACCAAGTTTCTCAATAAGAAACCTGACAGCGACTAGTTCTTTCTCAAAAGCTCTCACCGTATCTTACCTTTGTAAACACGACTGTCTCCTGTCAGACTGATGAAAAGCGGTGCACCCTGTACACTTGGAAATTGCATGAAAAGCCCAGCTAATCAGATTTGAGCTTGCCATTTTGTGTTCAATATGCATCAAATGACCTGTGAACGGACTCTGGGTGGTCCTTGACAGGAGTCTCGTAGTATAATGTGACCTTTTATGCAAAAAATAATTCTGCTTGTGTTCAAGCCTGTGGGGATTTCACACGGTAGATTTGCGCTGAATCATAAATAAACACCTTGTGTGTTCATTTATGAAATACTTTAGCTAATTTGTGACCATGGACCACAAAACCAGTCATAAGGGTAAATTTTTTTAAAGTGAGATTTATAGATCATACATTATACAGCTTTCCATTGATGTATGGTTTGTTAGGATAGGACAATATTTGAGGGTGCAAAAAAATCGAAATATTGAGAAAATCTTTAAATTTGTCCAAATTAAGTTCTTAGCAATGCATATTACTAATTAAAAATTAAGTTTTAAAATATATTTACGGTACAAAATTTACAAAGTAAGTTCATGGAAGAAGATCTTTACTTAATATCCTAATGATTTTTTGGCATAAAAGAAAAATAGATAATTTTAACCCATACAGTGCATTTTTGGCTATTGCTACAAATATACCCGTGCTACTTAAGACTGGTTTTGTGGTCCAGGGTCACATTTGATTATGTTTTCAGCTACCAATTAGAAAACTAGATGAGTAAAGTTTGAGAACAAACTTTGGCTTGAGAAAGCCTAGCCTGAAAGTTTGATGTAGTTGTAAAAGTATGAAAGATGATGTTGCTGGCATCATTTAGCACATTGCTTACATGATTTAACATGTTGTTAGCATGTTTTAGCATGATTAGCTTGTTGCTTGCCTTTTTTATAGGCTGATTACAATGTTGTTAGCATGATTAGCATGTTATTAACATCTTAGTAGCATGTTGATAGCATGATTCACAAGTTACTAGCATGGTTCTAGCATGAATAACAAGCTACTAGCATATTGTTAGCATGATTAGCATGTTTTCTAGCATGATCAGCATTTTACTAGCATGTTACTAATATATTGTTAGAATGATTAGCATGTTACTAGTCTGTTGCTAGCATGATTAGCATGTTACTTGCATGTTGTTAGCATAATTAACATCTTACTAGCATGATTAGCAATTTACTAACAAGATTCGAGCATGATTAGCAAGAAACTAGCATGTTGCTAGCATAATTCTTGCATGATTAGCATGTTATTAGCATGTTGTTAACATGTTTCTAGCATTATTAACATGTTTCTAGCATGGTGTTATCATGATTAGCATGTTACCAGCATGTTGATAGCATGATTAGTATGTTACTAGCATGATTAGCAAGTTACTAACAAGATTTTAACATGATTAGCAAGTTACTAGTATGTTGCTAGCATGATTAGCAGGTTAATAGCATGATTCTAGCATGTTACTACCATGTTTCTAGCATGATCAGCATGTTACTAGCATGTTGCTATGATTCTAGCATGATTAGCATGTTAGTAGCAAAGTTCTAGCATGATTTGCAATGTACTATCATGTTGTTAGCCTAATTCTAGGCATGATTAACATGTTTCTAGTATGTTGATAGCATGACTAGCATGTTACTAGCATGATTAGCAAGTTACTAACAAGATTTTAACATGATTAGCAAGTTACTAGTATGTTGGTAGCATGATTAGCAAGTTAATAGCATGATTCTAGCATGTTACTAGCATGTTTTAGCATGATTAGCATGTTATTAGCATGTTGCTAACATGATTCTAGCATGATTAACATGTTAGTAGCAAAATTCTAGCATGATTAGCAAGTTACTACCATGTTACTAGCATGATTCTAACATGATTAGCATGTTACTAGCATGATTATCATGTTGTTAGCATGTTATTAGTATGTTGTTATCATGATTAGCATGCTACTACACTGCGGCTAGCATGATTAGCATTTTACTAGCATGTTGCTAGCGTGATTAGCAAGTTACTAGAATGTTTCTAGCATGATTAGCATGCTACTAGACTGCGGCTAAGATGATTGTAACATGACTAGCATGGTACTAGCATGTATTCTCAAGCCAACTTAATAAAAGTTCCAAAGAGGGTTTTCGCAGTGATGTCATAGAAGAACCATGTCTGGTTCCATTGAGAACCTACAGTTCTAAAAAGAACATTTTAAATTCGAAAGAATCTTTTGTTGAATGTAAAGATTCCATGGATGTTAAAGCTTCTTCACAGAACCATCAATGCCAATAAAGAGCTTTTGTTTTTGAGAGTGTAGCACTCTTAGCTCTGGTTAACCATGATGTGGTGATCTAATAATGGGTAATATTATTTCTAATGCTCAAAACAGCCCTAGTAAAAGAAACAAAGGTGGCCTGAATGGATGTTTTGTCTGATGAAGTATTAAAGCGCATGTTTATCCGGGGCCGCGGGGGTTTTCAGGGGCTGCCGTGTCCTCGGCTCACCCAGCGATGGCTGTTTCTCTTGGGTCGCAGAGATCCCGCCCACTGCAGCCTCTGGATCTCATCAAACTCTGGCGCAGCGCTGCTACGCCGCATCATGAAGACCTGATTACAAACATGTGTGTGTGTGTGTTAGAGAGAATCACACATGGTGTGTGAAGCGGTTTAGTTTATAAAGACACTATAAAGAATAACTTAATTATTTGTAATAGTGTTTTCTTTTATATTTCCTTAAAGACTTTCCTCTGAGTGTGTGTGTATGTGTGTGTCGCTCTCTCTCTTTCATTCATCCTAGAGTTGTAAATCGTTGCCTAATTGAACTTTTCCGTGTTTCTCAGTAACACTGACAGCTGAGACGTCTAATCAAATCCTTCCTGGTGAAGAAATCAATCATTAACTATTTTAAACCCACTCTCAGACACACTCTCTTATTCCTCTCTTCTCTCATTCAGCGTCTCGTTTTTTGCGGCGGACACCCTTCTGGTCCCGGTTTTTGCAAACCCTTCTGTGACCAATCAGTGCTGAGTCACGTGACCCGCGATTCCCAAACAAAGACGCTGCGCGCGTGTCTCCCCCCACTCTGTTTTAAAAGTGTCTTTTTGCCTGCGTACACATATGCACACACACACAGCTACCTGAGCGGGACGGCCGATCAGACACAGCGGCGTGTGTGGGTACGTGTGAACTGTGTGTAAAAGACACATTTACTGATATCTGTGTGTGTGTGTGTGTGTGTTTAGCACAGAGAATGATGGAAGAAAATGCTGACTTGGCTATTTGGATTAGTGTGTGTGTCGCTTTAAAACGACCACGAGAACTGTAGCTTTTGTAACTAGTGTACTACTTCCTGCAGTGCATACTGTGTAGTATATACTATGTACTGTAGTAAGTGCAACAGTCTGCATTACACTTTTAAACTAAAATAAAGGTTCCAAAAGGCAGTTTTCACAACAATGCCATAGAAGTACTATTTTGGTTCCACTAAAAGAACCATTATTTTTCTTAGTGTAAAGAACATTGTAAAAATCAATAGAATAGATGCCAATAAAAAACTTTATTTTTAGGAGAGTAGCACTGATAAACATTTTAAACTGTAGTATGCTAAATAATGACTTAGTTATGTTATTTTGCATGCTGGCATGTTCATTTTGCATGAAGTCGTATGTTTTGGCAGTCAGATCGAATAATGAGTCAAGATGGGGTTTTTTTTTACCATAGATATTGAAGATCAAGTCAGATATGTTGTTTTACTTTGACACATGCAGTAGTAAAAATTCCATACTGCATACAGTATGCAAACTGCATACTGAAGAAACAGTACTGTTAGTATTCCGTCCTGAACTGACTTATTGGACTTAAAAAAGTGTTTTATATTTTATTTTTTTATTTATTTTTTTACTTTTGCTCTTCCATACTCTCTGTTTAATGCATTTATTTATGTTTGAATGACGTTGATGGCAGGGCCCTATGAAATCCGTTTTATTTCCAAATTCAGTTTTCTAGATTCCATTGTTTACCGTTTTTTTTCTCTGTTTTAGTGTTTAATTTAAAGAATATTAATCCAAAAAGCATGTCTAATTAATTGAAATCATGAAATATACACAACTGAACAGCAATTTATTAAAATTTTAACAAAAATGTATTTTTTAAGACCCTATGAAATCCGTTTTATTTTTTTCCAAATTCCGTTTTTTTTTTTTTTTTCTGGATTCTGTTTTTTACCGTTTCATTTTCTTCTAGACCCTGTTTTAATGTTTAATGTAAAGAATATTAAATTAAAAATCATGTCTAATTAATTGAAATCATGAAACAGACAATGTAACAGCAATTTTAACAAAAATTACATTTTGAGGCCCTATGAAATCCGTTTTGTCTTTTTCCTAAGTTCCATTTTATTTATTTCCAAATTCCGTTTTTTTTTTGTTTTTTTTTTTAATTATCTTTCTGGATTCCGTTTTTAATGTTTTAATGTAAAGAATATTAATCAAAAAGCATTTCTAATTAATTAAAATCATGAAACATACAGAAACTTTTTTAACATTTTTACGAAAATTACATTTTTAAGGCACTATAAAATACATTTAATTTTTTTCCCAAGTTCTGTTTTATTTATTTCCAAATTCATTTTTTCCGGTTTTAATTTTTCTGGATTCCATTTTTTACATTTTTTTTGTTTGTTTTGTTTTGTTTTGTTTTGTTTATCTAGGCATATATTAATCAACAAGCATGTCTAATTAATTAAAATCATGAAACAAACACAACAGCAATTTATTAATTTTAATAACAAAAAATTACATTTTTAAGTCCCTGTGAAATAGTTTTTCTTATTTTTTCTCAAATTCTGTTGTATTTATACCAAATTCTTTTTTCCCCATTAATTTTCTGGATTACATTTTAATGGTTTCATTAAATGTTAATTATCAAAAGCATCTCTAATTAACTGATTTTATTTGAAAAAGAAAATATATATATAAATATATATATTATTATTTTATTTATTATTTATTAATTTTTAGAAATACTGTGTTGTGTATTTACGTTTTTCTGGTAAATAAATTCTGCCAAATAATTTAATTTATTTTAAAAAAATATGCCTTAGAAAATAATGTTTTAATAATAATTGTATTAGTACTAGTAGTACTATCATTACATTCGCTGAGAAGACCTTTAAGTTTTTGTTTGTATATGACATGACGATAGTGTTTCATAAAAGAAACAGCAAAATGCTCATTCACACAGAGACACACAGAACATACAGGATTCATATTTAAGTGATTTCTTATAATATTTATTTGATTTATTCAACAAAAATGACATTCCGCATTATACAGTATATTCCATTTTTATAATTGGATTCCGTGATTCCATCTGCGTTTATTTTTCACATCCCAGAAATCATAGAGCCCTTTATGATGCTCACTTTGAGCTAAAAAAGGCTTAAATTGTCACTGTCTGTGTGTGAGGAATTTGACTTACACCAGGATGTGATAAAATTGGGCTTCCCAAACTGAGGTTCATGAACAACCTGGGATTTTGAGAGGAAACTGCAGGGAACATTATACTGTTTTTTATGAGCAGCAAATCAGCATATTAGAATGATTTCTGAAGGATCATGTGACACTGAAGACTGGAGTAATGATGCTGAAAATTCAGCTTTGCATCACAAGAATAAATTACATTTTAAAATATATTTAAATAGAAAACAGCCATTTTAAATAGTAAAAATACTTCACAATATTTACTGTATTTCTGAATGCAAATGAATTCAACCTTTATGAGCATGAGAGACTTCTTTCACTCTAACTGACCCCAAACTGTTTGAAAAAGTGTCTAAGTGTTTACAAAAAGGAGTGACGTTTGTATAGAAATAAGCCTGGGAGACTTTAGGGTCATGGTGAGGTTGGGGTCAGAGGTCGTTCGCGCCTGGGTCACGATCATAAAGCTCCCAGCTCTTGAATCTCGTCGTAAAGCCAAGGGTCATCGCAGGGGTCGAGAGGTCAGAGGGCGTGTTTAGGTCATAGTGGGAGATGTTCACACACTTTACACTAGAAGATTTGCAAACGGTTTCTACGTGTCGATGCATAGAAACACTGCCGCCATTTATAGCACGCCAATGAAGTGGACTGCAGCAGGAAATTAGGTAATCTGTCAAAGACCGCATTTCCCAGGGTGCACTGGGATGTTTGCCAAAGGGCTGCTGGGTAACCAGCAACACAACCACTATAACGTCATGGAGACACGACTAGAAGAGGACGGACAATCTGATTCAGATAGTAGATCTGTTCCAAAACCTAGTGAGCTGCCTGTTTAGGCTGTATTTTAAGGTGCATTTTGGTTCCAATGAAGAAAAGGTTCCAGAAGGTAGGCGGCGACGTTATGCTGCCTTGTAAAATTTTGGCCAAATTCTAAGGCAGCATCGCATGCGTTCATCACGAACGATGCACTCCCAGAATGCATTGCTCAGTGAACATTTCTGATTTCATTTTAACTGAAAATGGGTTTGCATGTGTTTGTGTCTCATAATTATGTTGCAAGCATGCTAACATCAAACTCTTTTATCAGAGACAATTTGAGGAGAAGACAGAATAATCATATAAAAATGGATGAAAGAAATCATAATGCACAATATGACTTAAAAACATTAATTTGTGAGAGAGATGTTATTGCTGATTTGAATCCACTACTGTGTCTTTCTGCTCACCATATCTGCATTTATTTGATCAAAAATACAGTAAAAACTGTAAAATTGTGAAATATTATTACATTTTAAAATAACTCTTTTCTATTTTAATTTTTCGTAAAATTACATTTATTTCTGTGATGAAAAGCTGAATTTTCTGCATCATTATTCCAGTCTTCAGTGTCACATGATCCTTTAGAAATCATTCTAATACATTGATTTGCTGCTCAAGAAACATTGTCAGTGTTGAAACCAGTTCGTATTTTTGCGGAAATTGTGATACTTTTTTTTTGCCAGTATTCTAAAATGAATAGAAAGTTCAAAAGAACAGCATTTATTTTAAATAAAAACATTGTAACATTATAAATGTCTACACTGTCACTTTTGATCAATATAACGCATCCTCGCTGAACAAAAGCATTCATTTAAGGTCGCTTAGGGTTTAAGCTGGTGTGTGTTCCTGCTCTTGAACTTGAAATTTGTAAAGCTAATTACAAGTCTGTAATCAGCAGCACAGACGATAATAACATCACACGCATTTGCATATGTGATTATTTATTCATCCAACTGAGCTTTGTGTTCATCTAGCCAAACGATTTGCGGTTCTCGGTGCCAGGTCCTTCTTCTGTTTCCATCCCTCATGTGAAATATATGCAGGACCGCAGTGAGTTTATGTGTCTCCACTGACCCGTCAAACAGGCCTGTCTTCTGTATTTTACATCTCTCTATTTCGGTGCGATTAGCCGCTCTGCGGTTGGCCTGTTTAGTGGGGTTAAAGGTCATATGAGGCGCTTGTGACCTTCCTGCAAAAGGTCACACGAAAGAAACCAACAGCTGCTTTCACTGTCTCACATACAGCAGTTAGAGAAGATGCTGAAGTATTGAGAACGAAACTGTGGAAAGTCATGTCACAAGGTGTGAACCCTTGAGAAAAAGTACACTACAGCTGAGGTCAAAAGTATACGTACACCTCGCAGAATGTGTTAAATGTTAATTATTTTACCAAAATAAGAGGGATCATACAAACTGCATGTTATTTTTTATTTAGTACTGACCTGAATAAGATATTTCACATAAAAGGCATTTACATATAGTCCGCAAGAGAAAATAATAGTTGAATTTATAAAAACAATCCTTTTCAAAAGTTTACATACGCTTGATTCGTAATACTGTATTGTTACCTGAATGATCCACAGCTGTGTTTTTTTGTTTAGTGATAGTTGTTCATCGTCCCTTGTTTGTCTTGAACAGTTAAACTGCCCACTGTTCTTCAGAAAAAAATCCTCCGGGTCCCACATATTCTTCGGTTTTTCAGCATTTTTTGTGTATTTGAACCCTTTCCAAAAATAACCATATGAATTTGAGATCCATCTTTTCACTCTGAGGACAACTGAGGGACTCATATGCAACTATTACAGAAGCTTTAAACACTCACTGATGCTTCAGAAGGACACACAATGCATTAATGCATTGAACTTTTTGAATTTGAAGATCAGAGTAAATTTAACTTATTTCGCCCTCTGGGATACATGTAAGTATCTTCTGTAGCTTCTGAGGGCCAGTACTACATGAAAAAAATATATGTAGGCAAAATAAGAAAAATCTACAGATCTTCATTCTGTTCAAAAGTTTTTTTTTTTTTAAGTTAAACTATTATTTTCTCTTGTGGACTATATGTAAACGTCTTTTATGTGAAATATCTTATTCAGGTCAGTACTAAATAAAAAATAACATGCATTTAGTATGATCCCCCTTATTTTGCTAAAATAATTAAAATTTTGCAGATTCTGTGAGGTGTATGTAATGTAAAAGTACATTATTTCCATAAGTGCAAACTGAATGTAATGCTTTCAAACACTTTAAAGGAGACCTATTATGCCCCTTTCAATTCTCAGGTGTCCCCAAAATGCGTCTGTGAAGTTTCAGCTCAAAACACCCCACAGATCATTTATTATATCTCTTTGAAAATGCCTGTTTTTGAGTGGAAGCAGAAAGACGCTGTTTTCCTGCATGTTTCTTTAAATGCAAATGAGCTGCTGCTCCCCGCCCCCTTTTCCAGAATAGGGCTGCGCCTTCACAGCTCCTACCTCAGATACTCTAATAAAAACATCAGTTTGGTTTTGATTATCATGTCTATTGTGCTGAAATCATGCATGAAATCATGCTGATTAAAGCCATATTAGTTTAAACTTCTGATATAAGGTTTTTTAAACGCACACATCCAAAACACGCGCACAGAAAGCTTCTGTCACGCGGCGTGCGAGTACTAAACTAAAAATTCCCTTTCATGTCTTATTGCGCTTAAACCGTCAAATACATACAAGTTTATATTGAAAACACGGGTTAGAAAAACAGCTGGGAAAGAAATTGCATGTTTATGTTAGATCTGTGTGGCAGCAGTGTAATATACAGTAAATAAATGAATAATTTCACTGCTCTATTGTCATTTCTGAGGCAGGGACTCTAAATAGTGTTCTGTGCAGCCAACGACAGAACAGTTTGCATGCTTTGCTTGAACTTTCGCCATAGCATTAGAACTGGTACACCGTTGACCACAAAACCTCGTAAGTAGCACGGGTATATTTGTAGCAATAGCCAAAAATACATTGCATGGGTCAAAATGATTGATTTTTCTTTTATGCCAAAAAATCATTAGGATGTTAAGTAAAAGTCATGTTCCATTAAGATGTTTTGTACATTTTCTACCATAAATATATCAGAACTTAATTTTTGATTAGTAATATGCATTGCTAAGAACTTAATTTGGACAACTTTAAAGGCGATTTTCTCAGTATTTTTATTTTTTAATTTTTTTTTTGATATTCAGATACGGGACCCGATTATTATTATTATTATTAAAGACGGAAAAAGTCAGATTTTCATAATAATGTCACCTTTAACACTAATGTTATTTAGAATTAAATGAAGGGTAAGTCGGGCGAATGCAGTTTTTTAGGATGTCATGATGTTCAAACTGATTGTTTTAAATAGACTTTTCAGGGAAATGTACATATACTATAAAAGGTTTACTCATTTAGCTGAGGGAAATGCAAAAGTATTTTAACATTTAACAATAAAAAATGGCCAGTGGAAGCTGTTGAGACATTTAAAAGGTCTAATTTGTAACTTTCCTTTCCTGTGGGCAGCAATGCTGGATCTGTAATGTTGTTTTCAGAGTCATGGGAATCTCCTTGACATCATGGACTCATCAGATACTGAGGATCAGAATCCGTCTGTCTCCTGCCAAATCCACAGCATTGCTTCAAATCTGCACATAATCAGTCAGTAGGATGTTTTTGGAAGGAATTAATACTTTTTTTTCAGTGAAGATCCATTGAATAGAGTGACAGTACAGACATTTATAATGTTACAGTAGATTTCTGTTTCAGATAAATGCAGTTCTTTTAAATGTTTATTCATCCAAGAATCCTGAAAGAATGTCTCAAGGTTTTAGAAAGCAGCACAACTGTTTTGAACATAGATAATGATTAGAAATGTTTCTTGAGCAGCAAAACAGCATATTAGAAGGATTTCTGACAGATCATGTGATCATGAAGACCGCAATAGTGATGCTGAAAATTCAGCTTTGCATCACAAAAATAAATTACATTTTAAAATATATTCAAATATAAATTTAGCTATTTTGAATTGTAATATTATTTCACATTTTTACAGTTTTTACTGTATTTTTGAGCAAATAAATGCATCCTTGCTGAGCGTTTCGAAAAAAATTACTGTTCTTAGGCATGCAATAAAAGACTATAACAATCAGTTATGAAGATGCATTTTCACTCACTACACTTACATTTATACATTTAGCAGATGCTTTTATCCAAAGCAATTTTTGAATGAATGGAGCAGTTCTGTGAACAGTCTGAAAATAGTTGGATTTCTACAATCCATGTAAACAAACACTTATTTCATTGACTTTTCTGCCAGGATACCAGTAATTCTGGAGGATTCACAAGTCTAATACACACAGAGACATCCTGTCTCGAGACTTTGTCCTCATATGACAGTAAAAAACCTGCAGGCTATATTTCCACAGTGATTTCAAATCAATATTTACCTAAACACACACACCAGTTTTTTGTCTTGCTGGAAAAATATGATTCGATGAAGTTTCTGTTTTTGATTCTCAAGCAATGTGAGTGAAAATCCTTTGGATGTTTGTGTCTGTATGTCATCTGTGTTTGTGTGTCTTTGTGTCTTTAAGGAAGAGAAGGCCCAGCTGGTGACCACCATGAGTGACATAATGGATGACCAATCAGCTGTGGGCTCTCAGAAGGAGGAGGAGGAGCCAGCCATCAATCTACCATCTACGCCCACACCTCAGCAGCAGCACACTGACCCCGCCTCCCCGACGGTCGCCACGACACCTGAGCCGCCTCCCGTCGCCTGCGGCAACAAAGTAATGGCGAGAGCCTCGGAGATGGATATGGAGTATGAGGTGAATCTCTATCAAAATAAAAGCTCTTCATTGGTTTATATAGGGTATGCCTTTGGTATTCAATTACCAAAAAAAAAGGAAAAGAAAAAAGTAAAATGTTCTGTATTAGATATGTGAGATCAGCTATTATCTAACATAAAATTAAAAGTAGATTAATTTACATTTGATTTAATGTCCACAAACTAAAGCTGTAAATTAAACTAATTCAAGTTGATTTCTGGAATGTTAAACTTTTTAAAAATGTAACATTTAAAAAAATTTTTTTAAATAAATTAATAAAACATAATACATGAATTAAAAAGGGTACACAAATGTTGTTTCCCCAGTTTTTGGAGGGGAAAATAATTGATTTATGTTGGTTCTACATTGGTTTGACGTTTTAATTTGCTTAATATAAGCATTAATTTAATTTAGTTTAACATTTAATGATTCATTTTAATTAACATTAATGAAAACGGTGCAATAGTATCATCATTAATCATTTTTTTTTAATGTTTTTTAATAATAATCAATAGGAATTATTTTTATTATTATTTTAATGTGACCTATGAAAAAAGTTGACATTAAACACATTTTTATTCAAAAATATTTGTTGATTCTACATTAAATTAAAGATTTAATGCTTAAATATATTTATTATGATTATAATAAAAAAATAAACAGTACAATAATATCATCAAAGATATTTCTTAATTTTATTTTTTTATTTTTTTATTTCATTTTTTGTATTTTTTAAACAAATATTTAATATGTACTACATTTATGTTGATTCTACATTATTGAGGATTCAGTGCTTAAATATGTGTAATATGGTTATAAATTAAAATGTATATGGATTTAAATGAATTTATATTATTAATTAAATAATATTAATTAATATTATTAATATTTATGATTAATTTAAAATGAATCATAATATAAATTAATTGTAAATTAATATTACATGGAAAATATTACAATTAATCACAGAAAACTGTACAATTAATTCCTTCTTTTTTATTTATTTGCAGTCCTGCTTTAAACATCATATAAATTAATTAAAAATAATAAATAAAATAAAAATAAAAATTGTACATAAATGATTTGCCCAGTTTTTATGGGGAGAAATACTTAATTTATGTTGACTGTACATTAGTTAGAAGTTTTAAGCACATTTTTATTCAAATATCCTTAATTTGTTGATTCTACATTATTTTAAGGATTTAATGCTTAAATGCATTTATTATGATTATTACAAAGTATAGTACAATGAAGTACAGTGCAATAAATAAACAGTGCAATTAATCAGAAACAATTAATTACTTTGTAAAATTTATTCATTACTTAATTAATTAATTACTTTTTTAATTAATTTGTAGTCCTGCAGGCAAACATCATATAAAATTATAGATATTATAACTTAAATAAAACTTTTAACATTTGACTTTCAACTTTTGACTTCCGGAAGTTGATTATTTATTTCATTTTTTTTTAATCTATTTTAATTTAAAAAAAAATAAATAAATAATTGCTAAAAAGAAAATTGACTTAATTTTAGGCTTTTTTTTTTTTTTACTTTGTACAATTAATTCCTTTTTCATTAATTTGTAGTCCTGCAGCAAACATCATATAAAAGTATAGAAATTATAACTTAAATAAAACTTTTAACATTTGACTTTCAACTTTTGACCTTCTGAAGTTGATTATTTATTTTATTTTATTTATTTTTTAATTTATTTTAATTAATTAATTATTTTTTTACATTTTTTTAATTGCTAAAAAGAAAAATGACTTAATTTTATGCTTTTTTTTTTTTTTTACTTTGTACACTTTTAATTAATTTGTACTCCTGAAGCAAGCATTATATAAAAAAAATTGAAATTATAACTTAAATAAAATTTTTAACATTTATTTTGACTTACTGAAGTTGATTATTTATGTTTTTTTTTTTTTAATTGCTAAATAAAGAAAAATTACTTATGAATGACTTAATTTTAGGCTTTATTTTGTTCCCTAATTTCCTTCCTCAGAGCGCATTAGGTTTAGCAGAGCACCTCTTCTTATAAAGAATTAGATTTTGCTGTCATTTAACCTGCAGTTTTTAAGATTTCACTGACGCTGATTTTTTTTAATGTGTTTTCTCAGGATGGCCGTGGGTTCGGGATCGGAGAGCTCATCTGGGGGAAGCTGCGGGGATTCTCCTGGTGGCCCGGCCGGATCGTGTCGTGGTGGATGACGGGTCGCAGTCGGGCCGCTGAAGGAACCCGCTGGGTCATGTGGTTTGGAGATGGCAAATTCTCAGTGGTGAGTCGGTCGACCAATCAGAATCCTTCGTGAGTGCCGACACAGTCGTTACAATGACCGTCCTCTCGTCTGCCAGGTGTGTGTGGAAAAGCTGTTGCCCTTGAGTACATTTTGCACGTCTTTTCATCAGCCCACCTACAACAAACAGCCCATGTACAAAAAAGCCATCTATGAAGTTTTACAGGCAAGTCATGATATTTCTCTACCATGTGTGTTATTGCATGCATGTGTGCGTTTTCTCATGTCATTTACGTGGATGTCTGTTCAGACGGCGAGTATGCGTGCCGGTAAACCGTTCTCTATGTGTGTGTCCGCCGATGACACGGACACGGGGAAGAGTATTGAAATGCAGACGCAGCAGATGATCGAATGGGCCAGCGGTGGGTTTCTTCCTACTGGTGCCAAAGGTCTGGAGCCTCCACCAGGTACCGTATCTTATCTAACAAACATTATTAATACAGATTATTTTTTAGGTTTATATGCAAGGCCATAAAATATATACAGTACTGTGCAAAAGTCTAAGGCCACTAGTATTTTCACCAGCTAAAAAATGGTTTAGAGTCAGTTATTTCTATCCTTTGCTGTAGTGTGTCAGTAAAAAATATCGGTTAATATTTCCAAACATTAATTTTGCCATTAATTGTAATAATCCAGTGAGATTTTTGTTTGCACAAGGAGTCTGACAACAGCCAGTGCTCCACACTGAGATCTGATATATATATATATACACTACCGTTCAAAAGTTTGGGGTCAGTACATTTTTATTGTTTCTATTTTTATTTTTATTTTATTTTATTTTTTTTTTTTTAAGAAATTAATACTTTTATTCACCAAGGATGTATTAAGTTAATAATTAAAAGTTTATTAAAAGTTAATAATAAATAATTTACATTGTTATAAAATATTTATATTTTGAATAAACACTGTACTTTTTAAACTTGTTATTCATGAAAGAATCCTGAAAAAAAAAATTACAGGTTCCAAAAAATATTTGGCAGCACAACTGTTGATATTATCCAACATTGATCATTCTAATAATAAATCCGCATATTAGAATGATTTCTGAAGGATCATGTGACACTTAAGACTGGAGTAACAGCTGATAAAAAAATCAGCTTTTCATCACAGGAATAAATTCTATTTTAAAGTATGTTAAAATAAAAAACATTATTTTATATTGTAAAAACATTTTGCAATATTACTGTTTTGTCTATATTTTTAATCAAATAAATGCAGCCTTGATGAGCATAAGAGACTACTTTAAAGACTATTACAAGTCTTACTGACACCAAACTTTTGAACGGTAGTGTATATAGTTCAGATGCAAAACCAGCTAAATCCATCTGACGTCTTTGTTTAAAAAATGCATTTTTATCAGGCTCAGATGTATAGGTTTCTATGTAAGTAATGGCACTTCTGATTGGGCTGAGGCTGGTATTTTAGCAATTTGAAGAAAAAGTATTTGATGGACATATAACATATGTGGACATATGTGTTGAGAGCATTCACTCAGTATTATTATCTCATTTTTGACCGAGATGGCTTTTAGCTGGTTTTGCATCTGAACTCTTCATATATATATATATATATATATATATATATATATATATATATATATATAATATATATATATATATATTACATATATATATTATATATATATATTACATTTAAAAAAATGCAATATGTATTTTTTGCTTTAATTAACAATGTTAATTCAAATTAATAAATGTTATTATATTTATTATTATATATTATATTAATATTTTATTATTGTTTTTTATTATTTAGTACTCATATAATTATTATATATTTTTATGGAATTTTTAATTACTTTCATTTTGATTATTGATTAATTTATCATTTATATTTTTTATTTTAATTTCTTTAAATATTTTATTGGATGCATTATATTTTATTAAGCATTTATTTTATTTTGATTAATATATTATCATTTTTGTTATTTATTATCTTTATAAATTTATTAAGTATTTTTTTAGAAATTTGTAAAAATATTATTAATTGTTTAATTATTTAATTGTAATTTTATTTTGAATAATTTAATTTAATTTATTATTTATTCTGTAGCTTTAATTATTTTTGGCTAGCACAGACCTGCATTTTATTATATATATTTATATATATAAATATATATATTTACACACAAAAGCATGTATATATATATATATATATATATATATACACATATATACATGTGTATATATATATATGTGTATATATGTACATATATGTATATATAATACATTTAGAATGATTAGACTACTAATACTATATATATATATATATATATATATATATATATATATATATATATTATATATATATATATATCAAATTTAATTAATTATTTATTCTGTTGCTGTAATTATTTTTGGATAGCACAGACCTGATGATTTGACCTTGGGAGAATTTGTTGAGTCATTGAAACAGTTTTTTGACTGCAGACAGATTTGAGCACAGTTTGAGATCTCACTGAGATATTAAAGAGATTTCTGTGTGTGTGTGTGTGTGTGTGTGTGTATGTGTGTGTGTGTGTGTGTGTGTGTGTTTGTTTGTTCTCTAGCGGAGCGGAGCCCGTATACTGAGGTGTATCCAGAGATGTGGGTGGAGCCTGAGGCAGCTGCGTACACGTCTCCGCCCCCTGCCAAGAAACCCAGGAAGAACAGTGTAGAAAAACCCAAAATCAAAGAGATTATTGATGAAGGAACCCGAGGTATCACACACACACTTAAACACATTCGCATTTCTATTCACAAACACTATTCGTACTAAATCAGCAGTGATTGTTGACACTGTGCTTTGTTTTCCTCAGAGAGACTCGTTTATGAAGTCAGACAAAAATGTCGCAATCTTGAAGGTAAGTTTGCTGTTGAATGTGACCTTTGACCCCTGGAAGTTTGCACATTTAAAAAAAAAACTCACTTGAAACTTTAGCATAGATTTGGCTATTGATTTGTTAAAAAAAAATTATACAGTCAAAAATGTATAATAACACAATGCATTTTATAAAGTTAAAAAGAAAAATAAGGAAAAGTAATTATATTTATTTCACTAATAATTTGAATGAGAATTCTAATAATTTTTTTAATGAACAATTAAATGATTGTTTAATTATCATTAAAAAAATTAATATATAAATATATTTACACACACAAGCATGTGCGCACACACACACACACACACATATTTTAAATTATTAAAATGGTAATTATATTTTAATACTGAAATTATTAAAATTCTCATGTAAGTTATAATTATGCAAATTTTAATACTGTAAATATTAAAATTCTCATGCAAGCTATAACTATATAATTATGTTTATATTAGGGATGCACAATGTGGATTTTTGCCAATATCCGATATGCCAATATTTTTCATCTTATTTTGGCCGACACCAATACCGATAAGATATATTGGTATGGATTTCATATTAGTGTGCATGTATATTTCATATATATATTTTGAACATCCAATAGTATACATGTATATGCAAGTAATTTCTAGGTGTATGCATGTGATTTATGTATGTATTGATTTGCACAGTTTGATTTAAATCCTACGTGGCGCCTCATTAGGCCTATTGTTTTATGTGTCTCGGTGCGGTGGTATGATGATAAGTGTTAAATCGAAAGAGATTTCATTTAGAGACCAGCACGGGATTAATAATTTATTTGTTTTTAGATATGCTTATTATATGCTTAGATACTTCTATTTTGCAGGAGTCCCACGAATCATTTTATTCTCCCGCATCCCGCCGGACACGAGTCGGACTGACTGCGGATTTGTGTTTTATTATTAAATTAATATTACAATTAATTTACCCCGCAATCATTTCATAGTGCATCAGCGCATAACTGACGTGCTGCAGGGATAACAAAGATTAGGCTAGCTTACTCCTCATTGAAAATATATTTCAAAACAGGTTTATTATACAATGAATTATAGACCTATCACCTATAATCCATCAATGAAAAATCTTATTTCAAGCTCTGACTTTTTTTAAAAAGAAAAAACCCAACCTGTTTAACGGGAAATACGTTTCTTCTCTCTTTATTTATTTTTTTCCACTATGTTCGGGCCACAAGAGAAATATTAAGGGAGTAAATTAAAACATTTAGCTACCGTTATCAGAATATGAAGTAGATTTGTCTCTGATAGAATATGTGCCATTAATGCAGCGTCAGATGCCGAAAGCGCCGTCAGTTTTTACTTTTAGCCTTTTTAAGGCTTATTTATACTTCTATATAGTTAGTCTAGTGCCCGCTCAATTTTGCCCAGGCCCACCCAAAAATAAAATTCTGGCTATTCCAATACTAGAGCCGCGTATTACTGTAAGCCTACTGTAGTTTCTTAACCCTACTGTAGTTTCTTAACCCTTAACTGTCACTCCCATTTTGAACACAGACATAAAAATGCACTATCCAGATTTAAAACTTTTATAATTCATGAATGAAAACATTTTGTAATATGATTTTGATGTACATTTTCCGTGGTAATGCAATATCTGATTTTAAAATGCCTTTCAAAGGATGAATTTTGAGATTTTAAGCTTTCATAATTTCTTATGATTTCTAAAGTGTGATAGGGAAAAAGGCAACGAAGAAAGTCTTTTGTCACAAAGGTCAGAACTCATGTTATGATGTAGATTTTTTAAGTTGACATATATTAATCTATTACTTTTCCTACATAATTTGCAACACAAAAATATGGTAAAATATCTCTTTAGGAGTCTTAGACCTTTCCAACGATGTATAGTTTGTTGTGATTAGATTAGGATTTATTTGTAATATGGTGAAGTAAACTTAGGCGTCCCACAGAGTTAAAGGGTTAAAATTCATTAAGCAGCAGCAGCAAAAATAATATATACATATATATATATACCTTTATATTGTACTTATTTGTCCTGTTGTCATTTGTTTCTTGGCAAAATAAAGGTCATACATTTTGTTTGTTATTCACTATTGTGAATCTGACAATCTGAATCATAATTATTAAAAAAAAAAAAAACATCACAAATTTTGGACACATTTTTGGAAATTATCACCACTAAATCAGACATTTGGACATTTGGACATTTGGTACTCGATTGGTACGTGCTTGCACATAAAGAATGTTTTACATCTCATCCTGTGTTTAAAAAATTACATATACAGTACTGTGCAAAAGTCTTAGGCCACTAGTATTTTTACCAACAAAAAAATGGTTTTAGGTCAGTTATTTCTGTCTTTTGCTGTAGTGTGTCAGTAGGAAATATCAGTTTACATTTCTAAACATTCATTTTGCCATTAATTGTAATAATCCAGTAAGATTTTGGTTTGCACAAGGAGTCTGACAACAGCCAGTGCTCCACACTGAGATCTGATCTCACCATCATCCAGTCTGTCTGGAATGACATGAAGAAACAGGACAAACTGAGACAGACTAAATCCAGAAACCGTGGCAACGTCTCCAAGATGCTTCAAGAAACCTACCTGCAAAGTACTGTTAAATGTTTTAGGCACTTGTGTAAAAATGCTGTAAAATGAGGATGCTGTCAAAAATAATGCCATAAATAGATTTTATCAATTAACTTCTATTAACTAAATTAAATCAACATTTGGTAAAGCATATTTGCGTTTAAAACAGCTTTTGCCCTAGGTACATTTGTGCATAAGTTTTCAGGTAGCTTTGCATGTAGGTTTCTTAAAGCAACTTGGAGATGTTGCCACAGTTCTTCTGGATTTAGTCTGTCTCAGTTTGTTCTGTTTCTTCATGTCATTCCAGACAGACTGGATGATGGTCCGATCAGATCTCTGTGTGGAGCACTGGCTGTTGTCAGACTCCTTGTGCAAACAAAAATCTCACTGGATTATTACAATTAATGGCAAAATGAATGTTTATAGATAGAAATAACTGACTTAAAACCATTTTTTTGTTGGTGAAAATACTAGTGGCCTAAGACTTTTGCACAGTACTGTATATGAAGTTTTTTAAACACAGGATGAGATGTAAAACATCCTTTATGTGCAAGCACATACCAATCGAGTATCCTTGCTCTTGACATTTTTACTGGCACTTCAATGTTAGAGGATGGGGCTACAGTTATGGGAGACAGGTATATCATCAATACAGAAGGGGGGGGGGATTTGGTACGTCATCGGGGTCATCAGGTGGGCTCCCTTTTTCATTGATGTTTCGCTGACGAGCCCACGACATCTTCAGAGGGCTCAACGGTAATACCTGGTGTCCCAGGTACACCCTCTTCAGCTCCAGTTCCCCTCCTTGCTATTTTGAACCCAGTTAGACTCCTGCCTCTTCATCCAGAGCCACTGGCTACTTCTTTCAGCTGCCTCTACTACAGTTTTAATAGTTTGGCACAAGCTCTGGCCTCTGATTCTCAGGTTAATAGTAGACGATGCCACAAATCCTCTGCATCCTACTGCCACCGGACGGATTTCACCATTCCATCCGTGGAGCTGTATTTCAGCAGCCAACTCTGTGTATCTTTGGAGTTTACGCTCATAGGCTTCCTCCACTGAGTCTTCCCAAGGTACAGTAAGTTTACTGATAAAGAGGACCAGAGAACTATATCATGTCTGAGGGTGGTGATTATAATCTCCAGGGGAAAAACAAGCTGCCGCCCAATATCCACCCACGTTTTCCAATCACAAGCTATCCGAAGCTGGTCATTCTCCAGTGATGTAGGTCTTGTGTCCCTTCCTGGACAAAGATGGCTTGCGGGGAGTCAATCGCGGATGGTGAAGAATTAGTGGCAATGCATTTTTCCTCAAGGTGTAACGACCCTGGGTAAGGCTAACCTTACACCCTGCCATTATGTGCTTGAGGGAAGCTGGCCTGGAGCAGAGAGCACATCCAGGATCTTCCCTCCACCACTGATGGAGATTAGTTGGCGTTGGAAGAATATCATAAGTTTCTCTGATGATGAAACTGAACTGCTTCGCTTCCATGTTCCACAGGTCCTTCCAGCTTCCATCCTCCTCTTCTCAACCCTATCCCACCGTGTCCATTGTCCCTGTTTACCCAAGGAGACTGCCCTGGCCCACCTTGCTGCGTCCTCCTGTCTGCGTGTTTCCTCTACCACCATCTTCCTTCGTTCTGGTGCTGTGGCTTTGTTTCACTATGGTCGTCTCATTGTTAATCCAAGGCCTCCTCTTCCTTGCTGAACATGCCCTACAATGTCCGCATGTTTGATTGCTGAGATTGCCTCCTCCACTGCACTGGCTGGTCTCCATTTGCGACCTGCTACCAAGGCTGGTGCATTTTTACTTACCAGTGTTTTGCGAATTCTTCAGAGTCATCTGAAGTTTCACTTTAGCACACTTAAACTCTTTTGTGAGACTAGCGAAGGGCAGCTTAAAGGAGACGTCCACTTCCAAAACGAAGATTCGCATATACTCACCCCATTGTCATCCAAGATGTTCATGTCTGTCTTTCTTCAGTCGTTAAGAAATTATGTTCTTTGAGGAAAACCTTTCAGCATTTTTCTCCATATAATGGACTGATATGGTGCCCCGATTTTGAACTTCCAAAAGGCAGTTTAAATGCGGTTGTAAACAATCCCACCTGAGGAAGAAGTTGGAGGTTAAACCTCCATTTGATGTTTTGGACATTTGATTGGTGGAATGTCTAGTGGTACTGACAGTTGCTCGTGCCGTCTTGGGTCAGTGTGTATCATCTTCAAATAATCATCCAGGTCTTTCTTCGTTACTTTCAAAGTTCCGCTTTTCTCCCTGGTGAAGAGACCCGTCAGAAATTTGAAGGGATTCTTGAAAAAGTTGAGTTCTAGTTTGTTCTTTTTTCCTTCTGCGTTACGAAGGGATGCCAGTCTGAGTTTAATATCAGATTGAAGCACACTGATACCATCTTTTTCCCTTTCAGTGCCTTTTTTCCACTGCTTCTGAAGTTCCCTCCTTTGTTGAATGAGGGACTTGATCTCCTGCTGCCTTCTTGATATTACTTCCTTTCTTGTACTCCAGAACATTCTGCTCCTTACTGATATATAATATCTCCCATTTTTTTCTAATTTCTTCTCCACTGTACCTGTAACCTCTAGCATCAGTGTCAAATCGGTGTTAACCGTTTTCCATAGTTTCTTGTCGGCAGCAGCAGGCCACTTCACGTGCAATCTGTGCCCAGCAAACTTCTTCTCGATTCTTCTCTAGGAGGTTGGGAAGGATTCCTGACTAATGGCATCTGTGTGCTTAAGGGTACTTCCTCTGTGACAGAGGTACTGTTGCACTGCAAACTATGGTTTGCGTCCAGTTGCTGTGCTTCATTCATCTGATTTGACTCCTTTTGCAAAAAGCAGTCACTCCGAAGCCCCTGTCTCTCCTCCCTCAAGCACTTCTTCCTTCCTTGATGAATTCTCAAACCCAGATGTGATGTAACTTTGCTCCAACCACAAGCACATATCTGCAGTTTATGGCCCTTTGCTGCAGGTTTAATTGCAACAACAATAATTTAATTATGCATTTATATATTTAATTAGATATAGATTTTAAATATATAATTTTGTAATAAAATGTCTGAACAAATATATTAAATCATAATAATATAAATATATAAGGATTAGAATACTAAATATATTTTAATATTGTAATTATTAAAATTCTCATTATAATTATACATTTATATATTTATATATATAATTTTGTAATAAAATGTCTGAACAAATATATAAAATCATTATATAAATACATAAGTAAAACAAAGAAAAACACACACACACACACACACACACATATATATATATATATATATATATATATATATATATATATATTATTTTAACATTATAGAATGATATCAGAATTATTAAAAGTATTAAAAGAATTTAATTATACATTTATATATTTATTAGATATAGATTTTAAATATATAATTTTGTAATAAAATGTCTGAACAAATATATTAAATCAAGGATATATATATATATATATATATATATATATATATATATATATATATCTTATTTAATTATAATTAAATATTTATATATTTAATTAGATACTTATATAATTTTGTAATGAAATGTCTGAAATACATGTATATAAAATATATAAAAATATAATGATTAGAATACCAAATATACATATACATTTAATTAGATATTAAGATATATAATATAAATATATAATTTTTTTCATAAAATGTCTAAAAAAATGTAACACATATGATTATAAGATTATATTTTAGTATTATAATTACTAAAACCATCATTCAAATAATAATTATATGTATATTTAAATACATAATGTTCTATTGAAATGTCTCTGAAGGTCAAGTGGAGCACACTGCATTATGGGACACACTATGTCACACAGTGTGCTCTGTAACATACTGCCTATTTTGGCAAATAATGGTAGGTTAGAGTGTCTTAGGTCAAAACATGCATACTGTGTACAATATGCATACTGCATAAATAATATGGTCCAGTTGCATGTTATTCCAATGGAATTGTTTTGTTTGCAGATATTTGCATTTCCTGTGGAAGTCTGAAGGTATCACTAGAACATCCTCTGTTTGTCGGAGCCATGTGCCAGAGCTGCAAGGTACACATGCACACCTGTCAATCAAGCCTGTTCTGACTTCTGATTGGTGCTGAGACCGTGTTCTCCTCCCCTACAGAACTGTTTCCTGGAGTGTGCGTATCAGTATGACGACGACGGCTATCAGTCGTACTGCACCATCTGCTGCGGAGGACGAGAAGTGCTCATGTGTGGGAACAACAACTGCTGCAGGTGAGTGTGTGTGTGGGTTTTTCCGGCATCTGAGAGAGATCTGAGAGGTGTAACGCTGTGTTTGTGTAGGTGTTTCTGCGTGGAGTGTGTCGATCTGCTCGTCGGGGCCGGATGCGCACAGGCCGCTATTCGCGAAGATCCCTGGAACTGCTACATGTGCTGCAGCAGGAACGTCTTCGGCCTCCTGAGGCGCAGGGATGACTGGACCTCACGACTACAGCTGTTCTTTGCCAACAACCACGACCAGAACTTTGTGAGTCGATCTAGTGTGTCTCTTAGCAGTTTCAACACAGGTTTTGTCTATTGCAGTCATCAAAACTTACTAATAACTCAAAAGGAAGTTGCATATGAAATGCTCATTTCATACGCAAAGATGTTAGCCAATCATGGCAGTGGGCGTTTCCTTCGAGTCTCACAGCGGACACGCCCCTTTCAACAGAGCATAGAAATGACCATTTATAACTAAATTATGGCTAGTTATTTAAAAGCAGTGCTCTTCAGGAAACATTATAAAATAATTTAGAAAATTGCATTTCATGACCTTTTTAAAAGAAAAATTTCTCTTTCTGTCAGGAACCGCCGAAGTTGTATCCACCAGTATCCGCAGAGAAGAGGCAGCCAATCAGAGTGCTGTCTTTATTTGACGGCATCGCTACAGGTGAGATCACACCTGTGCTATTTTATTATCACTGAGATGCTATTAATGTTTTTAAATAGATTTTACTTTTGTGTTTTTAGTCATTTTGTTGTGGGTTTGTCTGCATACTTTTACTAATTATTAGTTTGTTATTTAAATACTTCAAGTTAAACTAAACAAAATGAGAAATGTGGCCTTGGCAGCTAACTGAAATAAAAAGTTTAAAGGAGAACTTCACTTCCAGAGCAACAATTTACAAATAATGTACTCACCCCCTTGTCATCCACGATGTTCATGTCTTCCTTTCTTCAGTCGTAAAGAAATTATGTTTTTATATAATGGACTGGTATGGTTGAACTCTGTGTATTCTGGCTCAAGACAGTTAGGGTATGTCGAAAAACTTCAACCGTATTTTCTCCCTCAACTTCAAAAATCATTTCAAAATCATCCTACATCGCTGCAGAAGTACCGACACAGTCTTTGCAAAGTGAACATGCAAAGAAGATAAAATGGCCTTAACAAAAAAGATAAAACAGCGATATAGGACGATTTTGAAGTTGAGGGAGAACATGAGATGGGAGTTTTTTCGACATACCTTGAATGTCATGAACTGGAACAAAAACAGAGGTCGGGAAGAGCAAGACAAGACGAGCATTTTACATTAAAAAGTATATAAATTGTATTATTTTTAATATAGGAAGAAGATCCTTCTTCCTCAGCTGGGATCGTTTACAACCGCATTTGGGATCGTTTGAAGCCGCTTTTAAACTGCATTTTGGAAGTTCAAAACGGGGCACCATATCAGTCCATTACATGGAGAAAAATGCTGAAGTGTTTTCCTCAAAAAACATAATTTCTTTATGACTGAAGAAAGAAAGACATGAACATTTGCCATCTAGTCTATAGCCAATACCTGTGCATACAGTAGCATTGCATCTCAAAATGAGATTTTGGCCGAATGTATTTTATAACAGAAAAAACTGAGCGTCCATATAGCTACAACAAACTTTGTAACCTGTTTATAAAAACGTAATGTGATGCATTCTCAGATGCCGCTCCTACGTCAGTTGATTGACATGAGCGTCTTACCTCAGACCCGCCTTACATCAGCTGGAACAGTCCAACCTCCATTTTTTCAATGCCGGAGCAGGGATGTAAGTTAGACAAGAATATCTCAGATTGAGGTGTTCTGTTGCTGGATGTAATAATGAACATAGTGGTCGTCATTTACTCCCGACATCTGAGCCGCTGAAGATGCAGTGGATTACGTTTGTTTGTGAATAGAATGTGCCTCCCGATCTACATATATCCGTCTATGTTCGCGCGAATCATTCGTGATCCAGCTTCACTTACAGAAGTGAGTATAAGGGCTTTTTTATGAATCTTTGCGATCGCCTTTCCTAATAACGTGCTAGTTAGCAAGTTCAGCTGCTAAATGCAGCTAAAGTAAACAGGCTCGTCACTCCACAGAGAGAAGAGAGGGGCGGGGCAAGCAGAGCTCATTAACATTTAAAGCAACCTCGACCAAAACAGGATGATTTTTGCAGAGCTGATTTTGGCAAGGTAAAAAAGGTGTTATTTACACTACCAAGAATAATGCTAGCAACATGCTAGTAACTTGATAATCATGCTAACAGTATGCTAGGAACATGCTAATCATGCTAATGAAATGTTAACTCATGTTAAATCATGCTAGCAAAACGCTAGTAACGTGCTAATCATGCTGGAAATATGTTAGCAACTTGATAATCATGCTAGCAACATGCTAATCATGCTAAACTCATGACTGCAACAAGATAGTAACATACTAATCAGGTTAGAAACATGATGATCATGTTAGAACCATGCTTGCAAAATGCTAGTAACGTGCTAATCATGTTAGAATCATACTAGTAACATGTTAGTAACTTGATAATCATGCTAGCAACATCCTAGTGACTTGATAATCATGCTAGCAACATGTTAATCATGCTAGAATAATGCTAACAACATGCTAGTAACTTGATAATCATGCTAGCAACAAGATAGTGACATGCTAATCATGTTGTAAACATGATAATCATGCTAGAATCAGGCTAACAACATGCAAGTAACATGTTAATCATGGTAGAAACATGTTAGTAACATGTTAGTAACTTACTAATGTTAGAAAAATGCTAGGAACATGTTAAATCATGCTAATGACATGCTAACTCATGTTAAATCATGCTAGCAACATGTTAGTTCACATTAAATTATGCTAGCAACATGTTAGTAACTTGATAATCATGCTAGCAACATGCTAGTAACTTGATAATCATGCTAGCAACATGCTAATCACATGATTGCAACAAGATAGTAACATGCTAATCATGTTAGAAACATGATAATCATGTTAGAATCATGTTAGCAAAATGCTAGTAATGTGCTAATCATGCTGGAAATATGCTAGCAACATGCTAGTAACATGCTAATCATGTTAGAATCATACTAGCAACGTGTTAGTAACTTGATAATCATGCTAGCAATATGCTAGTAACTTGCTAATCATGCTAACAATATGCTAGGAACATGCTAATCATGCTAATGAAATGCTAACTCATGTTAAATCATGCTAAGAACATATTAGTAACTTGCTAATCATGCTGAAATCATGCTTGCAACAAGATAGTAACATGCTTATCATTTTGGAAACATGATATTCATGCTAGAAACATGCTAGCAACATGCTAATCATGTTAGAATCATGTTAGCAACATGCTAGTAACTTGCTAATCATGCTAGAAACATGCTTACAACATGCAAGTAACATGCTAATCATGGTAGAAACATGTTAGTAACTTGCTAATCATGCTAGAAACATGCTAAATCATGCTAATGACATGCTAACTCATGTTAAATCATGTTAGCGATATGCTAATTCATGTTAAATCATGATAACAACATGGTTAAACTATGTTAAATCATGGTAGCAACATGCTGATTCATGCTAGAAACATGCACGTGTTCCCACTCTGTCCCAAACTTCAATTTCAACAATTAAATTCAAGCTTTAAGCTTTTCAACATTATTTCAAACTTTCAGACAAGGCTTTTCTCAACTTCATCTATGAACTTTACTCATCTAGTTAAAATGTTAATGCAGCCTCACACATACATACTGTGGCAAGTTTTTTTTCCATGTGCTTGAGCGCTTATTAGGCTATGTAGGCGATTAAAGCCTACCTATTATGATTTGTATGGTTTATTAGTAAATGTGCAACTAATAGTCGACTAATGCTTAAAATGAACAACTACTAGTCGACCAGAAAAATCTTTAGTCGAGGGAAGCCCTATAAATCATAGAGAATGAAGTATTTAAAAAATCTAAAAATGCAGAAAGTTTCATGTGAGGGGTAGGTTTAGGTGTAAGGTTAGGGTAAGTGTATAGAAAATACAGTTTGTACAAAATGAAAACCATTACGCCTATGGAATGTCCCCAAAAACATGGAAACCCAACGTATGTGTGTGCTTTGCTGTCAGGGCTGCTGGTGCTAAAGGACCTGGGCATTCAGGTGGAGCGGTACGTGGCGTCGGAGGTGTGTGAGGACTCCATCACGGTGGGCATTGTGCGACACCATGGACAGATCATGTATGTGGGGGACATCAGGACCATCACGCGCAAGCATGTGAGCATGTGTTCTTCTCTCTGTCCCGTGTTGTCTTTTCTTTTTGACACATTTCTGACGTCTCTCTGTTTGCGTCACGTGTTTCCCTGCAGATTCAGGAGTGGGGGCCCTTCGATCTGGTGATCGGCGGAAGCCCCTGTAACGATCTGTCCATCGTCAACCCTGCCAGGAAAGGCCTGTTCGGTATGGCAGCAAAAAACCCACCGTGTGCATATATTGCTGCATTTGTGTGCAATAAGTGTTTTTTTCTTGTGTGCAGAGGGCACCGGGCGTCTGTTTTTTGAGTTCTACCGGCTGCTTCACGAAGCGCGACCCAAAGAAGGAGACGAGCGGCCGTTCTTCTGGCTGTTTGAAAATGTCGTTGCCATGGGAGTCAGTGACAAGAGAGACATCTCACGCTTTCTGGAGGTGTGTGCACACACGAGACAAACACACACTCACATGTGCGGTTCTCAGCGCTGCCCTCTTGTGGTTGGACATGTAACGTGCATTGTGCACACACTGAATTTAAACACTGAAAAATGTCTGATTTCAACTAACATCTGGCAAACAGTTATTTTATAAATTTTTTGTTTTCAACAAAAGCATGTTGTTGTATCATTTAAAACCAGACTTTTTTGTGAAATGTTTTGCTTTCTGTAGCATAAATGACACTTTTTAGTTTTTTGTTAGAATGTGATCTAGTATAATCAATATCAGTTATTTCTATCAGCTAGAATTGTATCTAATATAATTAATACCAGTTAACTTTGAGGTTAACTGATATTGATATTTATTTTATTAAGCGTTTTTTAAAATAGTTGATTTCCTCAACTCACTTACATTTTTTTTTATATTTATGTAAAGTATAATGCAGTGACTTAGAACTGATATTGATATTTATTTTTTAAGTGTTTTTTAATAATAGCCACTTAATTTTTTAATTAAATTTATTTAAAATATAATGCAGTGACTTTGAACTGATATTGATATTTATTTTATTAAGCGTTTAAATTAGTTGTTTTCATTAACTTAATTCATTTTTTTCTTTATTATATTTATCCAAAATATAATGCAGTGACTTTAAACTGATATTGATATTTATTTTATTAAGTGTTTTTAAATTAGTTGTTTTCATTAACTCAATTAAATTTTTTATTTATTATATTTATCTACAAAAATATAATGCAGTGACTTTGAACTGATATTGATATTTATTTTATTAAGTGTTTTTAAAATGGTTGTTTTCATCAACTTTAATTTTTTGTTTATTATATTTATGCAAAATATAATGCAGTGACTTTAAACTGGTATTGATATTTATTTTTTTAAGTGTTTTTTAATTAGTTGTTTTCATTAACTCACTTTATTTTTTTTGTTTATTTCATTTATGTAAAATATAATGCAGTGACTTTGAACTGAAATTGATATTTATTTTATTAAGCGTTTTTAAATTTGTTGTTTTTATCAACTTAATTAATTTTTTTGTTTATTATATTTATGCAAAATATAATGCAGTGAC
The DNA here is from genome assembly GCA_036247105.1 of Cirrhinus mrigala. Taxonomy (NCBI): domain Eukaryota; kingdom Metazoa; phylum Chordata; class Actinopteri; order Cypriniformes; family Cyprinidae; genus Cirrhinus; species Cirrhinus mrigala. The sequence continues at coordinate 31,200,802 of CM070026.1, read as the reverse complement.
TTTGAACTGACATTAATATTTAATTTTTTTAATTATATTTATCTAAAATATAATGCAGTGACTGAACTGTTATTGATATTTATTGATTGATATTTTTAAAGTGTTTTTAAAATAGTTGTTTTCATCAACTCCGTTTAATTTTTTTATAAATTATATTTCTGTAAAATATAATGCAGTGACTGTGAACTGATATTGATATTTATTTTATTTTTTAAAATTAGCTGTTTTCATCAACTCACTTCAATTTTTTTTTGTTTATATTTATTTAAAATATAATGTAGTGACTTTGAGGTTAACTGATATTGGAATTTATTTTATTGAGTGTTTTTAAATGAGTTTTCATCAACTCACTTTAGTTTTTTATTTATTACATTTATTTAAAATATAAATATGCATTTATTATGCTTATGTTTGTATTTGTAATTTTTTTTTTGTCTGTTAACAAAAATGTTTTACTTTTACCATTCTACATTAGTATTATTTTTAGCATTTCATCTAATGTAGTGACATTCGGGAAAGTGTCTAAATACATTTTAGACTCACTACACACTGCATACATATTTATACACTAATACTACATATTAAAAGTTAGAGATTAGTGTAAAAATTATAGAATGATTTCTGAAGGATCATGTGACACTGAACACTGGCGTAATGATGCTGAAAATTCATCTTTGCTTTACAGGAATAAATTACATTTTAAAATATATTCACATAGAAAACAGTGATTTTGAATTGTAATAATATTAATAATATTACTGTTTTAAATGCAGCCCTGGTGTGCAAAAGAGACGTCTTTTAAAACCATTACAAAATGTTGCCTAAACTTGAGTGCGTTCTGCAATATAATAGTTAATATGACGCTTCTGTCTTTGTTCAGTGCAATCCAGTAATGATCGATGCTAAGGAGGTGTCAGCCGCGCACAGAGCTCGATACTTCTGGGGAAATTTACCTGGAATGAACCGGTACGACTGCTTAAAATTTTGCTATATAAGATCTTATTGTTTGAGTTACATGAAACAGGCATGAAGAGTGAACATCAGATTTGACCTCATCAGTAAAACAAGGGAACAAACTCCCTCTCTGTCTCTCTCTCAGGCCTCTGAGTGCCATGATGAACGATAGACTCGACCTGCAAGAGTGTCTGGAACATGGACGCACAGCTAAGGTGTGTTGTGTGGGTTCAGTTTGGAGGTTTTGCTGTTTGTGAAAATCAAAGATAGCTTGAACAGGTTGTCATTATTCTTGACGTTTCATTTGGGAGTTGTTGTTGACTGCATCCAGACTTCATTTCACATGGAGGTTTCACTTTTGTTTAAGGCACTTTGAGGCAGAGCTCACTTTTTGTTTTTCAGTTCGGAAAAGTGCGAACCATCACAACCCGCTCAAACTCAATAAAACAGGGCAAAGACCAGCACTACCCCGTCTACATGAACAATAAGGAGGATATCCTGTGGTGCACAGAGATGGAGAGGTGAGGGCCTTCTACTATTATTTCATGCCAAAATCTAAAGGGAAAAGCACAATTTTGCGGAAAAGCATATTTCTGTTTGGAGATTTTTAAAGCATGACAAATCAATAGAATTTCAAAGAAATCATTTATTTACTTGGATCATTGAACTGATCCGAAATGACAGTAAAGAAATTGGTAATAAATTTTCTAGTTCAAAATAATAATCTTTTTGAACTTTTTATTCGTCAGAGAATCCTGTAAAAATTATTTAAATAATTTACTTTTTTATAAAGAATTTTAGTATTGTTGTACTGTCTTTTATTTATTGGATTTAGTAATAATAAAATGTAAATTTGACAATAATCCAGTGAAGGAAAAACCTACTGTATTACACTTCCATTCAGCATTATAGTAAATATAAAATGTAATTTTAAATGTTAATAATTTTAGTAAATTTAACAATTTAAATAATAAGCAGTTTATGTAGACAGATAGATAGATAGATAGATAGATAGATAGATAGATAGATAGACAGATAGATAGATCAGGAGTTTTTCAAGAAATAAATAGAATTTTTATAAAGAAATAATTTATTTAACTGGAAGGATTAATTTGGTCAAAGTGACAGTAAAGAAATGTATAATGTTATAAAATTTCTATTTCATATAAAGTCCTGTAAAATAATTTAAATGTGTAAAATTGTTATAAACAGTTTTAGTATTGTTGTACTGTCTTTTATTTATTGGATTTAGTAATAATAAAATGTAAATTTTACAATAATCCAGTAAAGGAAAAAAAAACCCTACTGTATTACACTATCATTTAGCATAATGGTAAATATAAAGTTTAATTTTAAATGTTAATAATTTTAGTAATTTTAATAATTGAAATAATAAGTAGTTTAATATTAAAATGAATATAAAATATAATAATGATGTAATAATAATAGTAATAACAAATAATAGTTATAAAAACATTATATATTTTTATTTGTTTATTTGTTTACAGCATGACAAATCAATAGAATTTCAAAGAAATCATTTATTTAGCTGGAAGCATTAAATTGATCCGAAATGACAGTAAAGAAATTTGTAATAAATTTTCTAGATCAATTAAATAATGTTTTTGAACTTTCTATTCATCAAAGAATCCTGTAAAAATGTAAATAATGTACTTTTTTATAAACAATTTTAGTATTGTCTTTTATTTATTGGTTTTAGTAATAATAAAATGTAAATTTGACAATAATCCAGTAAAGGAAAAAACCTACTGTTGTTATTTATTGTTATTTGTTTTTTTTTTTGTTTTTTTTGTTAGAATTAAACTGTAAGAACTGACAGTAAAGACATTTATAATGCTATAATATATGTTTTTTCAAATAAATTATGTTTTGAACTTTCTATTCATCAAAGAATCCTATAAAAGTATTGAAATGTGTACAATTTTTATAAAGTTTAGTATTGTTGTACTGTTGTAAAATTAATTTTACAATAATCTAGTAAAGAAAAAGATCTGCGTAATGGGGAAAAAAAAAAAAAAAAAAAAAAAAAAAAATATATATATATATATATTTACAAATATTAATGATGATAATAATATAACGTATAATTTTAAATCTTAATCATTTAAGTAATTTTAATCAGTTAAATACATAATAGTTTATTAATAAAATTAATATAAGATATAACAATGCTAATAAGAATAGGAGTAATAGAAATAATAAATAAAAAATTACATCTAAATGCATTACTTAATTAATTATTTTAAAAATATTACAGTGATTTTAGTTGTAATAAATTGTAATAAATGAAATAATAATTTAATTATTAGAAATATAATAATGATGGTAATAATAGTGAATATATATATATATACATACCGTTCAAAAGTTTGGGGTCAGTACATTTTCATTGTTTCTTTAATAAGAAATTAATACTCTTATTCACCAAGGATGTATTAAGTTAATAATTAAAAGTTTATTAAAAGTTAATAATAAATAATTTACATTGCTATAAAATATTTATATTTTGAATAAACACTGTACTTTTTAAACTTGTTATTCATGAAAGAATCCTGAAAAAAAAAATTACAGGTTCCAAAAAATATTTGGCAGCACAACTGTTGATATTATCCAACATTGATCATTCTAATAATAAATCCACATATTAGAATGATTTCTGAAGGATCATGTGACACTTAAGATTGGAGTAACAGCTGATAAAAATTAAGTTTTTCATCACAGGAATAAATTCTATTTTAAAGTATGTTAAAATAAAAAACATTATTTTATATTGTAAAAACATTTTGCAATATTACTGTTTTTTTTCTATATTTTTAATCAAATAAATGCAGCCTTGATGAGCATAAGAGACTACTTTAAAGACTATTACAAGTCTTACTGACCCCAAACTTTTGAACGGTAGTGTGTATATATATACACTTATATCATTGAGCATAATAAAAAAAAAGAATTTTAAATGTTAATAATTTTAGTATTTTTAAAAATGTAAATAATTAGTAGTTTAATAATAAAATTGATCTAATATAATAATGATAATAATAATAATAATAGTAATAAAAAAATAATAGTTATAATAAATTTAATCCAGTGTTTGTCTCTTTGTTTTTTTTTTTTAAGAAAATATGCATAATGGTAATATCATGATCTAAAAGTTAATAATGATAATATAATTAATAACCATAAACAAAATGTTCATAGTCCTTTTTTCTTTTTAATTCATGAGACTCACCCGTATGTACTTGAGTGTAAAAGCCTCTGTTTTGTGTGTGCGTTCCAGAGTTTTCGGCTTCCCCGTCCATTACACAGACGTGTCCAACATGAGTCGCCTCGCCAGGCAAAGGCTTCTGGGAAGGTCGTGGAGCGTGCCTGTGATCCGCCACCTCTTCGCTCCTCTGAAGGAATACTTCGCCTGTTACTGAAGCTCCGCCCACCACGCAGCGCGATGGCGTCGTGACGTCCCTCCTCTTCCTTTCCCGCGTATCCAAAACGCTCCACCTTCCTGTGTTCTTCATGTTTGCTCGTGGCCTGTGAACGGCTGGTGCTATCCTAATATTACCATTCAACCCACTAGACAGCCACACGATATTTATTTGAACACGTACAGTAACAGAGTTCAGATTTATGAGTTTCTTGTATTTTATTGTCCGTCGTTTTGGAATTTTTTCCGTCATGTTCCAACTGTGACAACTCTTTCTCTCTCACAAAACTGACAGAGACAAAATGTGTGTGTTTGCAAGTGTATGTTTGTCTGAGCGTGAAAATATAGAGCACAAAGCGTTGGATAACAGGTGTGAAACAGAAGCAGACGCTCTCTGAATAATCAAAGCAGGCGAATCCTCGCTCCCCGACCCTAAAAACCAATGTTACGCCGCAAACTAACCAGGTATGATGTGGAAAATATGAAAACAGGTCATATTTCACCCTAATATCAAAAGTAAAACATTTTAGCATTATTTTTTTTTGTTTGTTTGTTTGTTTTGCATTATTGTAATGCAAAAAATATAAATAAAATTAAATTAAATTAAATAGGCTGTTTTTTTATTTATTTATTTTTGAATTTTTGAATTTCGAATTTTGAATTTAAATGAATTTTTTTGGATGAAATTTGACTGTTGCATATTTTCATCAGATTGATTAAGCATTGTTATTTATTACCCATTATTTCTACTATTACATTAATAGAAATCAGGTAAATCACATCTAGTTAGGACAAAGTGTCAGATTAGCATGTAAGAAATGCAGTTTATCACTTATCGCTTTATCATGTTGTGCCTGGTTAGGATACGTGTCTGTAACATCGACACAAACATCATTTTTCACATAGAAACACACACATTTCCTGTGAGAGAGAAGATGTGCTTGAAAAATCAACAATACACTGTTTACAGGTTGCGCTCTTAAATATGGTACTACTAAATTACAGCAACTGTTCACTCACAAGTAACTCCACTATGGTGCTCTCTCTCTCTCTCTCTCTCTCTCTCTTCCTCTCTCTCTCCCTCAGTCTCCCTGTCTCTCCTTCTCTCAGCAATACAAACACAGCACACAGTCCCGTATGATGCCTTTCTGCTGGAGCCTATAGGGCACATATGAGAGAGCTGTGTTCGGTCACACATACATACATTCATGCTGAGAGCTGTGTTACACACTCATAGACATTAAAGAGACAGTTTACCCAAAAATCTAAATTCTGTCATCATTTACTTACCCTCACAATTTATGACAACCGCATTTTACAACCAAATTCAGCCGCATTTACCAAAATTCTCTGCAGTGTGAATGCAACAGGGTTGCCAGATCTGTGAAACAAAATCAGCCTAACTACTTATCAAAACTAGCCCAATGGCATTTTTTTTCCATAATTTCCCCTTCTGTCAGGGATTCTCTTCTGTCTAAGTAGCGTTTGCTTTAATTTGCGGAAACAGTGTAAAAGTCTAATTCCGTGGGAAAACCACAGACTTGGCAACACAGGTCCAAACGTTTTTGAAGTCTCTTCTGCTCACCAAGCATGCATGTATTCGATCCAAAGTAAGCAAAAACAGTACAGTTTAGAAATTTACTATTTAAAATAACTTTTTTTCTAATTGAATATATTTTAAAATGTAATTTATTCCTGTGATTTCAAAGCTGAATTTTAGCGTTATTAATCCAGTTATATTTTGAAATCATTCTAATATTCTGATTTGCTGCTCAAGAAACATTTATTATTATTATTATTATTATTATTGTTGTTGTTGTTAATGTTATTATGTTGAAAACAGCTGAGTTTAATTTTTTCAAGGTTCTTTGATAAATAAGTTTATAAGAACAGTATTTATCTGAAATAGAAAGCTTTTATAATATTATAAATGTCTTTATCATCATGTCTAATCAATTTAAAGCATCCTTGCTAAATAAAAGTATTATTTTCTTTAATTTCTCCTCCCTAATAACTTTGATATTGATAATAATAATAATAATACATATTTTTTGAACAGCGAATCAGCATATTAGAATGATTTCTAGATGATCATGTGACACTGAAGACTGGAGTAATGATGCTGAAAATGCAGCTTTGATCACAGGAATAAATTAAATTTTAAAATATATTCAAATAGAAAACAGCTATTATAAATAGTAAAAATGTTTCAAAATTGTACTATTTTTTGCTGTGCTTTGAATCAAATAAATGGCAGGCTTGGTGAGCAGAAGAGACTTCTTTAGAAAACATTATAAATCTTACTGTTCAAAAACTTTTGATTGGTAGTATTTCCATTTGCAGAAATTCTCCACAGTGTGTACGGAACAGGGTTGCCAGATCTGTGAAACTAATCTGTGAAATTAATCAAAACTAGCTCAATGGCATTTTTTCCAGTTTCCACCTCTGTCAGGTGGAAAAATGCATACTTGGCAACACTGGTGCAGAACTGAACTAAACAACTAGCTGATGGTCACATATTTAAATCCAAATCAGATTTATGGCTTTTCTGTATGTGCGGTGCAAGAAATCACAGTGACCGAGGTACATTTTGACTCATCAGTGTTGCCAGATCTTGTTAGAAAAAAACAGCAAATAACAATAAACCTTTAATACACTTAAATCTAAATGTTTTATCTTAAAAATAAGCCACATGCCAAAATATTGTGACATGGAACTGAAAAGTGGATCGCTTTATGAGTCAAGCAAAAAGCTTATAATAAGTGGGCGTGGCAACCCTTCGAGAGCATGATCTGCTAATCAGCCTTCTAAACTTAAAACACAAAATCAGTGCGCATAATGAGTCTTTTTAATATTACTTTGATGAGGGTAACTAACTGAGAACATAAGTTTCATTTTTGCGTGAACTACTCTTTTGTAAGAGAAGTTTATTTCTTTGTGAGATCCTGTCGTTTGCTGTTGTCTCTGATGCAATATTCTGCCAGCAGACACACACACCGACCTTCCGCATGTAGAATTACTTGCATCCGATTTTGCCAGATCTTGCCGTTTTTACTTCACACTTCAGTCCAGATACCACAGATCTTACTGTATTTCGTGTTCTTGTGCGTTCAGTCGGGTATCAGGGATGTTGTGTCGTTTTTAGCCCCTGCATGTGTTTCAACTGTTGGTGCAGAAATTCAATGGTGCCGCAGATATTCCATGGTGCAGCTTCATGGTGCTTCGTTCTCTCTCTCACTCTCTCCTGGCTCGCGTTCTGCTTCAGGTTCAGCTCGGCTGCGTTCACAACGCAGTTGTGTGATTTTTGTGTGAAATTTGGTTTATTTGATGATGGCGTGAGAAGTAAAATAATCTGAAATTAATCACGGAATCATGCAACGCGGTTTATGCCATTATTAACATTCACTACTGGTCAAAAGTTTTTTTTTTTTTTTGGAAAATAAATATATTTATTCATTAAGGATGCATTAAATTGATCAAAAGTTACAGAGAAGACATTTATAATGTTACAAAAGATTTGAATAAATGCTGTTATTTTGAACTTTTTATTCATCAAATAATTCTAAAAATGTCAGTTTTCACAAAATATGAAGCAGCACAATTGTTTTAAATATTGATATTAATAAAAGTGTTTCTTGCGTACCAAATCAGCATATTAGAATGGTTTCTGAATCATGTGACACTGAAGACTGGAGTAACGATGCTGAAAATTCAGCTTTGCATCACGAGAATAAATGACATCTTACAATATATTACAATGGAAAAGAGTTATTTTAAATTGTAAAAACATTTCACAGTTTTAGTTTTTACTGTATTTTTGATCAAATAAACGCAGCCTTGGTGAGCACTTTTGAACAGTAGTGTAATTGGTTAATTTAACCATGTCAGAAATGAAAATAAAATTTGAATTTCACAATATGAAGTGTTAGAATAGTAAACTGTAATATTTAAAAATACTTAAATAAATACAATAAGTCTGAGGCCAAAATCTGGGACTTAACGTGTAATTTACACCTGGAAATGAACGGAATGTATTCTTTTGAAAACTGATACAAATGAAAAAATATTTCCGATTCTGAATCAGGCTCTTGCGACGTGAACGTAGCCTCTCGTTCTGAGCTGCGTACGGATCAGCCTACGTGCTAATCTACAGGCTGACTAGCGCGTTTCTGCCGCTCTGGTTTCCGATAGTCTTGACATATTCAGTGCTCCTTTGCTCGGGATCCTGGGAAAGTGGCCCATCAGTGTGATGTCATAATAGCTGGTCACATGGTGCTCCCAGAATCCAGAGTCCTCTTGTGGTGCAAGCGGAGAGTTCACACTTGGATTACGCGCAAACTGGATTACTGTACAACTCTACTACGTTACGTGTGCTGTTTTATAATCCTGTTTCACATCTGAAGTAAACAGGACTCTGGTGCTCGCAGAGATGTGCTTCGAAAAACCGAGGATTTTTGTACGAATTTCCTTCATTCACAATTAGGGAAGAGTTTATACAGATCACATTTCAAACCGGGAAAGGAAACTTTTTTGGGTTTCTCTCTAATCAGAACTAGCACATTGGACTACTTCGTATTTAAAGGTTGCTCATTTCTTCGAACTTTTGACTGATGCGCTGAAAGCCGGTCAACCAACTCATTACCTGAAAGATGGTTTTATTTGCTGTTCAGATTCAGTTTCAGATTTGAATTGTTGTATGACAGTCAATGCTGAAATATGCTTATGGCCCACAGGTTATAGTAAACTTCTGCTTTAGCTCATGCTCAGAAACCGAACTTTAAGGAAAACATCCTGCTGTTGAGACGTTTGAGAATAGTAAATGATCAGTCAATTTTTAAGTTCTCTCATAACCATTTAACACATTTAAGCCAGCTTATTCTGTCTAAAAATTACTAAAGGAAACCTCTCAGAAGCATATGCACTTCCATGACCAGCATGATATCTTTTGCTGGGTTTTGTAGACAAATATGACTTTAAAACCCATCGCTCTTAAAGGAACAGTTCACCCAAAATTAAGATTAGCTAAAAATCTACTCAGCCCCAGGCTGTACAGGATGTAGATGAGTTTGTTTCTTCATCAGATTTTTGAAGAAATGTAGCATTGCATCACTTGCTCACCAATGGAAGTGAATGGGTGCCGTCAGAATGAGAGACCAAACGGTTGATTAAAAAAATAAAAACATCACAATAAGTAATCCACACCACTCCAGTGGATCAGTTAACATCTTATGAAGTGAAAAACTGCATGTTTGTAAGAATCCATCAGTAAGATGTTTTTGATTTTAAACCATTGCTTCCAGCTAAAAGTCTATAATCCATAATAACGCTTCATCTAGTGAAAAAGTCTGAATCGGGAGAGAAATATGCACATATGAAGCACTGATTACAAGCCAATACAGTCCTAACGTGTGAGGATTTTGATGCGAAAGGAAAATGGATGGACTTTTACACTGGAGGAAGTGTTATTATCGATTGGCCAGTTGAAGTTAAAACATCTCAATCATAGATTTGTTTCTTACAAACATGCAGCTTTTTGCTTTACAAGATGTTAATTTATGGACTGAAGTGGTGTGGATTGCTTGTGGATTATTGTGATGTTTTTATAAGCTGTTTGGACTCTCATTCTGACGGCACCCATTCACTTCCATTGGTGAGCGAGTGAAGCTATGCTACATTTCTCCAAATCTGTTCCGAGAACAAACTCAGCTATGTCTTGAATGGCCTGTCAATGAGTACATTTTATTTGAATATTTGAAACATTTAATTCTGCTCCAAAACCATTCGAAGAGGGTTCGAGATCATCTAAAATGCAGGATGTTCTCCTTTTAAGCTTGGCGTGGTAGGAATCTGACTCCTTTAGCAGGATCTTTGTGGCACTGTGCTGGGTCGAACCGCTCGTAGCCTTAGAGTCTGTTTGTGTTTGTTTGGTGAAGGCTGGTGAATCTTGTAACGCGACGTGAGATTTGATTGTTATTAGTCGAGAAATTAGTGGTAAATAAATTGTACATAAGTTTGCCTCTTTTTTAGGAATTTAATACATTTTTGTGTGCTGGGTGTTTTTAAATTCATTTAAAGTAATTCTGCCGTGATTATTGGCTAGTGTATGATTATATGCATGGCTGTTCTAATAAAGGGGGTGGGGCCGTGAGCTAGTGATGGGTGTGGCCAATTAATGCAACGACCAGAGAATTCTTTTCTATTTATGAAGCTGATTGACAGGCGATGTGCTCCGGGGCCGACCAATAACCTGTCGTCAGCTTTAAAGGAGGCGGGGTCTTGCGTGAGGTTATTTTACGAGTAATATCTCGAATCAGAGGAGGCCGTTTCAAAAAGGTGCTATACAATTTATTCTTAAATGGCGAACTAGAAAAGAATGACATAAAAATATATCGTTGAAAATTGACTTGGTCTTGACGATGACTGTTTTTATGTTGTGTAGTCTTGGAAAGCACTATTATTTTACTCTTTTATGAATATATTAACAAAAGGCATTTTAACTTTGTACTTGATGAAAATGTAAAAGTAAAAAAGATGAATAAAAATGTACAGATTCATGTGTTTTAGCCTAGACATTACTGTAGTACGTGCCTCTCGGTAAGAAACATTCGTTCATACTGTATTCACGTGCTGCCTTCAGGTCACGTCGGAGCGATAGTATTTACGAGTCGAGAGCACATAAACGTCAAGATTTTCTTGAATTTTTGAGTTTTGTGTCAGTCAGTCGATCAAATTGATTGTGTTAACCGCGTAATTTCGTTCGTATGCATATGGTGTGAAAACTAGCGTATCAGATAATACCAAATCAGCCGGTTTATGTGGGAACAAAACTACATTTCCCATCATTCCCTGCAGTAGCGTCAAAAAACGCACCTAATGCGCATCCGCTGTTCATTTTCTGCTCAAAAGCTTGTTTGTCAGGAAAAACGAAACACATTTGATTCCGACCATTTCGAACTCGTAAGTAGGAGCTTCCTCTGAGGACTTGAAGGCAGCATTACTGTACACTGTTACGTAACTGCTTGGAAGTGATGGCAAAACTACATTACCCAACATTCCTTTCTCCAGACTCCCTCCATGTACTCTTGCTACGGTCAGACTGTAATGTTTTTTTATATATGATTGTTGTTGCCTCAATATTTATTGCCCTACAGCCTCGTCCATCTGATCAGTCCACAGGTCTCTCTCTCTCTCTCTCTCTCTCTCTCTCTTATACTTTTTCTTCATCCGCTGTAACACATTTATCCTCTCTCGCCCCCTCTCTCTCGGTGTGGCTGTAGTTCTGTTGTTTCGATGGTCTTTGGAGTGTTATAGTAGCAGTTCATCCTTCCATAATTCTCTCTGTACACAGTGAAAGGAGAGACAGCCGAACACAGCGGCTCCTTTCCTGTGCACTTGTGCTGGGGAACACTTGAATTAAATGTACTGTTTTTGTGCTAAAATCACCCTTGTTGTGTCTTTATTTTATGGTGCGAGTGAGGATTATTAAGGAGAAGTTCACTTCCAGGACAAAAATTTACAGATAATGTACTCACCCCCTTGTCATCCAAGATGTTCATGTCTGTCTTTCCTCAGTCATAAAGAAATTATGTTTTTTGAGGAAAACATTTCAGAATTTTTCTCCCTGAGTTTGAACTTTCTAAATGCAGTTTAAATGCGGCTTCAAACGATCCCAAATGTGGTTGTAAACGATCCCAGCCGAGGAAGAAGGGTCTTATCTAGCGAAACGATCGGTTATTTTCATTAAAAAATACAGTTTAAATACTTTTTAATCTCAAACGCTCGTCTTGTCTTGCCCTGAACTCAGTGTATTCTGGTTCAAGACAGTATGTCGAAAAACTCCAATCATATTTTCTCCCTCAGCTTCAAAAATTATTTCAAAAACATCCTACATTGCTGCAGAATTACCGACCCAGTCTATGCAAAGTGAACATGCAAAGAAACAAAAAAGGTAAAACCGGGACTTCTAACTGTGACGTGCTGACTTTACCAATTAGCGACTGGCTAATTTATTCCGAAGGCGGAGCTTAATGGCCATAATGAATGTTGCATTTTTTCCCATTCAAAACTATACGAGTGACGGGTCTTGGGTATTCTATAGTCTTTGCTTCTCTGTTCATTTCCAATCTATTTAAACTCATTTAAACTTCCACCCATCTATTTTTTTTTTTTCAAATCTATCCACAGTATCTATTTATATCTCAATATCTATCATTCTAATAACATGCTAATCATGCTAGAAACATGCTAGTAACTTGTTAAGCATGGTAACAACAGGCTAGGAACATGCTAATCATTATAGAATCATGCTAGCAACATGTTAAACATGCTAGTAACTAGCTAATTATGCTTACAACATGCTAGTAACATGCTAACCATGTTAGAAACATCGTAAAAACTGGCTAATCATGGTAACAACACTTGTTAATCATGCTAGTAACATGCAAATCATACTAGCAACATGCTAATAACATGTTAATCATGGTAACAACATGTTAGCAAAATGTTAATCATGCTAGCAACATGCTAGCATCTTGTTAATCATGCTAGTAACACGCAAATCATACTAGCAACATACTAGTAACGCTAATCGTACTAGAAACATGCTAATCATGCTAGTAACATGCTAGTAACTTGTTAATCATGCTAGTAACATGCAAATCACACTAGCAACATACTAGTAACATGCTAATCATGCTGGAAACATGCTAATCATGCTAACATGCTAGTAACTTGTTAATCATGCTAGCAACATGCTAGTAACTTGTTAATCATGCTAGTAACATGCAAATCACACTAGCAACATGCTAATAATGTTAATCATGGTAACAACATGTTAGCAACATGTTAATCATGCTAGCAACATGCTAGCAACTTGTTAATCATGCTAGTAACATGCAAATCATACTAGCAACATGCTAGAAACTTGTTAATCATGCTAGTAACATGCTAATCATGCTAGCAATATGCTAGTAACATGCTAATCATGCTAGAAACATGCTAATCAAGCTAACATGTTAGCAACATGTTAATCATGCTAGCAACATGCTAGTAACTTGTTAATCATGCTAGTAACATGCTAGTAACATACTAATCATGCTAGAAATATGCTAATCATGCTAGCAACATGTTAGAAACTTGTTAATCATGCTAGCAACATTTTAGTAAGATGATAATATGTAAACATTATAAACATGTTTGCAACATGCTAATCATGCTAGTAATGTGCTAGTAACTTGTTAACCATGCTAGTAACATCCTAATCATGCTAAACACAGGTTAGTAGCTTGTTAATCATGCTAGCAACATGCTAGTAACTTGTTAATCTTACTAGCAACATGTTTCCAACATCCCAGTCATTCCATAATCATGCTAAAAACATGTTAGTAACATGCTAATCATGCTAACATGTTATTAACATACGAATCATGCTAGCAACAAGCTAGTAATGTGTTAATCATGCTAGAAACATGTTAGCAACATACTAGTCCTGCTAGAAACACCCTAGCAACCATTCCAGAACCATAGCAACCACATAGCAACACCCTAGCAACCACTTTGAGTACCCTAGCAACTATGTAGAATACCTTAGCAACCACATCTGATAGACTGTATTGCCTTCAAAACATTCAAACTTCAATCTTTAAAACTATTTTAAATTTCAAACTACTTAAAACTGAAAACTTAATATTTGTTTACAAACTTTTCAATCTATGTAACATAATTATCATTAATATCAATATTGTACAATAATAAAATGAGTAATTACTCACACACACCTTTTAACAACTGGAAATATTGTCTGACGGCCCTTGAGTTTTAGTAACCATATGGTAACCATAAGTGAGTTTCACAAATTTCACAGCGAAAAAATATTAATGTAAGATTTACTGCCTCATCCACTCTGAAAACAACTTCCTTAAAGCTCTTATCTGCTCTTTCTGTAGATATAAGCTGTGTCTCATTTCGAAGGATGCGCCCTCCGGAGGTCGTATCCTTTGGAGGTCGCATCCTCTGTAGGATGCGTATGTGGAGTGTCCTTAAGCCTAGAATTAAATGAGACGGCCTTCGTAGGACGGACGGAAAAGGAAAAAGGAAGTATCACGTTGCTATGGCAACACACTAACAGTCTACACCGGACTGGACAGTTGTTGTGTCACGCCGCGGCCGCCTAGTTGTGCTCGCCTAGTTGACAGACTCTAACACTAAATAAATAAAGGAAAATTATTTCTAAACTTGGAAAGTAATTTGAAAAGAAACTGTTTCTTTACTTGTTTTATTTTATTGCATATTTGAGAAGCTGCAGCATAAGTACAACTGACATCTGTTACAGAAAAAGGAGGACAAAAAATGTATTAGTTTTACTTTTTATATTTAAACACCACATCGCTTGTGTGTACATCTGCCGGCGTCGCAATTTTTTTTCAAATAAACGACCGTTGGTTACGGCGATGCAAAGAATTGTGGTTTATATGTAGCAGCGAAGGATACACCGCATGCATCCTCCGAATTCCTGTGAAAGAAGGACGCATTCGAAGGTCGCATTTGGAGTGTCCTACTTGTTTTTCTGAAACGAGACAGCCTCTATGACGTTTGTAGCCTTCGAATGCAGCCTCCGGAGGGTGCATCCTTCGTAATGAGACACAGCTATAGTGTTGTACAGATGTGATATGTGTTCAGTTTCATTTCTCCTGAACAGACTGTCATTCCACATTCATGTCCAAGGATCACAGTCAAGTTTCAATATGTGGATTCTGGCGGTTATTTGGATCATTTTTAGCATGGATGGTAAATATTTTAGTGTTTTTTCTTCAAGATTTTTTTATATTCTGTCAGGCACTGATACATATTCCTCAAAGTATTATAAACTATATCTCAGTTTCATTGTTTACTCTGAGATATAAAGTACCTACAATAACATCTGCATCATGTGTTTGTCTGTATGTGATATTTTTTTTTTCTTATTCACAGAGAAAACCATCAACGAGTGTCGTTTGGTTCTTCACGCGTTGGCGACAGTCGTGTCCCAGGTGTATCTGGCACTGTTACCACTACGTCATGCCGCTCAACACTTCGCCAAAGCTTGGGATATTACCAAAACATTATATGCTGAAGAAAGGTTACTAAGGTGTTTCGTGAAAGTCGTTGTTAATTTCCTGGAAGGAGTGTGTTTGCTTTTTGAGTCGCTCGCAGAGTTGCTTGCAATAGTGTCGACTCTGTGTGTCTTTGTCAGACACGTCCTGCGGGGGGCGCTGTTTTTCATTTTATCCATTGTGCGCTGGACACAACCGTGGCTACTTTTCTCTACAGACAAGAATGAATGGGAGAGAGAACAGGAGAAACGGAGAGAGGAATTACAGAAACAAAGAGGACAGGTCAGTTTCGGCACCACGAGTGGGCCCGCGGGGGCCTGGCCCGGCTACTTCAGTCCGTGTTGTTGTGTGCACCCACCTTACCGATTTTCACCGAGGGGGACCCCCCAGGACCGGAATAGGACTGAGGCCCCCTCTGGAAATACAAATTCCCCCCTAGTTTTTAGGTTATGTCGTCAACTCTGGAACATGTTGAATACCTAAATGTTGCTGAACGATCACGTAACAAAAAAGTGACATACTGCATCCTCTGAAAACGTAGTTGACAATTCCTTAAAGGGACAGTGATTATTTGGGAGGGAAAAATTTGTTCAAATGTATTTAGGTATTGGGACATTTTTATTACTGGTGAGTAAATGATGACAGACTTTTTCCATTTTTGAATGGAGATTTACCTGTTTTGCTGTTTTTATGCTTTGAAGAAAAAAAAAACAATACAGCAGTAATCAAGCTTTAATTACAATGGTATCTTATAAAAATAAATCACGTAATTAAAAAATTAACATAAATGTTGAAAAAAAGTGTTAAAAGAGTGCTTAAATAAGTATATTTTTACATTTTGCTGTTAAATCCCATTATTATCTGTATGATTTTCACATGATTATTAAAATTAAATCATCCATACTGCAGTAACAGCTAAAAATAAATGATGTTCTACATCTAGAGCAGCTACTGCAGGTTTGTTCTGTGTTAGACAGTAAAAACACATACAGTACTTATAAACATTAACACTTATGCAATACAAGAATCAAGATTCGCTGTCATCCAATTCTTCTCTTCAGTCTGGTGTCTACACTGATCTGAGAGGTCCTGTAATGAAAAAGAGGAAGTACAATACATTACATGACACAACAGAGCACAAATACCCTTTAGATTGCAAGAAAAGTTTCATAGATCAGAACAAAAATCAATCGATAATCTTAGAAAGCATTCTTCTGGAGGTCAGATGATAGACACTCGTACGGCTCGATATCACCTGAGAGAAAAAAACAGATTGAAGATAATCCTGTTTTAATTATAGCATTATTGGATTGCACTAATCTGTTACATAATAATCACAAGATTATTTCACAGATATTGCCAAAAGTCTACAACTGGAAATGACCCACACCTGAAATACGGAGCATCATTAAGGAATTACATCACACAGGTACCTGAACACCACCTAAACACACACATTAATCAAACCAGCTTTTAGTCAACATAGGCTGACAAGTGTGCAAACCAACAAGCTGGGATACTTTAATCCAGCATATGTTCTGTCCAATATTTACCCGCTGACTTGTTTTTAACCCAGCCATTTTTAGAGGGTACACTCTTAAAAATAAAGGTGCTTCACGATGCCATAGAAGAACCTTTTTTGACTAAATGGTTCCATAAAGAACTTTTAACATCTGAAGAACCTTTCTGTTTCACAAAAGGTTCTTTGTGGCAGAAGAAAGTTCTTCAGGTAAGAAACAGATGGTTCTTTAAAGAACCTTTGACTGAATGGTTCTTTGATGTCATTGCTGTGAAGAACCTTTTAAAGCACCTTTTTAAGAGTGTAGGTTGGTGACAATACAGAAAATCCAACTCAGTTTGAGAAATCCACCCTTGAGTTTTCAGACAGCATGTTGACTGACTGAAATGTTGTATTTGTAATTTGTAATATTTTTGTAATTGTAAACATGAGTGGTGTGCGGGGTGTTTTTCTAGTTAGTAATTCCATCCAACTTTACTGCCTACCGTTGATTTAAGTGTGCAAAAGACTATCCCCTGGTTTCACAAACAAAGCTTAAGTCTAGTTCCTGCCTAAAATGTAGGTCTGGGCCAGTGTTGCCAAGCCTGCGGTTTTCCCATGGAATTGGGCAGGTTTAACACCTCCGTGAAGAAAAAAGTTGCATTTGTTTGTATAAAAAATACAGTAAAAAGAGTAGATCTATACATTTGAAAAAAAAAATGTTTTTCCTCTCATGCTAAGCTTCATTACTCCAGCTTTAAGTGTCACATGATCTTTCAGAAATCATGCTGACTGTTGCTTAAGAAATATTTCTTATTATTATAGCTGGCACACCACACTGACAAAAAAAGCAAGATTTGAAATTTTGAAATTGAAATCTGAAATTGACTAAAACAAATATATAAATGAGGGCAGCGCTAAAATAGTCACTATTTTGAAAATGAGGAGCATGTTTCCCATCTTTCAACAACACCAAAACAGAATTAACAAATCAGAGATTTTATCATTTTACAAAACATCCCAACTTTTCTAGAATTAGGGTTGTACTTAGTTATATTTAAAGTATTTGTAAGCAAACTTTTAAACATTCTCACACAGTTTATGAAATATAGTAAAGTAGGGTTTACATTTCTGCATGTGTAAATGTGGTAGGCTATTTACCCACCAATATAACCATGTCCACTATGTCAGAAAAAAGAGAACTTAATATATGAAGAGTTCAGATGCAAAACCAGCTAAAAGCCATCTCGGTCAAAAATAGATAATGATACTGAGTGAATGCTCCTGACACATATTATACGTCCATCAAATACTTTTTTTTCAAACTTGCTAAAATACCAGCCACAGCCCAATCAGAAGTACCATAGAAACCTATACATCTGAGCCAAATGCATTTTTTAAAGAAAGACGTCAGATGGATTAGCTGATTCTCAAAAAAACAGGGTATTTTCTAAAACTAAGGGATAAATATTATTAATTTTCACTTAAAGCTGATTGAAAACATCCAAACCTATCACAGCAGGAAAAGAGTGTTTAAGAGTTCCAACTTAAATCTGTAAAAATATTCTAAACAGGAATTTTTATTTAGTCTTTTTAAATTTGGGGTAACAAGGTATATCAGCATGTCAACAACACTGAAGCTGTAGCTAACATGTTTGAAAAAACTCTGTAAATGTATGTTATTACACATATTTTTAATTATAATTAAAAATATAAATACAATTTTAATTATAATGACCCCATACATTTGAATTACTGTAAATGTAATAACACAAAATAATAATCAACTTTAATATTCAGTGTGGACAATTAGACTATGTTTTTTTTGATTGGGGCCCCATCTGTAAAATCAGGCCTATATATTTTAAAAGTAAGAAAAAGATTTTGTGTTAAAAATGCATTATTACAGTTGTCCCGGGCTTCATAAGTTTTAGCAATGACATTGCTACATTATGGTGACAAAAGCTGTGTTAAAATCACTACGCAAATAGTTTTATTGTGACGTGTCTTCAGTTTCATTTTTCATGAACAGATTGTCAGTCAGATCAGTCACCATCAAAATGTGGTTCCTGTTGGTTATTTGGATTATTTTTTTCGTGGATGGTAAATGACACTTTTAGACTATTTTTATTATTATATATTTGTATTTTTATAAGGTTTTAAAATATTCTTCCACATTTTGTCAGAGCGATACATTTCGCAATGCATTCAGGCCTATTATGAACATTTTATTTTGTGACAGTATATGTGTATGTGTGTGTGTGTATGTGTGTGTGTGTGTGTGTGTTTTCTCTCACTCACAGCAAAAGCTGTTCAGCAGTGTCGTTTAGCTCTCCATGCTTTTGCCACATCCGTGTGTCAGCTGTACCTGGTGCTGTTACACCTGCGCCATGCCTCTCAACACGCCATGGTTGCAGTTGAACTCGCGAAAGTTACCTTTCAACTCGCCAACGCTGCTTGGAATAATATCGATAATGTTCACGTCCAGTTGCTTTTCCGGAATTTAAGCAAGCTCGTTGTTCGTTGTCTGGAAGGAGTGTTATTGTTCGGGGAGTCGCTCGGACAGTTCCTGGCGTTCTTGTCGACTCTGAGTGTCGCTGTCAGACACATCCTGCAGGCGGCGCTAGATCTCATTGTGTCTACGGTGCGCAGGGCGCAAAAGATGCTGCTGTCTGAAGAGGATTTAAACGAATGGGAGAGCGAACAGAAGAAACGGAGAAAGGAATTACAGGAACAAACAGGACTGTTGGAGGAATACATAAATCTCAGGAAAAAATAGACTTATTATATCCTTTGAAATATAAGCCCGCCCAAATCTCCCATTGATGGCGATCAGCTTCTTAAAGGAACACTCCACTTTTTTTTGAAAATAGGTTCATTTTCCAACTCCCCTAGAGTTATACAGATGTGGTTTACTGTTTTTGAATACATTCAGCCGATCGCCGGGTCTGGCGGTAGCACTTTTAGCATAGCTTAGCATAGATCATTGAATCCGATTAGACCGTTAGCATCTCACTATAAAATGACTAAAGAGTTTCCGTATTTTTCCTATTTAAAACTTGACTCTTCTGTAGTTGCATCATGTACTAAGACTGGCGGAAAATGAAAAGTTGCGATTTTATAGGCTGATATGGCTAGGAACTATACTCTTATTCCAGCGTAATAATCAAGGAATTTTGCTGCCGTACCATGGGTGAAGCAGGTGCAATGATATTACGCAGCGCCTGAAAGTGACCGGCACTAAGTTTGTGTAGATGCAGAGTTGACAGCTGCGTAATATCATTGCACCTGCTTACCGCCAGACCCGGCGATCGGCTGAATGGATTCAAAAATGGTAAAACACATCTGTATAACTCTAGGGCAGTTGGAAAATGAGCCTATTTCAAAAAAAAGTGGAGTGTTCCTTTAAATGTACTTTCACGTTCCTAATATATATTTTACTTACTAAATCTTTCACAAAACAGAAGTAACAATATTCCCTGCCAGTGAGCTGTTAACCGTTGTGACCAGATCACTGAATCTGTGAGTTCAACGTGACTTTTCTGGAGAGCAAATGACAATTTTTTTTATTAACTATTCCTTTAAAGGTGCTGTAAACGAGTGACCTGTTTTGCTAACTATATAATTTATGTCTGACTTTCTGTTATCATTTAAAAGGGACTTAATTTCATTCTTTGTGCTGCTTGGGGAAAAAAAAGAAGGAATATACAGTACAACAGTAATCAAGTTTTTATTACAATGATATCTTACAAAAATATATTTAAAATTATGCTATTAAAAAATAATTACTACAATTATTTGTTTATCAACATGTGTTAAATTGCATTTTAAAAGAATACTTAAAAGATAAGTACATCTTAAAATGTTAAATACCATTATTATCTATGATTTTTACATGATCTATAAAATTAAATCATCTATACTGCAATAACAGTTGAAAATAAATGATGTTTTACATCTAGAGCAGCTACTGCAGGTTTATTCTGTGTTTAACACTAAAAACTCGTACGGTACTTATACACATTAAAACATCTGCAATACAAGTATCAAGATTTGCTGTTGTCAAATTCTTTTCATTATCAAAGTCTGGCGTTTACACTGATCTGAGGGGTCCATCCATTGCCTGTAATGAAGAATAGGAAGTACAACACATTACATGACACAATAGAGCAGAAATACTCTTTAGAACGCAATAGAACATCAATAATCTTACTCAGCATATCCCATATTCTCTTCACTGCAGATTTATTCACTCTAAACTCATTCTGGTCATCACTGAAAAACAGAGAGAGATGTTATTATTATCCTAATTAATTTCTGTGCTCATAAATCACTTCTAGTTTCAAAGTTGATTTCTTAGATGTGTCTTGAAGATTTTTACACTTTAGTTTTGGTCACAGCCGCCATCCTGAGCAAAGCTGAGAGAATGTTCTTCTGGAGGTCAGATGACAAACACTCATACGACTTAACTTCACCTGAGAGAAAACGACAGATTGAAGGTAATCAGTTTTAATTATAGCATTATCTGATTGCATTAATCTGTTATATGATTTACAAGATTGTTTCGAAGATATTGCAGGAAGTTCCAACTGGAAATGAGCCACACCTGAAATAAGGAGCTTCATGATGAAACCACGGATGTTGGTTGAAAACATCTTCTCTCTGAATGTCTGCGAACACTCTTCACACAAGTATCTAAACACCACCTAAACACACACATCTTTATTTATATTAAAGAAATAGTTTAGCTAAAAGTTAATAAACTGGAAAAATGTACTCTTTCTCAGGCCAGCCAAGATGTAGATGAGTTTGTCTTCATGGGAACATTTGGAGAAATTTACATTTTACATTTACATACTTTTATCCAAAGCGACTCACAAATGAGGACAGTGCAATCCAAACCAACAAAAGAGCAATGATATGTTAGCGTAATGCAGTACATGTAGCAAGCATTTTTTTTTTTAATTATGTAATGCAAAAGAGAAAACAGATAGAATAGAAAAAGAATAGAGCAAGATTTTTTTGTTTGTTTGTTTTTTGTTCATTGTATAATAAACAAATAGATACTAATAGATTAGAAAACAAATTACAAAGGGATTAGAGAAGCTAGTGTTAGTTTTTTTAAGAGAACAGGTAGTTAGTAAATGAGTAAAGTACAAGCCTAAAAGGAAATGTAGCATTGCATTACTTGCTCACCAATGGATCCTCTGCAGTGAATGGGTGCCGTCAGAATGAGAGTCCAAACAGCTGATAAAAACATCACAATAATCCACAAGTAATCCACACCATTCCAGTCCATCTGTTAACATCTTGTCCTTTATACATAATTTTGTTTCCTCCAGTAAAAAAAAAAGTCACCTTGTCTGAATCATGAGAGAAATCTGCACAATCCAAAACAGCTCTAAACAAATATTTTGGTGGATTTTGATGTGAGAGGACAACAGGAAGCATTATTATGAGTTATAGACTTGTATTTTAGCCAGAAGCAAAGGTTTTAAGTCAAAAAAGCATTAATGATAGATTTGTTTCTTATAAACATGCAGCTTTTTGCTTCACAAGATGGTAATTGATGGACTGGAGTGGTGTGGATTCTTTGTGGATTATTGTGATGTTTTTATCAGCTGTTTGGACTCTCATTCTGACGGCACCCATTCACTGCAGAGTATCCTTTGATGAGCAAGTGATGCAGTGCTGCATTTCTCCACATCTGATGAAGAAATACTCATCTGGTATGTTCAAATGTATTGTTACTCACCAATGGAGATGGTGAACTGCCTGGACAATTATGTAAATGACAACAATCACCTGGTAGCTCTCAATGAAGGGCTTCAGAATCGCTCTGAGGAAGATGATGGTTTCCTGGCCGTTGTCCCTCACATAGATCTCTTCATCAGAGCGACCGATTACACCAGACTGCTGTAGCAAAGAACAGCCCTCCTCAAAGTCCTGAAAGAGAAATGGATGTTTAGATAGATGTCATATGTTAAAGGGAACACCAGGTATTAAGACTTACATGGCTTAATGTAACATAGATTATGTCTCTTACTAAAATATGTAGTAGAAAACACATGAAAGATTTATACATATTTTGGACTATGGGGGGGCGCCATTATTTCGACGATGTTAAATGGTTGCACTCGGTGAGCTACTGCCGCTACCTGTTGCTATTTTTACCACAGCACAACAACTCTGAAAATAAAATACTGATACGATGACCACATTGCGCGGCTTTTGGTCATAATTTTTAGTCGAAGTGCAACAAGAAAATCGATGCTGATTCTTCTGTGCTTTCCTAGTGATAAGAACAGGCGATAAGAATGGGAAGATGCCTGTAGACGAATAAAACTTTCTAAAGGCCCATGTCTTTATTCTCTCCACTTTAGCCCTAAGGCTTTTAGTAGACCATAGCTACTGAAAGAGCTTACAAATGGCAGAGACAAGAAACGCTAAATGCCATCTTGGTGGGATGTAAACATGCAGCCACTGAAAAAGTTTCTCAGCACGGATTTCACTCGATATCTGGTGGAGTTTAGACTCCTTGTGGGGAGAAATCGATGGCAGCATTTGGTTTGAGCCTAAGCTTATATCCATCGTGACCTGTAATGTCTTTCAGATGCTGTGGTCATCATATCAGTATTTTATTTTCAGAGTTGTTCTGAGGTAAAAATAGCAACAGGTAGCGCCAGTAGCTCACCAAGTGCAGCCATTTCACGGTATCAATATAATGGCGCCCCCTATAGTCCAAAATATGTATAAAATGACGTGGATTTAAAATAATGTAAGTCTTTCAAGTCTTTAATAAAGCCATACAAGTCTTAATGCTCAGGGTTCCCTTCTAGAGCTGTATTTAAACAGTGTGACTCACCTGAACAGCTTGACCAGGAATCAGAACAAACTCATTGGAAAAGAGCTCCAGCAAGAACTTAAAATGATGAAAGATGTCATCTGGAATGGAAACAATAGTGACCTTTGTTCAAATTTTTGACAGTGACAATTCATTTGTTTACCCTCATGTCATTCTAAACCTGACTTCTTTCTTCTGCGGAACACAAAACTTAAACACACTGCTATTTTCACTATTGAGTTGACAAAAAGTGCCAAGAGAACAATAGATATAGTAAATATTATTTTTGAGCTTTATCCCAACTGTTCTTGAGCCATGCAATAGCTCTATGTGAGGAACACACAGACTAAGTAATTTATTCACTGAAAATCGGTTCCAAGTTTGAATAGTCACATGCATAAAAAAGAACTTAATAAGAACTTTTGAAATATAGTTTGCGCATTATGAAATCTATCTCATTTTTTCCCAAATTGCATTTATTCCTCAATTTTCATTTAATGTTTCTGGATTCCATTTTAATGGTTCATACATGTTAATAAAAAGGATGTCTAACTGAATTTGTAGAATTAACTTACTTGTTTTATGTTTTAATACAATTTTATTATCAAATTCCACATTATACAATAAATTCCATTTTTATGACTTTATGATTTTTCATTGCGGAAATCACAGTACCCTACACTACCAGTAAAAAATTTTTGGACAGTGAGATTTTTCATGTTTTTTTTTTAAAGTCTCTTCTGCTCACCAAGCCTGCATTTATTTGATCCAATTTACAGCAAAAACAGGACAATTTAGAAATATTTTTACTATTTAAAGCAACTGCTTTCTATTTCAATATATTTTAAAATGTAATTTATTCCTGTGATTTCAAAGCTGAATTTTTAGCATCATTACTCCAGTTACATGATCCTTCAGAAATCATTCTAATATTCTGATTTGCTGCTCAAAAAAACTTTTATTATTATTATTATTATTATGTTGAAAACAGTGGAGTATAATTTTTTAGGTTTCTTTGATGAATAGAAAGTCCAGAAGAACAGCATTTATGTGAAATAGATATCTTTTGTAACATTATAAATATCTTTATCATCAAATATGATCAATTTAAAGCATCCTTACTAAATGAAAGTATTAAAAAAGAAAAAAAAAACCTGACTCCAAGCTTTTGAATGGAATAGTGTATAATGTTACAAAAGCTTTTTATTTCAGATAAATGCTGATCTTTGGATCTTTCTATTCATCAAAGAATCCTGAAGAAAATGTACTGTTTTAAATATAATAATAATAATAATAATAATAAATGTTTCTTGAACAGCAAATCAGCATATTAGAATGATGTCTAAAGGATCATGAAGACTGGAGTAATGATGCTGAAAATTCAGCTTTGATCACAGGAATAAATTACATTTGAAAAAATATTAAAATAGAAATAATTTTAAAGTTATTTTAAATAAGTTAAAATATTTCAAAATTGTAAAACATTAAAAATCTTTTGACTGGTAGTGTACATAGTTGACTTGCTGTGATACGACTCACCTGTCCTATTGCTTGCAGCTGTCGTCATTGCGACCGCCACCATAGCTGGTCTGGTGAATACATGTACTGCTTGATTCCTGTAGGAGGCGCACATGAGAATAGGGGCAGCACGTCGGAACACGCCCTCCTCTTGAGTGACAGGTCCTGGACCCTCCTCCTCTACTAAATAGACACGCCCCCTCTCACAGCGCACTACTGAGTGATGCAGGCTCATGCTCAATGACATCACCTCAGAATCCGGGACATTCTCTTCAAATAAAAAAGAGAGGAGAACGGTATGTTTTCAGTATATACAAATATAGTTTTAAAGGAAAAAAATCACTATTTTTGCTATTAAGACAGGAACTATCTACTTTCCAAAAGATTCAACACACAGACTTAAGAAATTCTGTTCCATTTGCCCCATACTGAATGGTCAAGTCTGTGTGGTTGCTGTAGGAACAGCCCTGAATGGGGGTTTTGTTTTTTTTTCGGGGTGCTGCTGATCCCATTCACATGTTTGGCTTTAGTCCCAGAGTTAAAGAACCTTCACAAGATGTTCACAATACACAGAAAACTAATCTAGCTAGAGACCCTTGGAAAGAGCTCATGAATATTCAAACTCTAGAGAAGTACACAGCTCAAATTATAATATGTTTGTGCTTTCTCTATGGACAGCATCTGCTGTTGAGAAAGCTGACTTACTGATCTGCTATATAAGCTGCTGCTGCTGCTTCTTCTTCTGAGCCAAAACGTAGTCAGTATCTCCTCCTAGCGCTTTAAAGCTACAACCACCAAACTCATGTCAGACCTTCAGTCTGGTCTAAAGTTAGTTGCTATATCTTTTCTTACAGTTTTCGAAAA
This sequence comes from Cirrhinus mrigala, assembly GCA_036247105.1. Taxonomy (NCBI): domain Eukaryota; kingdom Metazoa; phylum Chordata; class Actinopteri; order Cypriniformes; family Cyprinidae; genus Cirrhinus; species Cirrhinus mrigala. Next base: position 31,174,595 of record CM070026.1, on the reverse strand, counting down.
CCAGACTATCAAAGCCACCTAAAATCCCATAGACTTCATTGAGGGGGTGAAAACTTCTATACAAAGAGACCTATGGTGCATCTTAGCTGTTTATTGCTATAGCAAAGCTTAACAACTCCTTACTTAAAAAACAGCTAAAACCAGCCTAAGCTGAATGGCTGCTTTGGCTGGTCTCCCAGGTTGGTTTTAAATTGGTTTAAAGTGGTTTTGGTCACTTTTTAGCTGGCCAAGCTGGGAGACCTGCTAAAAGACCAGCCAAGGTCAAACCAGCTATTTTCAGCTTAAACCAGCTGAAACCAGACAACCAACCTAGGCTGGTTATAGCTGGTTTTTAGCTGGTCTTTACTGAATCAACTGGTTTTAGCTGGTTTAAACATGCTAATCATGCTAGAAACATGCTAGTAACATAGTAATCATGTTAGTAACTTGCTAATCATGCTAGTAACTTGCTAATTATGCTAGCAATAAGGTAGTAACATGCTAATTATGTTAGTAACTTGCTAATCATGCTATCAACATGCTAGTAACTTGCTAATTATGCTAACAACATGGTAGTAGCTTGCTTATTATGCTAGCAACATGATAGTAACTTGCTGATTATGCTATCAACATGGTAGTAACATGCTAATTATGTTAGTAACGTGCTAATCATGCTAGCAACATGCTAGTAACTGGCTAATCATGCTAACAACATGCTAGTAACATGCTAATCATGCTAGAAACATGTTAGCAACATGCTAATCATGCTAGAAACATGTTAGCAACAAGCTAGTAACATGTTAATCATGCTAAAAACATTAGCAACATGTTAGTAACATGTTAATCATGTTAGAAACATGCTAGCAACATACTAGTAACCTGTTAAGTATGCTAGCAACATGTTAATCAGGCTATAAACATGCTAGTAACTTGTTAATCATGCTAACAACATGCTAATCATGCTAACAACATTGTAATCAGCCTATAAAAATGTAAGCAACAAGCTAATCATGGTAAAACATGCTAACAACATGCTAAATCATGCTAGCAACATCAGCTTTCATACTTTTACAACAGCTTCAAACTTTCAGGCTAGGCTTTCTCAAGCCTACTCAAAGTTTGTTCTCAAACTTTACTCATCTAGTTTGACTTGATCTTCAGGTTGTAAAAACAAGGCGAAACTGTATTTACAGTATTGCACTTACAGTACAATGGAAGTCTTTGGGACATTACAGAGGATTTAGGTTTGTAAAAGCAATTCTTCTACAAAAATGTTGTTTTTAGTATTAGTTAGAAACTGATAAAGTGTGGTTATGATTAAGTCTTTCTACTTTTTGTAGTATTTTGAATAAGAAATAACTGCATTTACATGGTTTTGAACAGTTCATATGTGATTTTAATCATGCTAGTCTCATGTATTTATGTGTAATCCTCAGTTTTGGCTTGTATTTAAGCATTGTGCCTTTAGAGGTCCATTGTAAGTGCATCAGTGCAAATAAATTTTTTATTTTTTAAACTGACAAGTGAGTCAAAAATACTTGACAGCATGCAACAGACACTGTCTATAAAGCACTAGCTGATTGCATTTTTATGTAGTATTGTGTAATGCAATACCACGTTTATTTATAGAGCGTCATCTCTACACACGTCCTTACTGGGCCATCTGAGATGAGCTTCAAACCGCAGGGCGAGTGTCCTCAGCCACAGAGTTTTATGGGTCAGCTGGTCCAAATCAATGCCCTGGAGGTTCTGAAGGAGAACCACGGCCATCAGGTTCCAGGCGCTCAGTACTGCATTTCTCTCTTGCAAACGGATGATCATGTGGGCGAGACCAGATACAAACTCCTGCGTCTCCTTATTGGGCTTCATGGGCAGGTCTCTGTTAATGAGACAGACGTTTTATGAGATAAACTAAGCAAATATTTGTGCAATAGCATGCTACTCATACTACCTCTGCAGTATGAAGTATGTATAATTTGTGCAGGATGTAAGTTGTCTGTTTGAATTGAAAACCAAGATGTAAAAACGTGCAGGATGCATCGGCACATGTTGAGCATAATACTGTAAATCCCACAATGCAATGCACTCAATTTGACCTTGCATTTGCAGTTTGGGGACTGAATATCAGCTATGAATTTTAACTCTTTCCCCATCATTAACACCATTTTCTGTCATTTATTCCTCAACGGTTCTCTGCCATTGATGAATTATTCTGGAAATCTGTTTCTCTGTTTCTTTCTTTTGATATATTCACTGTTTACATATTCATACAACATTAGATTTCATACAACAAAATAATATGTCATTAAAGATTTGTCAATATGATTAAAAATGCTGGCGATGGCTAGCAACTTAAAACAATGCTCTGGCATGGAAAGAGTTCAATTTTTTATTTTTTTTTTACTTATTTGATCAGACTGGCAACTTTCTAAGCATAACAGAATTAGAAAAAATTAAATGCAAGAATTAAAATTGAAATTAAAATTTAATTTAAAATTAAAATTACATTTTAAAATTAGTGCTGTCAAACAATTAATCGCAATTAATCGCATCCAAAATAAAAGTTTGTGTTTAGATAATATATGTATGTGTGCTATGTATATTTATTATGTATATATAAATACACACACATACAGTATATATTTTGAAAATATTTCCATGTATATATTTTATTCATATAACTGATATTATAAATATTTTTAATATATAAAGATAACATATTTTTCTTAAATATGTACATGCATGTGTGTATTTATATATATATATATAATCAATATACACAGTACACATGCATATATTATGTAAAAAAAAAACTTTTATTTTAGATGTGATTAATTGTGATTAATTGTTTGACAGCACTATTAAAAATGAAACTAAATTCAAAAATATTTTTAATGTGTTATAATTTTATTGTTTTAATTTAATAATGTTTAAATATCTTATATTGAACTATTTTATTCATAATAAATACCCCAGGTTTTGGAAACTGCAATTTAAATTATTTATCACTGCAATTTCACATAGTATTTTTTTAAAAATAGACAAATGTGATCAGTGTTATTTTAGTATCACAGAGATGATAATTATTTATAATTATAATATTACAATTTTATAAATATTTTGAATTAGTTTTCATTTTTAGATTTTCTGTTTTAATTTTAGTTGATTTATTGTTTTTTTATTGTCATTTTTATTAGTTTTTTAATGTTTCTATAGATTTTATTTGGTTTTAGTTCATTTTATTCAATAGAAACTTTACGAAAATGAGAAATGTTGCCTGAGCAGCTAGTTGAAATAAAATAAGTTTCAGTTTAAAATTTTTTATTTCATTTAAATTGTATTTTATTTCAAGTAACGAAAGTTATTTTTGTTTTATGTTTAGTTTAGTATATTACCTGGGTACCAGATTGTACTGTCTGCGGTTTATTTTCCCCTTCACCAGGTCTCTGACTGACACAGGGTTGCCAAAGCACACATGCATGCAGCCGTAATCCTCCTTCAGCACAGTCCTGGCCTTCAGCAGAGCCTGCAGATGCACGGCAACAGCTCAAAACCAGGTTCATTCCTTCATATTTTGAAATGCATTTTCACAGACTGTACCCCTGTGGTCTCTTTGGGTTTAGGCACACCCAACAGCTCATGAGCGAGGAGTGACTCCTCAAGCACGCGCTCGTAGCTGATGCTGATGGGCACCAGACTGATGTCAAACACCTCTCCTTTAAAAAAGGGCTCCAGCACCATGTGCATCATTCCTGGGAGGATCCAAACACAACTTTAGGACCCAGAACATGCAGAACCCCACATTTACAGCTTACTAACTTAACTACAAGCTTACCTAGTTTTGGTGTGAGAGATTTCAGCGTTCTGCTTCGTAATCCTTCAACATAAAACTCTAATGGAGCATAACCTGTCTGCAGAAAAACAACTACTGTGAGTATCAGCGCTAATGATAATTTTGGGGCTAAATAAGCAATTCTGTAGGGCAATATAAGATAGCAATTTGCTTATACAGTCAAACCAAAAATTATAATAAACACCAGATATAATTTTTTATATTTTTTTACTAGTTGGTGCAGAACACTGTAGTTCATTTATGTAAGTGAGGATAGCAAAATAAAGTGAACTGTGACATATTATACCCAAAAATACTTCATACAGCGGACTACCAGTAAAACTGACAAAAATTTGGGACCAAAAATTTGATTTGCCACTTTGACCTCACCATGTTTTGTTACAAACCTTTCTATCAAAGTTATCTGACATTATTAAGATGATATTTTTCTGACACAGTTTAACTCAAAGTTCTTTTCATATTTTATTACCATTTTCTAAACTATAGCAAATAAACTGTGATAATGTGAGAAATGTTGAAGGTGTCTGAATAAATTACTTTTTTAGGGCTCTTTAGTAATGTGTACTGATTAATTATGCAAATTAGGACCAGGAACACACATTAAAAAAAGTAAACAATCCACTTTTTGAAAGAAAGAAGTGCTTTCTATTCATCTTTCATAATTAGGGTTTTTTACATTTAATTAGATATACAATTACTTATAATACAGATAAGCTGATAATTATTTTCGTCTAATAAATTAAAAATAAAGCACTAAAAAAAATCAAATTTATTGTTTTAAATTCCACAATTGAATTTATAATGTACAGTATGAAATTTCATTTCAAATCTCATTTTGAGATTTGTTAAAGATTACATTTACCAGTGTAAGAAATCAATTATTAGTGTTATATATATATATAATATAATAAGTTATTTATATATATATATAATATTTTATATTTAATATTATTTAATATTTAAATATCTTATATATATATCACCAGGTTTGGTAAACACCCATTTAAATTATTTATTACTGCAATTTCACATAGTATTTATTTATTTATTGTATTTTTTAAAAGTGTGATGAGTGTTATTTTAGTATCACAGAGATTGTAATTATTTATACTTATAATATTATAATTGTTTATTAATATTTTGAATTAGTTTTCATATTAGTTTTTTACATTTTAGTTGAATTATTGTTTTTTGTCATTTTTATTAGTTTTGTTGTTTTAAATTCCACAATTAAATGAAAAATGTATAATATTAAAATTATTAAATCTATTAAATTAAAACTATTATTTTGTACAGTCCTGTCTAAAATATAAACTCTATTATGGTTCAGTTTTTTTTTTTTGTTTACAAATTAATACTTTTATTCAGCAATTAAAAAAATTAAAAACACATTATTTTCTTTTGAATGATTTATTAATCAAAGAACCTTGCACAGCTGTTTTTAACATTGATAATAATAATAAATGTTTCTTGAGTAGCCAATCAGCATATTAGAATGATTTCTGAAGGATCATGTGACACTGAAGACTGAAGCAATGATGCTGAAAATTCAGCTTTGCATCACAGAAATAAATTTCATTTTAAAATATATTAAAATAGAAAACAGCTATTTGAAATTGTAATAATATTTCACAATAATAACATTTTTCCTGTATTTTTAATCAAATAAATGTAGCCTTGGTGAGCTTTTTTAAAAAAGAAAAGAGAAAATTACCAACCCCACACCTTTTAATGGTAGAGTACGATCATTTCTAGAAAAGTAACCTAAACTGACTAAATTCTCACCCGCACAATGGTTCTGACGTACTCAGACAGCACCGCCCAGTACAGCTTGTCTGAGCCAATGGCACGACGGATAAAAAATGCTCCTGACCGCCGAAAGATCTCACCAATCAGCTTCATCCCCATCAGAGCTGTAAGAACAACAAACATGGACAGATTTGAACAGATATGAGTTATTAAATCCACCTTTAACGGCGCACAAAGCAATATGTTCATGTTTTGACATGACAGCATTTAGTGGCATTTCAGACATTTGTCAAAAAGGTCGGTCATTGCTTGCTCTGCCTTTAAAATAAAAAGGACTTTTAAAATATGTGGGATTTCGGCATCAGTAGATACTTGCGAATTCCAGCTGCAATGACCGGGATGGAGAGGTCATAAGTGAACATGATGTAAGACAGAACCAGGAAGTCCACATAGCTCCTGTGATTGGGCATCAGGATGACGGGATTCTCCTGAATGGCTTGCTGGAGCTGAATGGTTATAGAAAAATAATTGAAGCTTTCTTTTTAAAGAAAATGTATTTTTAAAAGGACAGAAAAACTCTAACCCGTGTGAGTCCATCCTCATTAACATGTATAGAGCTGAAGACGCTCTTAAAAACTTTGCTCAGCGCAAAACCCAGCAGACGAATGAATCCCAGCTGAAGATTTTGACTCATCTCGTCCAACAGCGCAGACGCCTCCTCTAAAAGCGCCTCGCGTGGTTCGTCACACTCATCCACGATCTGTGTATGAGCGAGAGACTTGTAAAAAACTAGTATGACATCTTCTTGTAATAAGCATTGCTCTCTGTCTCTCACCTCCTGTATGATGTAGCTCAGGTACTGTGATTCAAGCACCATCCTGTTGAGAGCGGCAGCAGAAATGGGCGTGGCCCCACGGTATGGCTGAGGGGTAAAGGTCCGGAAGGCGTGGCTGAAGTCACTGCTCCGCCTCCTCTCCTCCAGAATGTCAAAGAAGCCATCAGGTTCTGCACCGTCAGCACTCTAATACACACAATACTACATGTTCAATACAGCAGAAATATGAACAGTTCATGCATCTAGGTTATGCACAGTTTATGTATCTGAATGGCCAAAAATGAACATTAATTTTATAACAGTTACATTTTATTCACAATTACATCTTAATTTTATACAACCAAAATAAAGCATTGTGAAAACTGTGAAATGATCTAAACAGGTTTATATAGACACCAAGCATGTTTAATAAAAAATAATTTTAAACAAAAACAGGAGCAAAACAGCAGTTAGGTTATATGCAGTTTGCATACTTGAATGGCCAAAAACGTGTTTTCATTTGATAAAATTACATCTTAATTGATATAAAAAAAAATACCTAAATAATTTTGTCAAAATTCAAAAATGAATGGCTCTTTTGATCTGTTTTTTGCTAGTCCATCGAGTTCGAATCAATCCGAGCAGTTCCAGTGTGCTCATTTGTGTGATTTAGATTGTAACTTCGGAGCGGGTTTGTGAATCATTACTCAAATCGAGACTTTGGAGTGCGTATTGCGAATCATTTGATTCAGATCAGGACTTAGGAGCACTAAATGCGAGTCATTTGATTTAGATTGGAACTTCGGAGTGTGTATCGCAAATCATATGATTAAAATCGGACTTTGGAGCGGGTTTGTAAATCTTTTGATTCAGATCAGGACTTCGGAGCATGGATCGTGAATCATTTTATATACATCGGAACTTTGGAGCAATTTTGTGAATCATTTGATTCAGATCGGGACTTCGGAGTACGGAACGCGAATCACTTGATTCAGATTGGACTTTGGAGCGGGTTTTTAAATCATTTGATTCAGATCCTGACTTCGGAGCACAGATTGCGAATCATTTGATTTACATCAGGACTTTAGAGTGGGTTCGCAAATCATTTGATTTACATCGGAACTTCGGAGGAGGTTCGTGAATCATTTGATTCAGATCAGGACTTTGGAGCATGGATCATGAATCATTTGATTTAGATCGGAACTTCGGAGCAGGTTCACAAATTATTTGATTCAGATTTGGGACTTCGGAGCACAGATTGTGAATCATTTGATTCAGATCGGATTTTGGAGCGGGTTTGTAAATCTTTTGATTCAGATCAGGATTTCGGAGTGCGGATCGCAAATCATTTGATTTACATCGGAACTTCAGAGCAGGTTTGTGAATCATTTGATTCAGATCAGGACTTCGGAGTGCAGATCGCAAAACATTTGATTTACATCGGAACTTCGAACCGGGTTTGCAAATCATTTGATTCAGATCGGGACTTCGGAATGGGTTTGTGAATCATTTGATTTACATCGGAACTTCCGTGCAGGTTCGTGAATCATTTGATTCAGATCTGGACTTCGGAGTGCGGATCGCAAATCATTTGATTTACATCGGAACTTCAGTGCAGGTTTGTGAATCATTTGATTCAGATCAGGACTTCGGAGTGCAGATCGCAAATCATTTGATTTACATCGGAACTTCGAACCAGGTTTGCAAATCATTTGATTCAGATCGGGACTTCGGAGTGGGTTTGTGAATCATTTGATTTACATCGGAACTTCCGTGCAGGTTTGTGAATCATTTGATTCAGATCTGGACTTCGGAGCACAGATTGCGAATCATTTGATTTACATTGGGACCCTGGAGCAGGTTTGCAAATCTTTTGATTCAGATCAGGACTTCAGAGCGGGTTTGCGAATCATTTGATTTAGATCAGGACTTTGGAGCAGGTTTGCAAATCATTTGATTCAGATCAGGACTTTGGAGCGGATTTGCAAATCATTTGATTCAGATCAGGACTTTCAGTGTGATTCAGTTCGGGACTTCGGAGCTCGTATCTTTAGATTAAGATTGAGATTTCAGTTTGCGGATCATGAATCATCTGATTTACATCGGAACTTCGCAGCAAGTTCGCAAATCATTTAATTTAGATTGATTAGATTTGATTCGATTGAATTAAACATGATTTCATTGTAGTAAAATTGTAGTAACCATGTTTTTTTGGTGTATTTGATTATCATTTGTATAACCACAGTTTTACTACAAATACGATGGTTAAACTATGCTTAGTGTAGCAAAGCCATGGTTAATTTGTGGTTACCATGTGTTTTTTTTTTGTAGTAGTAGTAAAACTATGGTTAATTTTCGTAAGGGATGTGTTGCCAGGTTAACAAAAATTAACATTTACATCTTAAAAGACACATAGGATGAATATAGAGATGAACAGAGCTTTGAATAGTTTCCATATTGTTTAGACAAACTTTGAATAAAGAGATTTAAAGCCAGATTTGTGTTTAAGTATGTGAAACATAAACATATTTTGCTATGTTCTCTTATGAGTAGTCATCCAAAGAAAACATCTTTAAAACTGCTGCTGTAATGTTCTTGGATTTGCATTATCAAAATTGTATAATTATTGCCTGATGAATATGCTAACATAAATGTCTGTTATATCCCCACCAAAAATCAAACCTTTAACCTTAACTTCACGACAAATTATAACCATAAAAGTGTTGGCAATAGATTTACCTTAATTATATGATCATATAATTTGAACTCAGAAAGGTGAAATATTATTTTTTATTATTGTTGCGTAGTTTATAACGTTTACCGTTTATTTTCCGTGGATTTCAATAAAGAAAGCGAAACAAAAAGTGAAACAATAACACTTTTCTCACCGTGTTCATACTGCAAAGCAAAGCAACTAAACAAAAATAGTCATTGTAATGACAAAAGCTGCGGACACTTCGAAGCGTTCTTGGTTGATTATAACGAAAGCGATATAACGGTTGTTTGTGCGCGTCGCGTTGTGTCTTTCCGTGAACTTGTTATTATAAAACTCATCCGGAGCAAATAATAAAACAAAGATAACTAAACAACAGACAGATCATGTTCATACCAGTGGCTCCATGTCCCATACAGAAGCAGCAGGTGTTCTTCTCTCCCCCTTCTCCGATGTGACGTCCGAGCCAAGTGAACCGACCGACACTCGGACCGAAGCTCGTGCACCAATGAGCGCGCACACCGCGGGAACGCCTCCAGTCGCGTGACCTGTTACCCCCAATAATCTCTCAATAATCTAGGTCTTTAATCAATCTGTGTCAAAGATTATTACATTTAACCGAGTTGCATTAAAAATGTTAAAATATTATAATGAACATAACTTTTTATTAAAAATCACAATGGATGATGAGCTTTAAACGTGTTTTGGCAGTTCATAGTTTGTGTTTAAAATCATCCTGAGCCTATGGGGGAGAATTTCAGCAGCTGTATATACTGTAAAGTGATAAAACATTTACTGTGCGTAACCAAAAAAGGAGAGAATCGGAAGCAAAAGCCAGCAGCCTGTATTTGTTATAGTTTTATTGAAGAGCAAAACATAAATTTCCACCTAAGAATCTGATTTACTGCTCTTTCACTGAAAGAATATCAGAAAATCAAACACCTCCATCAATACAATCATATCTTTCTTTGGAACTAACATCTGAAAATCATTTTCAATAAAAGGCAAAAACCTAGTAATATCAACAGCATCATGCTACAGATCTAGCATATTTTTTACTGAGTCTGTCTCAGATATTAAATATGTAAATCGTTAAACCCTGTTTAAAATGGAATAAGCTCAAATGGTGTTATGATTATCAATTCATAAGAAAATATGACAGCATATCTTTCTTCAGTAACACATAAAGTGCTGGTTGAAAACATATGAAGGCAGAAATATAACAAAAAATATGGCTGTGATATGACCTCCTTTAAATAAGCAGACAAAAATAATAATACTTAGTACTTCTACAAAAAGTTGCCAAGTAAGAGATCAGTAATTTCCAAACGTCTAAAATAAAGAAATGTAACATTTTCTATATTTTCTCCTACAAACTTACAGCATTACTGTGTTTCATTTCTCTGAGATTAAATCTCAAAAAAAAAAAAAAGTCTGCATTTTACATAAAGAAAATCATGTGTATTTTGCATATTTTAAACGTTATATACGCTAACTGTAATAAAAAATAATAAATAAAAATGTTTTTTTTATCACAGTGCAAAAAAAATCTGTTTGCAAATATTGATTTTGGGGTGAAAGTTGACCTGGACATTGTAAATTATGTGAAATGTTACATTATTCAGTTTCATTCAGACTTTAACAAATACAAATGATTTGTTGACATTTACATCAACAAACTAACAGTAACTATCCTGATATGACGGATTATTCTTGCAGTACATTAATATAGTAACAGATGCTTTCAACACAAAAGCTTGTGATCGCCACAAGCGAAACAGAAAAATTAAAAATATACCAACATCTGAGCTCATTTTTACAAATCTACTAACAAGACACTCGAAATCACAACTGACATGTGAAGACTTTTTTGAAAGAAAGTGCAGGTCCAGACCCACACGTTTTGTGTGTGATTTTTACGCAATTGCACTGAGTATGTTCAGTTTTGGTTTTCAGCTTGTCTTTCTGTATTCTGTGCAGTTTATGTGTGTAGATCTGTTCAGCAGTTCAGCGAGTGGTGTTCATTATCTGTCCGTCCACAAGGGGGAGCTGTTCTCTCCAGAAGGTGAACTGGCTGAAGGTGTCACTGCAGGGGAAATCACACGATCCTCTGCGCTTCAGCAGTGGGAAGACGTGATCCACCACCTCACCTAGACGCACGTACCTGCACAGGTAAAGCACAGATGACTCACTCATTCATATGAAGTTTTTAAAAACACACAGTCAGTAGAAGGGGTGAGGAGGTAGCTAACTAAAAGTAGCAATGCAACTGACTTAACTACATTGATCAGTAGCGTGACAGCAGTTCGGCTCTTTTCTAAACAAAGTAATTTGTCTAGAGACAGAAGTGGTTCAGTGTGTGCTGATAAGTTTGATTAAAAGATAAAAAGTTTGATCAATTTTAGGCTGTTTACACTTGTAGTTTGGTTCTCGTGGTTCTTTTGGTCTGGCCCAAAAAACAGACACCGTTGTCATTTTTAACACAAAACCTAAAGATACAAAACTAAAGGATACAACCTGTCATAACCTGATTAAACATCTTTAATGATGTTTATTTTGCGAATTTACTAAACATTCAAAACTGCTGTGTGCTAGGCTAAAAATGCTCATTGTATGTGTGTAAATATGGTGGTGTTTTTACCAGCTGATGAAAAGGGAAGTCTAATAATCTAATAGAGCCAAACGTGTAAACAGGCCCTTAGTGTGTTAAATTTTTTGCAGATGCTTCATTTAAAGGAGCCTCTGATTCTCTGATTAATTTTCAACGCAATGTGTGCTGGATTCTCTTCATTTAAAGTCACATAATTTCCAACATTTTTGTCTATAGAAGTTTATAGTATTTTACCAGTATTAATAAATGCTAGAGGGTTTGAAATGTTAAAATCAATTTAAATGTCGAGGTTTTGAAATGTTTGAGGTTTAAGTGTTTTAAAATGAAAATGAAGAAGTTCAGACATAAACATTGTTTTTATAATTTCTAGTGTAAAATAAAATCATTTTTATTATTATCCAATATTATTTTTTTTAATTTGCAGTACAATTGTAATTTACAATTGTAGTATATATCTGTCTTCATTTTTATAATTAAAGCTAATAATAATCATTTCAAAATAAACTAAATAGTTTAAAAAAAAAAAACAGAAAAACAAATATGACACACACTGCCGTTCAAAAGTTTGGAATCAGTAAGATTTTTTATGTTTTTATAGAAGACTCTTCTGCTATCAAAGTTGCATTCACTTGTTCAAAAATACAGAAAAATCTGTAATATTGTGAAATATTATTACAGTTTAAAATAATGGTTTTCTATTTGAATATATTTTTAAGATATAATTTATTCCTGTTATGCAAAGCTAAATTTTCAGCATCATTACTCCAGTCTTCAGTGTCACATGATCCTTCAGAAATCATTCTAATATGCTGATTTATTACTTTTATTATCAGTGTTGGAAACAGGAACCTGCAATTCTTTTTTTAGAATTCTTTGATGAATAAAAAGTTAAAAGGAACAGCATTTATTCAGAAATCTTTTCTAACAATATAAGTCTTTGCTATAACTTTTTATCGATTTAACACATCCTTGATGAATAAAAGTATTAATTTCTTTCAAAAAAAGAAAGAATAAAAATTTACTGACCACAAACATTTAATTGGTAGTTTATATTGTTACAAAAGATATCTATTTAAAATAAATGCTGTTCTTCTCAACTATTTATTTATTAAAGAATCCTGTAAAAAAGTATCACAGATTCCAACAAAATATTAAGCAGCACAACTGCTTTCAATATTGATAATAAATCAGCAGCATTGATGAATCCTTCTTTTTTAAAAAAACATTAAAAATCTTAATGATCCCAAACTTTTGAAAGCAGTGTATATTATATGTTTTCTTACATGTGAGATATTCAGAGAACCCTGAAAATGTAAATGTGTCATTAAATTATTTAAAAATTAACTTTGTAAATATTTTATATCTAAGGGATTCAGCTGATTTAAAAAAAAAAGTTTGGGAGCCCCAGTTCTTAGTATAAAGTATATAGTACTTTTTTCCGAAAGGCAGCTTGTCTCTAGTTGAACTACTTAAAATTATGAGTAGCTTGTAGCATTGCAAACTACTTTCAAAAGCACTTCCCAAACACCGGTCAGTAGTTTATACTCACGATGAGATGTTGGTCTTGGCATGTTCCTGGATCAGTTCTCCTTTAGGATTGACAGTGAAGATTCTGTTTAAGGGAACACCCACCTCCTTATAGGAGAAAACATCCTACAGACACAAAAAAAAAACAGGGCGATTATAGAACTACACATCGCACAGATCACCTACAGGCATCTCTATTAGATATGCAAACTATTTTGAATGACAGTTAGCAATAAATATTTTTAATATGGCTAATAATGAATTATCCAATATTATACTGCACTGTGTTCACTCACGGTGTCTCTGTTCCCAAACGCAGCATAGAAAGGCTCAGTGTTTGGGAGGAAGAGATTCTTAATGTCTGTCAAACAAGCCACCTTAAACTTCTCCGGCCTCTTCTCAATCACCTCCCTGAAAAACAGAGATAGCGGGTATGTATATATACGCTATATTCCCTTGTAGGACCTTTATTTGGGTTCAAATAACAGGGTATCTCCAATCCGTACCATCTCAAAATCATGCATCTCAAATTTGTTTTTATTAGTTTTTACAGTTTTATACATGAAAATGAATTTTTGCTTAATATAAAATCAGCAGAAGTCAATGAGATGTCTTGAGCATGTTTGTGTGAGTATAATCACCTGTGCAGTGCTGACAGCAGGCTGCTGGGACTCAGTAAAACAGGTCCCTGTGGTAACATGGTTCCCCTCTCATTGACCCAGTGCAGGTAACCCCGCGTCATATCAGCCATACCGATCGCCCTCGCCGAGCAGTACAGAAACTTATAACCGTTCCTGTAGAACATACACAGATGCTTTTCACACTTCATCCTACTGACTTTTCAGAGAATCAGAGAAGGCGTTTGTGTGCTCTTACTGGCTGATATTGTGATACAGGCTTGCGATGCCCTGATGGGTCCAGTCTTTACCCAACGTGGGCAGAATGTGCCCCAGCTTATCTGACCTGCGAAAGAAGAACATTAACATTACACAAGAATACTCAATACGGTTGAGCTCAAAAGTTTACATACACTCTGCAGAATGTTAATTATTTTAGCAAAATAAGAGGGATCATACCAAATGCATGTTATTTCTTATTTAGTACTGACCTGAATAAGATATTTCACAGAAAAGATGTTCACATATAGTCCACAAGAGAAAATCATAGCTGAATTTATAAAAATGCCCCTTTTCAAAAGTTTACAAACACTTGATTCTTAATACTGTGTTGTTACCTGAATGATCCACAGCTGTTTTTTTAATTTTTTTGTTTAGTGGTAGTTGTTCATGAGCCCCTTGTTTGTCCTGAACGGTTAAACTGCCTGCTGTTCTTCAGAAAAATCTTTCAGGTCCCACAAATTCTTTGGTTTTTCAGCATTTTTGTGTATTTGAACCCTTTCCAACAATGGCTGTATGATTTTGAGATCCATCTTTTCACACTGAGGACAACTGAGGGACTCACATGCAACTATTACAGAAGGTTCAAACGCTCACTGATGCTTCAGAAGGAAAAAAAAAACATGCATTAAGGGGGGTGTAAACTTTTGAACAGAATGAAGACGTATACATTTTTCTTATTTTGTCTAAATATCATATTTTTTTCATTTAATACTGGCTTTCAGAAGCTACAGAAGATACATACATGTTTCCCAGAAGACAAAATAAGTTAGATTTACCCTTATCTTCAAATTCTAAAAGTTGTGTTTCCTTCTGGAGCATCAGTGAGTGTTTGAACCTTCTGTAATAGTTACAAATGAGTCCCTCAGTTGTCCTCAGTGTGAAAAGATGGATTTTAAAATCATACAGATATTGTTGGAAAGGGTTCAAATACACAAAAATGCAGAAAAACCAAAGAATTTATGGGACCTGAAGGATTTTTCTGAAGCACAGCAGGCAGTTTAACTGTTCAGGACAAACAAAGGACGATGAACAACTATCACTAAACAAAAAAACACAGCTGTGGATCATTCAGGTATAAACACAATATTAAGAATCAAGTGTATGTAAACTTTTGAACGGGGTCATTTTTATAAATTCAGCTATTATTTTCTCCTGTGGACTATATGTAAACATATTTTCTGTGAATATCGTATTCAGGTCAGTACTAAATAAAAATGACATGCAGTTTGTATGATCCCTCTTATTTTGGTAAAATAATTAACATTTTGCAGATTCTGCAAGGTGTATGTAAACTTTTGACCTCAACTGTATATTACGGTTTAAGACTGCGATTATGTTGACGATTGTGTACCTGGTGATTGTGCCGTCGATGTCTGATATGATGATTTTATCATCCCAGTTCCACAGGTAGATGGTTCCTTCACAGCGACACGTGCCCTGATACTGAGTCGTCACACTAAACAGCATGTCATTAGGACCGTCCTTTAGCTGCAGACTGACCTACAGCAGACAAATCATAGACTCAATACATATTTCTGAAAAGTGTAAATCATTGTAGTGAATTGGTTCATTTGAATGATTCACTGATTCAAGTTCTGCATGGAATTCCAGGGCTTCTGTTTTATAGTGAAATATTTAGCTTAATCTTAATTAATCTTTTTTTATTTACACTACCAGTCAAAAGATTTTGAACAGTAAGATTTTTAATGTTTTTTAATGTCTTTTCCTCACCAAGCCTGCATTTATTTGATCGAAAGTACAGCAAAAACAGTAACATTTTGAAATATTTTTACTGTTTAAAATAACTGTTTTCTATTTGAATATTTTTTAAAATGTCATTAATTCCTGTGATTTCAAAGCTGAATTTTTAGCATCATTACTCCAGTCACATGATCCTTCAGAAATCATTCTAATATTCTGATTTGCTGCTCAAAAAAAAACATTTATTATTTTTATTATATTGAAAACAGCTGAGTAGAATCTTTCAGGCTACTCTGACGAATGGAAAGTTCAGAAGAACAGCATTTAACTGAAATAGAAATCTTCTGTAACATTATAAATGTCTTCAACATCACTGAATTGATTTAATTGATTTCTATAATTTCTTTCCCCAAAAAAGTTATACTGACTCCAAGCTTTTGAATGGTATAGTGTATAATGTTACAAAAGCTTTTTATTTCAGATAAATGCTGATATTTGGATCTTTCTACTCATCAAAGAATCCTGAAAAAAAATGTACTCAGCTGTTTTAAATATTGATAATAATAATAAATGTTTCTTGAACAGCAAATCAGCATATTAGAATGATTTCTGAAGGATCATGTGACACTGAAGACTGGAGTAATGATGCTGAAAATTCAGCTTTGATCACAGGAATAAATTACATTTTAAAATATATTCAAAAAGAAAGCAGTTATTTTAAATAGTAAAAATATTTAACAATATTACTGCTTTTGCTGTATTTAGGATCAAATAAATGCAGTCTTAGCGAACAGAAGAGACTTCTTTAAAAAACATTAAAAATCTTACTGTTCAAAAACTTTTGACTGGTAGTGTATAAAAATATAATTTATTTAATTATAAAATGATAAATTATTATCTAATAAAAAAAAATTATTAAAAAATTACATTTACATTTTTTTTCCTCTGCTTGAAGTCCACTTATAATGTTAGTTTAAGTTTCTAAATTAAATTCAATATTCTTACGAGCTGTTCTGAAGAGAGGCGGAGCGTTTTCTGATAGGACACGCCCCCTCCTGCAGGGGCGGGGTCTGTGTGAACAGGGACAGGGCTTTGTTTGGCAGTTAGGTCTTCATCACTAGAGGAGGATTCGTCTGTCCGCCTGCAAACAAACATTCAGTCAAGCATATAAATGATTACAGACTGTAACATTTTAGATTAAATTATTCCATCCGATCTCTACCTGTTCTTCATGGTCTCGTCTCCGGCAGGACATGCTGAACCTCCTGAGACTGAATCCTGCAAACACAAAGGACTCACACTTTAGGAAGTCATGAAACCTTTGAATCAAAGCCCATTGTGATCATGTGTACATCTGAGTACCGGTTTGGAGCTGTTTGCTCTTCCTCGCCATGAAAACCACCATCTTCCTCGGTTTCTGGGCATCTTCTCCTTCATCAGTCTCTCTATGGTGGCCTGTGAGGGACACGCACACAGGCCTAATGCTCAATAACTGAAAAACTCTCAAAAATTAACTCTCAGAAGCACTAAGAATCAAACAAATGCTGGACTCTCATGCAGGGAAGAGGACTGATAGAAACTAATGCAACGAACTGAGGAAGGAAAGAAATGAAGCAGGCGACAGAAGGCAAACTCCAGCGCAGAACACACATGACTGAGCCTTGCAAACTAAAACACACACACACACACACACACAGGGAGGTGATACACAGGACAAGAAAACAGATGGAAAAACTTGATCATGCGTCACTCTGAGTCATCTTACGTATGTAAATATGTTAAAACAACAAATGTCTTATACACTGCCTTTCAGAAGTCTCTAATGTTTACCAAGACTGCATTTATTTGCTTAAAAATACAGTAAAAATAGTGATATTGTGAAATATTATTACAATTTAAAATGTGTTTTCCATTAAAATATATTGTAAAATGTTATTTATTCCTGTGATCAAAACTGAATTTTCAGCATCATTACTCCAGTCTTCAATGTCACCTTATACCTAATATTTCCACAATATTTTTTCAGGAATGATGAATAGAAAGTTCAAAAGAACAGCATTTATTTGAACTAGAAATATTTTGTAACATTATAAATTTCTTACTGTCACTTTTATCAATTTAATCTGTCTTTGCTAAATAAAAGTATTCATTTGTAAAAAAAAAAATTACAGACTACATACATATAGACATATACAGTACATATATATAGACATATATAAATAAATACATTTTTTATAGATTTTTTAAAATTCATTCGTATTTGCCAATATTACATTTTTTATAATGCTAATAATTTAATAACACTGCTAAGTGACTGTAAAATTTACTGTCACTTTTGATCAATTTAATTTGTCTTTGCTAAATAAAAAAATAAAAAAATATATGTATATATATATATATGTGTGTGTGTGTGTGTGTGTGTAAAGTGTAAAGTTTTTAGAGAAAAATGAATGAAAAAAAGTTATTTATTTTTTGCTCAGAAATCACAAACAAAAATGCAATTAAATTAAACAGAAAACTTTTATTTATTTATTTATTTATTTATTTTAAATTTAAAGCAGTATTACACTTATTGTTTTTCTGCTTAAACCCTTTTTTGTCTAACCCATATAGATAGATAGATAGATAGATAGAGATATATTTTTATTTTACATTTTTTATAATACTAATAAACTCCAATATTACAGTTTTTATTATATTAATCATTTAATAACACTGTTAAATGACTGTTAAATTTACTGTCAATTGTCTTTTGATCAATTTAAATGTATTTGCTTTTCTTTTCTTTGCTAAAAGTATTTACTTGATAAAAAAAAGTGCGTGTGTGTGTATATGTGTATATATATATATTTTGTAATTCATTCTTATCTGCCAATATTACATTTTTTATAATACTAATAATTTAATAACACTATTAAATGTAATCTTTGAACGAATATCCATTATTATACTGTATATTTATACTATATTATAATTGTAAGATTTAAAATGAACAGTTTTAGTTTTAATGCTTTAATTGCCTGAAAATAATTATCACCTTATCTGAATCATCCATAACTGTATATCTGATTAAATACTAAAAACGCTCATTTATATTACTGAATCAAAAGCATAGAAATACCAGTATTACCTGAATATTTATTTCATTAGAAAATCATAAAATGCTACACAGCGATTTTTGGTCGAACAACTTGGTGACTCAAATATAATCAGTGAATCAGTTTTTTAAACCAGTTCACTGAAATGAATACATCTGAATGAACTGATCTGCTAAAAAGAGCTGGACTTCCTAATGTTACTAAAGAAAGAGAGTAACTATATAATACCCCAGCGGTAATGTGTAAGAGTGTGTATATATGTGTGTGTGTGTTTACCTTTGGCAGTGGTTTCTGGAAGGCTTGCATAGCCAACATAATAGGAGCAGCGGTGCTCCAGTTATAATACCTGCAAAGATAAAAGGAAACAAATATAGCAGCTGTTATTTCAGTCCAAGACAAATGAGATGAGAATCGATAACAGTAATGCGACACTCACTTCGAGCCGATCTTCACCACTAGATTAGGGTCATCAATGATGGATGGATTATCAGCAAACTGCTGAAATGACACAGACTTCTGCTGGAAATGCTCTGAATGATAAAGAGAGGGATGGGAAATCAATAATGATGCATAAGCAGCAAATGTAACTGACATAAACACTTAATCCTCGTTGTGCACCTTTAGTGATCTCTCTGTTTTCTGTGAGTCCTCCACACAGAGAGATGGCCATCGAGGGCAGGTCGTAACTGTCCACGCCGCTGTCAGCTCCCGAGCTGCACATAGACTGAGGAGACACGGTCACGCTGCGGAGACCGTTCTCACCGCAACGCTCTGAACCACTGAGAAAACACACAAAATACCATCTTTAATTGTTGCATAAGCAGTCTTAGCCATTCTAGCATGCATATATGTTTGATTAACCCCATAAAGCCTGCTGTATCTCATTTGATATATGCAAATTTCCAAGGCCTCTAAATGATAAACATGATCAAAACTTGACTCTACTACATGCCTTCTGTCATCTGATTGATAGTATATACTTATAGCAAGTAAACGTCCTATTTCAGATCATTGTACATGTGTCTTTGCTGTTACTTCTCTACTGATTTTTATAAACTCAATGTAAGAATAACTCTTATATTGTTAATAATATTTCAAAATGAACACTTACTGACAGATTTTTTATTACTATCAGAATTTCATCTTAATTTTTGGTCATATAAATATTAGCATCTGCACTAAATTGCATATGTTTTAGTGCTGGGCAACCATTAATAGCGATTAATCGCATCCAAAATAAAAGTTTTTGTATACACAGTATATTTGTGTACTGTGTATATTTATAATGTATATATATTATAAATTCACACACATGCATGTATATATTTTAGAAAAATATGTTGTGTTTGTTTAAATACTAAATATATTTATATATAATGTAAACTATATGAATATAAATATATACATGGAAATATTTTTAAAATATACACTGTATGTCTTTACATATACATAATAAATATACACAGAACACACATATATAATGTACACAAAACTTTTATTTTGGATGCGATTAATTGCGATTAATTGTTGCCCAGCACTAATATTTTTGCTCAATTTGGGCCTTTGAACAGAACGCATGTGTTTTCTCCTCCTCAAATATATATTCTCCTATACCATACTATATTTATTTTTTCCCAAGTTCCGTTAAATTTTTTCTTAACTCCATTTTTTCAGTTTTAATTTTTCTGGTTTGTTTTGTTTTGTTTTATTTTTATTTTTGTTATTTTTTTTTATTTTTGTCTTAAACTTTTATTTCTTTTCTTTTTTTTATTTAAAAAACATCTATTTCTAGAGAGTATTAATGGTTAAATTTAAAAAATACTAAACAAAAAGCACGTCTAATTCATTTTAATCATGAAACTTACACAATTTAACAGCAATTTATTAAAACTTTAACAAAAATTACATTTTTAAGGCCCTATTAAATACGATTTATTTATTTTTCCTCAAATTTTATATTTCCCAAATTCTGTTTTCCATAGATTTTCTGGATTCCATTTTAATGGTTTAATTACATTTTAATAATCAGAAGCATCTCTAATTAATTGATTGAATTTTTTTAGATTAAGATAAATATTTATCCTTTACAATAAATATTTTCATTCCCTGTGTTTTTATTTTGACTTTCACATCAGTGAAGTCTAAAAGTTTGAGTCTTGTCATTCTTCTTTGTTTTTTTATGAGTTGATTTAATTAAAAAATATAATTTCTTTTTTCTTTTTCAGAAATACTGTGTTTTTACATTTTTCTGGTAAATATTTTCCTCTGTTAAATATTCCTTAAAAATAATGTTTTAATACTAATACTATTATTAGTAGAACTATCATTAAATTTAGTAATATTTTTTCTTTAAGTTAAATCAAACTTTTATTTAGACAGGTTGCTGTGATTACAATCTTTAAAACTAGATCAATAATTTCAGAATATTTTTTTATATGTCAGGCTTTAAAGGATTAACACAGCTTTACAGAGAGGTGACATTATAACGCACCTTTTAGGGAAGTAAAGTGCCGCCACTTTTGGCTCTAGATCTTTTATATCGTCCAAATACACGCCGTCAGAACCCAGATGGCGGCTTTTCTTATCTGCATGAGAACACATGAATTGTAAATTATTTAATGCACAAAAACAATTTTTTTAATAAAAAAAAAAACAACAACAACAACAACAATGCACTAATAACCTTTTCTTTTAGAAGGAGAATCAGTTTTATTGTGTGGGCGGGGTCCACTATTTGCTCCTCCCTCTTCAACCTCTGACATCACACAAGTCGCTGGTGTCACATCCTGCTCTTTCGCTCTGTTTGATTGGCTGTCAGCATGTAATGTCGTGTTTCTGTCATGGCCATGGGCGGCCGTCTCAGGGATGACTCTGAAATGTGTGTTGTCAGAGACTGGGATTGACAGTGGATTGCACGCAGGCAGGACGTTTGGTTTCGCTGACAGAAACGACGGCTGTAAATACATAATTTTGTTATGGGGTAAGTATGAGTTTAATATATGAGGGGTGTTTCAAATCACATGGATGTTATAGTTGGTGTTAGTTGGGTAAATGTGTCAGTGAGGTAGTTTTAAGGGTAATTCTGACCTTGGCGGCTTGCGGTAACTCGCCCCAGGACCACAACATGGTTGAATCATCCTGCTGATATTTGCAAAGCAGCTCAGAGTCACTTTTAGGGGTGCAGGGACGAGACACATTAGGACTGGAGAAAAAAAAACAGACTCCGTTAGTGCACAAACTAGATTTTTAAAATGCAAAACTTGTCTATTCCATGCTAATAAAGCTAAAAACAATGCTATTTTTATTATTAGCAGAAAAATTATTTCTTGTGCAGTGAATAGTGGCACATGTGAGAGAGTCAAGGTGTTTGTACATTACATTACCTGTGAACAGGACTCCATTCTCCATCTGAACGAGCGTGAATTGTGTTTTGTTTATTTCCAGTGGATGAACCTCCATTCATCAGATCTCTACATACACAGAAACACACACAAGAAGATACCATATGTTGAGCAATATAGTTTAAAAAACTATAAATTATATATACTGCTCTGGTCAAAAGTTTGGAATAATTATGATTTTTGAAATGTTTTTGAAAATAAGGCTTTAAGGCTGCACTTATTTAATCAAAAATACAGTAAAAACTGTAATTTTGTGAAACATTATTACAATTTAAAACAAGTGTTTTCTATTTGAATATATTCTATCAATCAGTCAAAAGATTTTTTATGTTTTTAAAGAAGTCTCTTCTGCTCACCAAGCCTGCATTTATTTGATTCAAAATACAGCAAAAACAGCAAAATTTTGAAATAGTTTTACTATTTAAAATAACTGCTTTCTATTTGAATGTATTCAAAAATGTAATTTATTTCTGTGATCAAAGCTGAATTTTTGCATCATTACTTCAGTCACATGATCCTTCAGAAATCATTCTGATATTCTGATTTGCTGCTCAAAAAACAATTATTATTATTATTATCATTATGTTAAAAACAGCAGAGTTGATTTTTTCAGATTACTTTGATGAATAGATAGTTCAGAAGAACGGCATTTATCTGAAATAGAAATATTATAACATTATAGATGTCTTTATCATCACTTATGATTAAAGCATCCTTAAAATCTCTAAATAAAAATATTAATTTCTATAATTCTAAATTATACTGACTCCAAGCTTTTGAATGGTATAGTGTATGATGTTACAAAAGCATTTATTTTATATAAATGCTAATCTTTGGATCCTGAAAAAATGTACTCAACTCTTTTAAATATTGATAATAATAATAATCATAATAAAAAATGTTTCTTAAACAGCAAATCATTAGAATTATTTCTAATGGATCATGTGACACTGGAGACTGGAGTAATGATGCTGAAAATTCAGCTTTGATCACAGGAATAAATTACATTTTAAAATATATTAAAATAGAAAGCAGTTATTTTAAATAGTAAAAATATTTTACAAATTTTACCAAATAAATGCAGACTTCTTGAAAAAACATTAAAAATCTTACTTTTCAAAACTTTTGACTAGTAGTCTATTTTAAATGTAATTTATTCCTGTGATGCAAAGCTGAATTTTCATCATCGTTGTTCCAGTCTGTGTCACATGATCCTTCAGAAATCATTTCAGTATGCTGGAGTTTTTTATTACGTGTACAGTTATGTTTTTGCTCTGAAATGGCTTAAAAGGGTCAGCTGACCTGTTCTGATCTGGCTGCTCGCTGTCATTGATATCAAGATTGAACAGTTCTTCCTCTGAGAACTCCACACTGTCCTCCCTCTTCACATCCTCCACTCTGCACTTCCTTCTCCTCTTCCTCCTCTTCTTCATCAATCCATTCTCACTGTTGGAGCCCATCAGAAGCCCCCCGTCGGACGGAATGGGAGATGTGGCCAGGTAAGATGGAATCACTTCCTGTAAATCACAGGTAGAAAGTTAACATTAAACTGTCAAACAAGTGTTTACTGTAAACGCAGTGTGCTATCAACAGACATTAACAAGACGATTGTTTTGGCTCTAAATGAGGTCATGTAACTTCATTGTTTAAATGTAAACTGTAGTGTAGTACTCTGCAGCGTTAAAAAGAAACAAAACAGATGAAATGAAGAAAATAAGACTGTGGGAATTAAAAAGAGGATGTGAACTCAGCTGGTCTCAAAACCACATCTGCTTCTTATAAACAAAACGTCTTCTTTCTTTTCTCTCCTCCTCTCAAAGAATGTCAAATTCACAGAAGTCTCAATGCACTTATTTAGTTTCAATATGATTCCATTCAGAAAACTAATCTTTTTTCTACAACACATTTAAAAAAAATCTAAGATTATGAAATTAAAGTCACAATATTTTGAGAATAAAGTCTAAATATTTTGGGAATGAAGTCTAAATATTTCAAGAATAAAGTCGAAATATTACAGGAATAAAGTCGAAATATTATGGGAATAAAGTCGAAATATTACACGAATAAAGTCATAATATTACGGGAATAAAAGTCAGAATATTTCGGGAATAAAGTCGGAATATTTTGGTGAATAAAGTCGGGATATTTCGGGAATAAAGTCGAAGTATTACAGGAATAAAGTTGAAATATTTCGGGAATAAAAGTCGAAATATTTCGGGAATAAAAGTCGTAATATTTCGGGAATAAAGTCAAAGTATACGGGAATAAAGTCGAAGTACTACAGGAATAAAGTCGAAGTATTACGGGAATAAAGTTGAAATATTACGGGAATTAAGTCGAAATATTTCGGGAATAAAGTCGAAATATTTCGTGAATAAAGTAGAAGTATTACAGGAATAAAAGTCGAAATTAAAGGGAATAAAAGTCTAATTATTACGGGAATAAAGTCGAAATATTACGGGAATAAAGTCGGAATATTTCGGAAATAAAGTCAGAATATTTCGGTAATAAAGTCGAAATATTTCGGGAATAAAGTCGAAATATTTCGGCAATAAAGTCGAAATATTTAGGGAAATAAAAGTCAGAATATTTTGGGAATAAAGTCGGAATATTTCGGGAATAAAGTCGAAATATTTCGGCAATATAGTCGAAATATTATGGGAATCAAGTCGAAATATTTCGGGAATAAAGTCGAAATATTTCAAGGAATAAATAACTTGATTTTCAAATATTCTGAAAACATTCTAAATTCTAAAAGTATTCTGTTGTGTTTCAGAATCACTGCTCTAATCTGTTCCAGAATGCTGCTCTGGTTTAGAAAGATGGATTAACATCACAGCAGGATCAAAGTTAGTCTTTGAGCATGTGAAATTACTTAAGACTTCCATGCTGCTTTACATTTATGTAATCAAGATCTGTTATGCTTAGATCCTCTACTGGTCAAATATCTTTTCGCTATGTAAATTTACAGGTCAGAGGTCACCAAATTTCAACTTGTGTTATCTGGTCTCCAGCGCTTAATATGAATAGAAGTGAATGCTGAGCAAAATATGAGGGCCTGTATGTTTCTCTGATGTTCTGCACCTGATCATCTTCTGTCTCCTTGACAAAGAAAGCTTCTCCGTTCTCTCCCAGCTTCATGTGTAAATCCACAGGTTCCCCATTGATCTCAATGTCCACCTGATTGACAGAGAGAGAGAGAAGAGAACCAGATCAACCAAATGTCATAGAGAGGTCACAAGTCATCTACATGTTCTCTCAAATGTACCGCTCACCACTTTCTCTCGTGATCTCAGGACGCCCATCTTTCCGAAGCGTACGTGAAATGGAGAGCAGATCAGAGCTCCATCTGGCTGCCGGACAACGATGACATCGATGCAGCCCGACAGCGTGGCTGGATTCAGACCTCGGTAGAGCTCCTTCACCTGCACGAACACCTGCCCTGCCAATTGGCCCACGTAATTCATGGTTTGAGTCTACATGGAGAAAGAAGAAGCAAATGTCATTTATGTATTGTGAAGTATGGTCTAGTATGAACTCTTTTGAACAGAGTGTGCAGTTTTAGATGGGTTTCTTCATGGGAACAAATCTAGAGAAATGTAGCATTACAGCACTTGCTAACCAATGGATCTTCAGGAGTGAATGGGTGCTGTCAAAATGAGAGTCCAAACAGCTGATAAAAACATTACAATAAACCACAAGTAATCCACACCACTCCAGTCCACCAGTTAACACCTTGTGAAGTGAAAAACTGTGTTTGTATGAAACAAATCCATCATTAAGGCTTATCTAACCATCGCTTCTGGTCAAAATATGAGTCCATAATTCATAATAACACTTCCTCCAGTGAGAAAGTCCATCCCCTGTTGTCCTCTTACATCAAAATCCACTGACATATTTGTTTAGGACTGTTTTTGCTTGCAGACGGTGCTTGATTTGTGCGTATTTCTCTCCTGATTCAGACAAGTTGACTTTTTCACTGGAGGAAGCAATATTATGAGGACTCGTTTTTTATAGCTGAAAGCAACAGTTTCAAGATGGATTTGTTTCTTACAAACATGCAGCTTTTGGCTGCTTTTGTGATGTTTTTATCAGCTGTTTGGACTCTCATTCTGACGGCACCCATTCACTGCAGATGATCCATTGGTGAGCAAGTGTATAAATGTAATGCTAAATTTCTCTAAATCTGATGAAGAAACAAACTCATCTACAACTTGGATGGTCTGAAGGTGAGGAAATTGTCAGCAAATTTTCCTTTTTGGGATGACTATTCCTTTCAGATATACACTGAATAAGGAAACCACAACATCATAGACACTGGAAGGTGGACGTTTCTGACAAAACCAGCATGCAACCAACCAAAACATCCTTTAAAAAATATAGTATATTAAACACTGTGTATAGAGGTCGACCAATGTATCGGATTTGCCGATTAATCGGCACTGATAGTTGACTGGCGGAACTATTGGTTATCGGCAAAAATCCATGCCGATAGTTTTTTTCCGGGTTGGGTCCGTTGCTGGAGCGGCTGAGAAGGTCGTCGTTATACAGCAAAAGTCTCAATATTCTTTGTTATACAGCAGGAGAGCGCCCTCTATTGGCGGAAATCACTGACAGCATGTGCCCTTTGTTTAGACACGTGACACTGCGCGCTGCACAGAGCGGGACACTTAAAAGGCGGATTTAAAACATAGACAACAAAAGGGTGTGTACAGTATACTGTAGTGCATGTTTTCATGTCATTACTAAGCGATGATTTTTTTGACTAAATGCTGCATTAGAGGAGAACGGACAGCAGTATACTTTTGCCCGTTTGGTGATCAAATAAAGTCTTGTAGACTGCCGCTTGAATTGAACGCGACGCGCCCAGTGTGTGTGATACCGGATAGCTGCGAGTTCTTCTAGACGCGGCGCTGCACTTTTGCCCGTTGTGTGACTAACATAATTTTTATATTTTGATTAGATAACCACAAATGTTCTATAATGGAATCAGTTAAATTGTGAAAGTACACAATATCCATATGTATGCAATTTCAATACTGTGGCCTTTGTGTAGATATTTAAAGATGGTCATCTTTGATGCAGTGGTAACACTTTACAGTATGAGTCCATTTGTAATATTAAGATTGATAAAAGCTGTAGAATAGAATTATAGAATTGTTCCTTGTTAGAGTGTTAATTTTAGCATTTACTGATATATTTTAAAAACTTTAGTTGGTTTTGTTAACATTAATGAACAATGAACTAACTGTAATGATCAATATATAATTCATATTAATATTTTTTTTCATTTTATTACAAAGTATGGTTCAGTAGGCTACTTTTTTTTTTTTTAAATAGTAGAGCACTATTTATTTTCCGTTCAGTATCCATTTTAAAAACTATCGATCGATTAATCGGTATCGGCCAGTGTGGTCCAACCTAGTTATCGGTATCGGTAAAATCCAATATCGGTCGACCTCTAATTGTGTATATAGTACACTACCAGTCAAGTTTTTGAACAGTAAGATTTTTTATTATTATTATTTTTTTTTTTTTTGCATTTATTTGATGCAAAGTACAGCAAAAAGAGTAAAATTTTGAAATAGGCCTATTTTTACTATTTAAAATAACTGTTTTCTATTTGAATATATTTTAAAATGTCATTTATTCCTGTGATTTCAAAGCTGAATTTTTAGCATCATTACTCCAGTTACATGATCCTTCAGAAATCATTCTAACATGCTGATTTGCTGCTCAAGAAACATTTATTATCATTATTAGTATTATTATTATGTTGAAAACAGCTGAGTAGAATTTTTTCAGGTTTCTTTGATGAATAGAAAGTTCAGAAGAACAGCATTTGTCTCAAAGAGAAATCTTTTGTAACATTATAAATGTTTTTATCATCACTTTTGATAATTTTAAAGCATCCTTGCTAAATAAAAAGTATTAATTTGTAGAACTTCTTTTCTCCAAAAAAAACACAAAACAAAACAAAAATTATGCAAATATATATACTGACTCCAAGCTTTTGAATGGCATAGTGTATAATGTTACAAAAGCTTTTTATTTCAGATAAATGCTGATCTTTGGATCTTTCTATTCATCAAAGAAACCTGAAAAATGTACTCAACTGTTTTTAATATTGACAATAATAATAATAAATTTTTCTTGAACAGCAAATCAACATGAAGGATCATGTGACACTTAAGACTGGAGTAATGATGCTGAAAATTTAGCTTTGATCACAGGAATAAATTACATGTAAAAATATATTCAAATAGAAAGCAGTCATTTTAAATAGTAAAAATATTTCACAATTTTACTGTTTGCTTTTGGATCAAATAAATGCAGGCTTTGTGAGCAGAAGAGACTTCTTTGAAAAACATTAAAAATCTTACTGTTCAAAAACGTTTGCCTGGTAGTGTAAATAATAAACAACATCAAATGCTAATTCATGACAAAACCAAATTCTCACACCTACACGTCTTTTTGGAAATGCAATGCAGTTGTTTTTTACTCTGCACACTACTGTCAATCCGACACCCTCAAAAGCAGAAGTGAATTATTGATTTCCTGTCGTAATCTCTGGTGAAGGTCATATCAGTGTATCACTGTACAAGCAGGAATTCTGTCACCAGTTACTTCTGCATTTGATCAAACAGACATGATGCTAAATACTGTCTGGACCATGAAACATTCAGTCCTCAGCTGATCATGAAGGTCAACGATCTGAACGTAATGTATGTGTTTACAGACGCTATGAATGACCATCTGTCCGTCAAACGCCACAGGATCAGGTTTCAGAATCTGTTCTTTACTTAGATACACAATGTCAGTGTGCTCATGTGAGATTATCGCTGCTGTACTCCTCCGGGTGTCATATTCCTCCATAAGTGAATAATGTCAGACTCAGACACGCTAACTGAGTTAAGAGAACAGATGAATCCAGAAATATCCAAAGAGGAGGACCAGAAAGACGTCAGTTTCTCACTGAAGCTTTAGGTGGAGTAAATGCAAAAATGAGCCCCAGACTGATAATTAGTCACATTATTCAAAACAGTCATTCACATGCAAAAAGGACAAGGAAAATGTTCACAAGAGAATGTTCAGGCCCGACGAAGAAAGTACAGTTCGTCTGAATATCTTTTAAGCAGCGGAGCAGTTATTTGTATTCGACAATAAAAAAATTAAATTATTAAAAATATAAATTATATTATAACATTATTATAAAATTATAATTATAATATGCACTATCAGTCAAAAGGTTTTGAACATTTTGAATGTTTTTAAAGAGGTTTTTTCTGCTCGCCAAGCATGCATTTATTTGATCCAGCAGAAGTACAGCAAAAACAGTAAAATTTTGAAATATATTTACTATTAAAATGTAATTTATTCCTGTGATCAAAGCTGAACTTTCAGCATCATTACTCCTTCAGAAATCATTATAACATGCTGATTTGCTGTTCAAGAAACATTTTATTATTATTATTATTATTATTATTATTATTATTATTATTATTATTATTATCAATACATAAAAAAGCTTAGTAAATTTTTTCAGGATTCTTTGATGAATAGAAAATTCAAGAGCATTTATCTAAAATAAAAAGCTTTTATAACATTATACACTAAACCATTCAAAAGCTTGAAGTCAGTAGTTTTTTTTTTTTTTTTTTTTAAACAAATTATAGAAATTAATACTTTTATTTAGCTGTTTTAAGAATGCTATAAATTGATCAAAAGTGATGATAAAGACATTAATAATGTTACAAAAGATTTCAGATAAATGAAAAAAAAAATCTACTTAGCTTTTTTCAACATAATAATAATAATAATAATAATAATAATAATAATAATAATAATCAATGTTTTTTAAGCAGCAAATCAGAATATTAGAATTATTTCTGAAGGATCGTATGACTGGAATAATGATGCTAAAAATTTAGCTTTAAAATCACAGAAATAAATAACATTTTAAAATATATTAAATTAGAAAACAGATATTTTAAATAGTAAAAATATTTCAAAAATGTTCTGTTTTTGCTGCACTCATAATGCAGGCTTGGTGAGCAGAAGAGACTTCTTTGAAAACATTAAACATCTTTTGACTGGTAGTGTACATTGATTAAGAATTATAATAAATACTATTACATATAAAAATATAATTTATTAATTAATATGTATTATTTATTTATATTAATTTATTATTTAATATTTAAATTTAGATAGTTATTTTGATAGTTATAGTATTATTTATGTTTTAAAATGTTTTATTCAATTATATTATGTGTGTATACTCGACTCAGAAATTAAAATAATAGGACACTTGTGATTCAGGACAGATATTAACACTTTAAATATGATACAATATCAGATTTGAAAGTGTAAAGGAAAATACTGACTCATCAACAGCTGTCATTATGTGAGTCATGTAATCAGAGTGAATACGAAAACAATGTTTACAGACGTCTCTTAAGAAAATCAGCATCATAATTTCATTTCACACCCTAAAACATCATCAATAGCTGGCTGGACAGACTAGATTAGATGATATGTTCAAGTATAAAGTCTCTCTCACCTCTAGTAAAGCCCCGTTCAGCTCATCGTGTTTTCAGAAGAGTGAAGGACAAACACAGTAACATTCCTACATTGATATTCTCGCTGTCATGTTCAGTCTATCAGCGGACGATGTGACGTCACGTACGCCAAAAAAAAAAACCCTGCTGAGAAAAGATGCTTATCAGCCAATCGGTGAAAATGACTTCTTCCTTTTTTCTCCTCAGGTCACTTTCATATTCATTCACGCCTTTAAATATAAAATCGCTTCCCACGTTTTAAATGACATTAGATCGCGTTCAGTATAGGAGTATTTGTGCTCATCCGCCCGTTAGAAGAAGCCAAAGAGAGCCGATAACTTGTGGGCGGGCGCTGAGAGTTTGTTTTAACTCGGGATCTTGCAGGTAGCGGTTTGAGTGACAGCTGTGAGGTGATCCTGCTGGCCAATCAGCGCGCAGCTTTCGTGACACACAGTGGCGGCTGTGAGGTGATTGTGTTGACCAATCAGCGCGCAGTTCTCACCGTTCCGAGTGGCTCTAGTAAGGTGATCGTCTTGTCCAATCAGTGAGCCGCTTTTACTGACGTTCAACGTCTGCTGTTTTTAGCGTTTTGTATGTTGAAAGATTAATCACGTAGGCAACGTATTTAACTAATAAATTAAAATAAAAATGAAGCATGTACTTTATAATGATGCAGAGGGTTTTGAAAGAAAATAGCGGTAGCTTGTAAATTATGTATCACTGTAAATGTTAATTTTACACTGACTGAAAGACGTTAGAAGCTATATTAAAACATTA
Source organism: Cirrhinus mrigala (assembly GCA_036247105.1). NCBI lineage: Eukaryota > Metazoa > Chordata > Actinopteri > Cypriniformes > Cyprinidae > Cirrhinus > Cirrhinus mrigala. Next base: position 31,142,912 of record CM070026.1, on the reverse strand, counting down.
AATATATTTATTTTTTAATATTTTCAAGTCATATATTCATGAATTATATTCACCCCAGCTGACAAAGGATATTCTCACAACTTTCATTAGCGTTTTTTAAAAATTATATAAATGTAGGTCAAAATGTTCTTAAAGTAATGTTTATGGAACGTTCTTAAAATATTAAAAATAAATGTTTAAATGATGTTTGGTGAAAATAAAGTTAGCAGAACCCTGACAAATTCAACTTTATGCACATTTCAGATTTGTTATTTATAGCTTTAAATCTTTTAGACTCTTATCTTGTTCTGCAATAATTGAATAAATAGTCAGTCTCCAGACTGGAGAAGTGTTATTATGATAAATAAAAAGTCCCCCAAACCATTTCTATGCACCAGACAGAAAAACAAGTGCTGTGATGCCCTCATGTATCTGTGTTGAGAGGAACAGCATATAGACAGAGAGAGAAAGAGGAAACAGAGATTGGTTTCCTGAGGTTTTGAGTCATGCTACACTTCGCTCACGTGTTTGTGCTTTACTAACCCACAGTCTGATGGGTAAAACAGCCTGGTTGAATTGTGTTTTGACTCTGTTATGCACGTTTTTCCAGTCTGTCTGCCTTATTAATTTGCTTACACAGGGTTTTTGCGGGACTTCAAAAGGTTTTAAAATGTCTTAATTTGCCCTTCCTCAAATCAAGGCATAAACGGTCTTTAATCAGAGCAAAAATTCCTAAATTCATAGTCATGGCATTAAATGTTGCATGCACTGCAAAAAATGAATAGCATCCTCAGCATTTTTGTCTTGCTTTTTTAATATTTTAGTTTAATTTTTAGTAATTTTGTGTATTTTTATATTTTTTTTTATTTGTGTATAGTATTTTTGTAATGCCTATTTCATGTTTACTTTATTTCAAGTAACACTTTTTTATGAATTTAGTTTTAGTTAACTATAACAACTAAGAAATGAGAGTTGTGCAGCAATGTGCAGCAATGTTTACTCAAAGTGTGAGAACTTTTGAAATAGCTAAAATATAAGATATATTTTCAACTTATACTGTCACATACTTTTATTTGTGGTATTTTTGACCATTTACTACTAGGTGTGTCCAGAGTTAGACTGGTGATATAAACACCAAAACAAAACAAAGACAGGAGGTTACCCAGGACCAGCTGGACTTGATGGCTTCTTCTCTGCTCTGGAATTTTAGGTCACTTCCAGTTTCATTCTCATCTCTCTCTTCCTCCCTCTGCATGGCAACCACAGATCTTCTCAGAACCAGTTTAAATCTGATGCAGAGGTTTAAATAGGCAAATATTGCAGGAGGAAACAGCCGAGATTAGAAATAACTGCATATGATCAGAGAGCAGATCTGTTTCAGCATGTTTATGAGAGACAGAGACAGAGTCTTTCTATATTTACCTGCTACACTGAACTAAACTGTGTGTTTGTGGTAATGTGAGAGGGTCAAGTTCATGTGAGACCCTCAAGTTCACAGGCCAAGTACACACGTAAATTAAATTAACCATTCAGAGACACAAAAATCAGCTTAAAATGAATAAATAAAATGAAAACATACAAGTAAAAATAAACTTGAATATATATATATATATATATATATATATATATATATATATATATATATATATATATATATATATATTTTTTTTTTTATTAAGTGTACGTGTGTTAATCATTTCCCCCCCTAAAGTTTCAATTTAAATGTCATGATTTATTATTATTATTATTATTATTATTATTATTATTATTAATTATATTTAAAAATTAAGCTTAATATAATTATAGATAAAAAAAAAGTAGTAAGTTTTGTTTTTATATAGTGCATGTGTTAATAAAAAAGTTTTTATTCAGATTCTGAAATTTGAATGTCTTAAAAAATGTATAACAGATATTAAGCTTAATCAAATTATTATATACTACTGGTTATAATAAATAATAATCTTAACATAAAAACAGTAAAAATAAAAATATGTAATGAATTAATGAAGAACTACTTATGAGCATTTCCCATGTTGACTTATTTTATTTTATTTTTATTTTTTATTATTATTATTATTTTTTTTTTTTAAATCGGCTTTTATTTTGAAAGCATGCGCGCTTTTCGTCGCAGGATGCGTGTCTTTAATGTCTTGTAGTCCGTTTCCGGCGCGGTGGTGTTGTTGTTGTTGAGGCGCTATGGTTTGTCAGTGCGGCCTCGATCTTTTCCCGTGAGTTTTTGTCGCGTTCTGCGGGTTTCATGTTCCGCGCCGCCGAGATCAAGAGCTTCGGTAAAGCGGGAACCGGCTGGTATGTGTCTCATGTGCTATGCCGTTAGTTTGTTCAGAGCCGATTATGATGTGTTTGATGTGTGAATCTCTGACCCGATCACACTCACAATATACTACCATTGTATTAACATGTAGTTTACTTATATTTCACTATGGTATACTTTGAAATTATATACCACAGTACATGATTATTGTAAAAATTCGTTACCACCATTACCATGGTATTACCGCCCGGTACTATCTCTAGACCGTTTTACGAGTACCTCTATTTACTGTGGTAATACTGTGGTGTATTATTCAAAGACGGAGCTTGAAATAGTCAATCAATTGATTGATTATCCAGATTAACTATAAATCCAGCCCTTATAAAACAGTGTCATCGTATAATTACTAGTATTATGTATGGACACCGCCATTGAGAAGGTCAAACTATGGTAATACCATCTGATATCATTACCACCATTTGTGGAAACCTTATTACCTGAGAATGGCATATATATATCGACTTTAAAAATTCCTTGTCATGTAAAAACTGTAAATAACACAAAAAATTGTGATTTCTAGGCATTTAATTTAATTTTTTATTTTATTTTTTTTTACCTTATTAATTAAAATAAATAAATAACAGAAAACTCATTTAAAATAAAATAAATAATAGAAATGTCGTATAAATTAATAAACCAAATACATTTTAAAAATCATAAAAAATGTTTTTGCTGTTTCATTGGCTAGAAATTGCCCTGTTAATACAACCTCTTTTAAATGATATTTAATCATTTTTAAACAATCCTAATGAACATTGATTTTATTTATTTGTTTATTTAGTCATTTTTAACTTAACATTTCACTCATTCTGATCAAACATTTTGTGTGGATGAGGGACAAGCTGGTCCATGACCTGATGTTGGTCCCAAAAATTAATAAAATAAATTCATTAATAAATTATAGAAAAAATAAGAAAATAGAATTAAAAAAAAATAATTAAAAATAAATAATCGAAAAAAGCATTGTGTGACTATTATGTGACATGGTAATTCATTTAAAAAAAAAAATCCAGATTTTTTTTAAAGCAAATATACATTTCTGCTGTTTTGCTCTAAAATGTTTTATTGACTAGAAATTGCCTTGCTAGTATATCTCTGTTATATCTTAAAATTCTATATTCAGCCATTATGAACAAATTACTTTTTTCACCTAAATTTACTCATTGTGATCTGACACTTTTGGCGGACAGTGCTAAGAAACTATCCCATTAAAAAAAGCATAAATTTACTAGAAAAAGTTAATGTATACGTAATAGAAAAAAATTCTGAAAACCAATTAGAAAAATAATAAAAAGTTAGAAAAGTAACTAATAGAAAAACCATAGAAGTTAATGAGCCAAATAATTTTTTAAAATCATGAATTATTATTATTAAAAAAAAATAGTATATTGTCTAGAAATTGCTTTGTTAGTACAACCGCTGTTAAATTATATTAAATAATTTTTAAGCAATCATTATGAACATTGATTGATTTTTATTTTTTTATTTATTTATTTTTTTTTCTATTTTTTGTCATTTTTAACTTAATTTCACTCATTCTGATCAGACATTTTTGTGTGGACGAGGGACACTCATTATGAATAAATTAATTTTTTTCTCATTTGCTATTTCCTTTTCTAATTTTTCGGGTGGACGATGGACAAGCTGGTCCATGACCTGATGTTGGTCCCAAAAATGAATAAAATCAATTCATTATTAGTTAATTAGTTAAATAAATATTAGTTAAGAGAATTAGTTAAATAAATAATAGGGAAGTCATAAAAATTAATAAATAATTTTTTGGCAATTATGTGGCATGGCAATTATTTAAAAAAAATCATTAATAATGCATAAATTACTAGAAAATGTTAATGCATAAAATAGTAGGAAAAATAAAAAAAACAACAACAAAATAAATAATAGAAAAATCTTAGAAATTAATAGACCATTATGTGACATGGCAATTAATAAAAAAAAATGGATTGTTTTTTGTGCATTTACATGACTAGAAATTGTTCTAATAGGGTTTATTATTTAAAAATCTTCTCCAGTCATTCTGAAAATTTAATTTTCAAATTGATTTTCTTTCATTTGCTCATTCATTTTCTTTTTTTTCACCTAATTTCACTCCATTTTGATCAGGCACTTTTGATGGACAATGAATAAGCTGGTCCATGCCCTGTTGACATTAATAATGCATTATTTACTAGAAATTGTTAATGCATAAATAATAGAAAAAGTTTGAAAACCAATAGAATAAATAATAGAAAAAACATACAAATTTTTAAAAAATAAATAATAGAAAATGGCAATGAGATGGAATTTTTTTGTGGATGTACTAGAAATTGCTCGGTCTCAATTAAATTAGATTTGAAAATTGTAATCCAGTCATTATGAACAAATAGATTTTCTTTCTCATTTGCGTTCTTATTTTCTCTGTTTTCACGTGATTATACTCATTCTGATCAGGCACTTTCGGCGGACGATGGACGAGCTGGTCCATGACCTGGTGTCGGCTCTGGAGGAGAGTTCAGAACAAGCCCGTGGAGGGTTTGGAGACGGGGGAGATCACGCCCTGGCCGTCGGTTGCCTGCTGAAACGCCAGGCCCGCAAGCGTCGTGGCCGTAAACGTCGTTCCGATAATCCTCACCCGCCGTGGGACACCTGTCACCTGAGCGAAGGCTCCGAATCCAGCCTAGAGGAGCAGAAAGACTACCGTTCATCCACGGCAGCGGGGGGCGCTCACACCCGCGACAACAACAGCGACTCTGATGAGCAGCTGGGCGCGAAGCGGCGTACGCCTCTCACCGACTCCAGCCGGGGGAAGAGACCGCTGTGGCTGGATGACTTGAGCGGAGCGGACGTTTTGGGAACGCGCAGTTTGCGGAGGCGTCGGAAAGTCAAGCGCATGGCTGTGGACCCGCCACTAGATGTCGCCACCATGCTGGCGCCGCCGTCCAGAACGCCAACGGTGGGTGGCAGCAGGGAGGCGGGGTTTAGTCCGGAGGCCAAAGGAAGCGACGCGAACAAAAACAGGGTGAAGAAGAGGAAATTCACGGCGCAGAGACTCGCACAGGACGCGGCGGACGAAGGCGTGGTGGTGGAGAGCGAAGAGGCGGGACAAGCGGCCAAAGATAAGATGGACTTTGAGGAGCAGAAAGGCTCAGATGAGGAGATGAGTGACAGGTGGTTAGTGTTCTTCTCTCCTGTCTAGTTCCTCTTCTTCCTGTTTCTCTGTCCTTCAGAACAACATCTGGCAATATGCTAAAAAAGGGGCATTTTTTGCTTTTCTTCTAGTTCTTAGACTATTTTCCTCTGTCCTCCAAACACATTATATGGATCAGGACTGGAAATCTAGTTTTGTAGATCTTTTCTATACCAGAAACATTATTGTTAATATTCTTGATTTAAACCACTGACTATAATTATAGCAGCACACATCAGCATAGCAAATTCATATGGGTGGATCTAATTAAACTGGTGAAGAACAGGTCAAACCAGGTCATATTTCAACCCAAATGAAAATAAGGCAATTCAGTTTTGCATGACAACATTATTTTTATGATCTGTCTTTTTTTTTCTCTCTTCTTTTTTGCATGCAACCCCAATACTAATTATCATGTTGCAAAAAAAGCATAAATTATCATTTAAGTTATATATCATGGCCATCTTTCTAATGCCTTAAATTAGATTATTATAAATTTAAGTAAGTGATTTTAATTAGAATACTAAAATAAAAGTTTTTCTTTAATACTTATTTTTAATTTACAGTGAAATATTATAACAGTAATAGTTCTTATTTTGTTCTTAGTAACTTTTGTATTTTTTATTATAAATGTTTATAATTATTACAACTATTATTATTAATTTGTAGCCATATTGATAGTAATAGTTTCAAATGTAAATTCAAATAAATCATTTTGTTACGCTAATATTCTGTTGCAATACTGAATATTAGATTAAGTATTACAGATTCAGTATTACAGTAAAATATTAGTTTAATAAATATTATTTAAATTATATTAAAGTATAATTTAATATAATTTAAAATATAAAATATAATTATTAATTAAAATAACAATTTTATTTTTTATTATTTTATTTTAGTATTTCATTTAAATCACCATTGAAAAATCTGCATATATATATGTGTGTGTATATATATATAACATTTTATTTATTATTTTATTATATTTATTATTTTAAATTATTTAAATTTTAAATTATTTAAATAAGAAACACAATGTGAAAGAATTAAAAAAAAAATAGTTTTTTTTTTAGTAGTATTTGGATGCAATACAATGCTAAAAATAAAATAAAATAAATTAAAACAATTACTTTTATTACACTAATATTCTATCCTAATACTGAATATTATATTAAGTATTACAGATTCAGTATTACAGTAAAATATTAGTTTAAAAAATATTATTTAAATTATATTAAAGTATAATTTAATATAATTTAAAATATAAAATATTATTATTAATAAAAATAAGAATTACTTTTTCTTTTAGATTACTTTTAGTATTTTAATTCATAAGAATCGTCATTGAGAAATCTGTTTTTATATATATATATATATATATATATATATATATATATATATATATATATATATATATATATATATATATTTTAATTTATTAGAAATACCAATGACAAATAATAATGAAATAATAAAATAACCAAATACTGTTTTTTTTATTTTTTTTTAAAAATAAGTATTTGAATGCAGTACAATGATGAAAATTTGAGGGGAAATGTGCTTAAGTGTTGGGAAGTTAGTCACAATGCTAACAGTCTTAATGGTTTTAAAAATAGGGCTTCACATGTTTATTCAAAATATATTTTCTTTCTGAAATTCACCCTTTTATTTCCTACAAATGGCTTAAAACGTGTAATGTGTGTGATTACAGTGAGACAAGCAGCGTGAGTAACAGCAGTGATGGGGGTCTGTACACCAACGACGAGGGAAGGCAAGGTGTGTGTATTCATATGTTTTCTTAAGCACCATTTATCATGTATAAAATGAACAACACATGTTTGAGTGTTGCATGTGGTGTTTCAGGTGACGATGAGCAGAGCGATTGGTTCTATGAGGGCGAGCCAGGCGGGGCTTGTGGAATTGCAGGTGTGGTGCCGTGGTGGGAGAGAGACTCTAACGAACTGGACCTCAACGACCCCGTGTTCAACAGCATCCTGACCGGAGCGTTCCCGTTAATGTCACAGGGATCTCAAAGAGGTGAGTGTGTTCAGAGTCAGACACAACCTTTAGCTCTGGAGTTGTAGTTCTTGTGTTTGTCCACCAGAGGACAGGGCTGTACAAACCATTAGAGAGAGCAGTAATGTTTGTTAGAAACAGACCATATCCTTGTTTTTAAGTAAAATTATATTTTTATTTAATAATAATAATAATAATAATAATAATAGTTATTATTATTATTATTAAAAATTATGAATAATATGTTACAAATGATTCTTTAATGCTGATTTTTTTTTTTACAGTGTAATATTACAATAGTAATATTCCTTATTTTGTTTTTATTTAGTAATTTTTTTATTTAGTTATACTACTACTAATAATACCATTAATAATGATAATAATAATAATTATTATTATTATTAATCATAATATAAAAATTTTATTGTAATATTCTTTTTTTTTTTATTTCAGTGAAATATCACAATAGTAAATGTCTTGTTATTAAAAAAATATACTTTTTTACTTTTTATACTATAGTGAAATATTACAATAGTAATTTTTATTTTAGTTTTAAGCAACAGTTATTTTTATTTAATTTAGTAATTATTATTATTAATTTTAATTATGGAAAATATAAGTTAATTGTTTCTTTAATGCTGACATTTTTATTTTACAGTTGTTTTTATTTAGTAACTTTTATTTTTATTTAGTAATACTACTAATCATAATACCATTATTATAATAATTATTATTAATAATAATAATAATAATACAAATATAAAAATTGCTACATTTTTCTTTAATACTAATTTTTTTTTACTTGTATTGAAATATTACAATAGTAAAATCTTAGTTTGTTAGTTACTTATTTAGTAACTTTTTTTTTTGTAACATTTTTTTATTTTGTAACAGTTTTTATCGGAAATCGCAATGTTCAAAATTTAAAATATCCATGTTCTGAGGTGGTCTGTTAAACCTGGAGAAATGTATTTCTGTTCATTTGAAGCATGGGTGTTAATATTTAGGACTTGTTTTTAACAAAGTCATGTTTTTCAGGGTTTCAAGCACGGCTCGCACGGCAGGCCTGTCTTCAGCAATCGCAGGTATGTGCGCTTGTCTAAAATATGAACTTAATGTTTAATATTCATGTATATGTGATGTTAATTCTCTTTCCCAATAGGGAACCTCTCAAGGAATTCCTGATAGATTACCCAGATTATCCCAGGATCATCATGAGTAAGTTTTGAATGGCTCAAAGATTTTTGACAGCTCAACATAGCGACTTGCTTTATGATTGTTAGTTTTAGTGTTTTTATGCTGACTTTCTGATTAACTTGACTAATATGATTTTTTCCTAATGCAGCCATCTTTTTTTATATATATAAAATATATTAACAAATATAAAATGTGTAATCAAAAAAATGTAATAAAGTATATTTTATAATTTTTTTTTTAAAAGTCTAATTTATAAAGTATTTCATTTGCTGTATTACCTAAATAAAATAGATATTATTATATAATGATTTTTGTTTACTTAATTTATCATTTAAATTACATTCATTAAATAAATAAAATAAATAATTTTAATTTAATGATTATTTAATGAGTAATACATTTTTACTGTTATTTATAATATTTACTCATGCTGTGATATAATATTTTTGTAATATATTCTCTGTCCGTAACTAATATTAGGCTTATTTTAAGAGTTTGTTTGTCCTATTCTGCAGCTCATGGTTCAGCTCTGGGGCCAGAAGAGACCAAGTAAGATGTGCTTACATAAATCCAACCTTGATTTACTGTATGCTGAGTTTGAGGCATGCATGCATGCATGCATGCATGTAATAAATCATGTATGATTATAATGCGTGGTGTGTGACATTTTACATGTGCATATATGTGCAGTTGCTTTGGGATTCTCGCAGCGACAGAAGCCACAGGAAAAGCTGCTCTTTAAAGACTGCCAGCCGGTAATAATATATAATAATATGTATATTAAAAGTAATACTAAACTCCATTTACATAGCCATTTTTCCTGCAGTAGCTAAACACGAGCCTCAAAATGGCTAAGATTAGCTCTTCTAATTTCAAAATATGTAACTTTAGCATATTTATCTAATAAATAAATATCTTCAACTCTCCCTGTCTCTTTATAGACAAACTAGTGGTCATCTTGGCTCTTTGTGTACTGGAGATATAAAGAGACGGCGAAAAGCTGCACCTGTGGGAGCCCCGTCATCCTCAGGTAACACACACACATTTACCATCACAGCTGTTGGATGATCTGAAATGTTTCTGTAAACTGACGTCTGATCCACATTCTGAATAATAAATGTAAACTGTGCCGTCGTCTTTAACACAAACGCTTCATGGAAACGTGAGCCGTGTGTCCAGCTAATTCTTAGCTTCATCAGGAAACGGTAAACTCAGTGGCGGTTATGTGACGGGATTGGCAGCTGAGCGGGCAGATCAGAGCTGATCTCATTTCCTCATTAAAGAACATCATTTCCTGCCGTGATCTGTGACGCAGAGCAGACACCCGTGACCCCCAGGGGTCAGAGGTCGCAGAGCTGAGATTACCAATTTCCCAGAAACTCGTTAGAGTTTATGAGGTGCAAGAACTGTGACAAGTAACATCAGGAAATACAACTGAGGAAAGCAGTCTCCAATGAAGTTAGGAGATTTTCAATGCAGCCATGTTCAGAAACACTGATTTGCATACTAACACTTTACAGTAAGGTTCTGTTTTGGATGCCATGAACTGAAAATAGACAATGTTTTGGTCACTTTTTTTTTCACTTATGTATTTACATAAATCATTGCAGTGTCATTCTCATAAAATACTTGTGCTTGCTGTGTCACTGTTTTTTAAAGATGCTGAAAATTAATTAATAGAGGAGCACGGGGCACAACCTAACACTTTTTGACTTTCTCAGTTTGTGTAAATCCACATGTGGCTCTGAGTATAATTTTTTTTATCCACATTAATTTCACACTACTATTACAAATATGTCACGTTGTTTCATAATTACAGCGTATACTTCTTTCATTATTTACCTCAAAAGAATGGAAGTGTAATGTGACAACATGCCCCATAGGTGGGGTACATTGTAACATGACCATATGACAGCTTAAAATGTTATCTGATCTAATGACAAAAAAACATACAAAATATACACATTTTACTCAGAAATTGCTAGTAAATTTCACAAATAATTATAAAGAATCAGCAAGTAACTATGGAAGCCGTTTTGGCCACTGAATAAAAAAAAAAAAAAAAAAAGTAATTGCGACTTTTGATCTCACAATTTGTTTTTTCTTGTAATAGAGAGTTTACGTCTCACATTTGACTTTTTTCTCGGAATTATGAGATGTAAACTCGCAATTTTAAGAAATAAAGTCTGAATTGCAGGACAAACTCGCAGTTGCGAGTCATAAAGTCAAAATTGGAAATTATAAACTTGCAAATCTAGCTTTTTTTCTCAGAATTGCGTGATATAAGCTCAAAGTCAGAATTGCAAGACAAACTCACAATTCTGAGAAATAAAGTCAGAATTATAATATAAACTCACAGCTCTGACTTTTTTCCTCAGAATTGCAAGTTTATTTCTCTGAATTCTGACTTTTTATAATGCGATTGCGAGTTAATGCAGATTTTTGTGAGATATAAACTTGCAATTCTGAGAACATCTTAGTCTTTTATGCCCCCAAAATTGGACTTTACACCTCGCAATTGTGAGTTAATGTCACAATTCTAAGAAAAAAATTCTGCAATTATAAGTTTATATCACACAGTTCTGAGAAAAAGTCTGAATTGTAAGTTTATATCATGCAATTCTGACTTTTCACCTGGCAATTGTCGAAAAGTCAGAATTGTGTGAAAAAAGTCAGAATTGCAAGATTGTGAGTTTTTATCTTGCAGTTCTGACTTTATTTCTTGCAATTATGAGGTTATATCATGCAAAAAAAGTCAGAATTGTAAGATATAACATTTGTGAGAAAAAAGAATTGCGAATTTTTATCTTGCAATTGTGAGTTTATATTACGCAGTTCTGACTTTATGCCTTGCAATTACGAGTTTGTCACAATTCTGAGAAAAAAAGTCAGAATTGCGTGGAAAAAAGTAAGGATTGTGAGTTTTTATCTTGCAATTCTGACTATTTCTTGCAATTATGAGTTTATATCTTGCAATTCTGAGAAAAAAGTCTGAATTGTGAGACAAAAACTCGCAATTCTGACCTTTTTTCTTGCAAATGCAAGTTTTATCTCGCAATTCTGACATTTTTTTCTTAGAATTGTGACATTATTGCGCAATTGGGAGGTGTAAAGTCCAATTTTGGGGGCATAAAAGACTAACATATAATGCAATTCTGAGAAAAAAGTCAGAATTGTGAAAAAAAGGTTGCAATAATCTTTTTTTATATATATATATTATTCTCAGTGGCAGAAATGGGCTTCCATAAGTAATACATTGAATTAATTGTGAAGTGTTACAATTTGCATTAATTTAACATCGACATGAAGTAAAAAATAAAAACTTAATTTAAAAATAAAATTAAATAAATTTTAAATAAAATTCTCAGAAGTCCACTATGGAAAAGAACACATTCAAGATGTAAATGTGCTCAGTTCTCATGAAAGTTGCATTACAAAAATGAATGAAAAATGAATTAATGGTCTTTTTTTAAATACATAAATAAGCTTTCCATTGATGTATGGTTTGTTAGAATAGGACAATATTTGGCCAAGATACAACTATTTGAAAATCTGGAATCTGAGAGTGCAAAAAAATCAAAATATTGAGAAAATCACCTTTAAATTTGTCCTAATGAAGATCTTAGCAATGCATATTACTAATCAAAAAGTTTTGATATTTATGGTAGGAAATTTACAAAATATCTTCATGGAACATGATCTTTACTTAATATGCTAATGATTTTTGGCATAAAAGAAAAATCTGTCATTTTGACTCATACAATGTGTTTTTGGCTATTGCTACAAATATAACCGTGCTACTTAAGACTGGTTTTGTGGTCCAGGGTCACAATTGTGTGTGTGTGTGTGTGTGTGTGAGAGTTTTATGGGTTTTTAAATGCATTTCATGCTTTGATGCGGATCTAAGTTCATCTTAAGATCTTACTTAAGGACTCTTTCAACCCATTAAGTGCATTACAAGAATCAATGAGCTTTGCGGTTTAATGCAGATTATCTCTTTCTCTCCATCCGTCTATCTCCTCCTCTCTCTCTCTCTCTCTCTCTCTCTCTCTCTCTCAGGTGTGGTGGGTGAGGGTGCTGCTCCTGTCCCAGACTCAAATGTGGGGAACCGTATGCTGCAGAGCATGGGCTGGACCCCAGGGTCAGGCCTGGGCCCCGAGGGCAGAGGCATCACAGAGCCCATTCGTGCATGTCAGAGGCCGAAGGGAGCCGGATTGGGCTTCAACTGAGCTCGAGCCGAGAACAGAGAGAGCAACTCAAGCAGAGAAGGCGACCTGGGTCCGCGGGCCGTCTTTCCCTCCGTTAACCTCATTGTTAACGGCAGCCAGCCAGCAGAGGGCAGCACTGAGGTCATAGAGATGTAGGAAAACATGATGGATGGAATGAAAGGAAATAGGACACCTGCACTGGCCCAGACATGGACTGACTGTAGAGCTGCCTCACTGCCGCCACACACATACACTGACACGCACACCGACTCATTTCAACACAACCGTTAAAACAAAGGATTTCAATTAACTCCAGAAAAAAACATTAGTCACCAAAAAAATTCACCAATTTGTAATGAACATTTTTCTGACAGTATAGAATGCATTTAAGAAAATATTTAACTGCAAAAATTATAGGAAAAACAAATAAGAAATTATATTTTCCATAACAAAAATGAAGCCTGTTTATAGGACCGTTAAGATTTTGGGCTTTGTGATGATATTTTCATGTTAATTAAGCACATTTCCCTCAACATTCTTGTTAAAACAAAACAAAAAAATCTTTATTTTTTTCACATTGCACAAGCAAAATCAATAATGATACTAAAAACAGACTTCATTTTCTTAATGCAAAATATGATTTATTATATTATTATTTTGATATTGATTTTTCACTCAGTAGTTCAACACCCTACAGAAGTATTTTAATGAGCCTGTCGGTCGTTATCAGTGATGTTAATTACAAACCAACAGCCAAACCTCAGCGCTCAGCGAATACCAGCGGAAATTAGTCAGATCTTTAATTAATTTGTTTTTCAAAAATAATTTAAATACACTACCATTTAAAAGTTTTTGAACAGTAAGATTTTTAATGTTTTTTTTTTTAAAGAAGCCTCTTCTGCTCACCAAGCCTGTATTTATTTGATCCAAAGAACAGCACAAACAGTAAAAATATGAAATATTTTTAGTATTTAAAATAACTGTTTTTTATATAAATATATTTTAAAATGTAATTTATTCCTGTGATTTCAAAGCTGAATTTTTAACATCACTACTCCAGTCATGTGATCCTTCAGAAATCATTCTAACATTCTGATATACTGTTAAAGAAACATTTTTTTTATTATCAATATTTAATACAGTTTAGTACTTTTTTTAGTACTTTAGTACTCTTTCTTTTTTTTTTTTTTTTTTTTTTTCCTCAGGATTCTTTGATGAATAGAAAGATCCAAAGATCAGTATTTATACACTATACCATTCAAAATCTTTAAGTCAGTATAATTTTTTTTCATTTTGGAAAGCAATTATATAAATTAATACTTTTATTTAGCCAAAGAAAAAATTCTACTCAACTGTTTTCAACAAAATAATGATAATAATAATAATAATAATAATAAAACATTTTTGAGCAGCAAATCAGAATATTACAGTGATTTCTGATGGATCATGTGACTGGAGTAATGGTGCTAAAAATTCAGCTTTGAAATCACAGGAATAAATTACATTTTAAAATATATTCAAATAGAAAGCAGTTATTTTAAACAATAAAAATATTTCAAAATGTTACTGTTTTGTCATACTTTGACTCAAATAAATACAGGCTTGGTGAGCAGAAGAGACTTCTTTGAAAATCTTACTGTTCAAAAACTTTTGACTGGGGTTGTATTTCCACCAGTGTGTTTTAGCAGATTAGATCGGTCCAAATTATCGTCTGTCTCCTGTATTCATTTGATATTTGTATACCTGATGTCGATGATATCATTTGTTTTTTAGTCTGTATTTTTTTTCTTTTTTAGCAAATGAAATTTTTTTTCATTTAACTTAACTTTTTTTTACATTTTTGGAACCTGTTTTTTGACGTTTGTGCAAATATCATGCACTAATAATGAATGTCAATACCTCAGCCAATCACGTGCTCATGAAAACCGCATGGATGAAATACTGTTCTTTTACGTGACTCGACACGCGCACATTTTAATGATGATATATGAGGGTTTGGGGTCCATTCTGTTTATTTCCAGCGCGTATGATTTGAAATTCAGCGAAAGGCGTGTATTTCTCAGCAGAGTTTGAGTAATGAATAGGATTAATTGACTGAATTGGCTTAGTTGAGATGGAATTAACTGTTCGAGGAGGCGACACACTTACTACTGACGACTGTCATTTCTGGTCGTCACGAGGTGAAGATTACGCCATTGTTGGGTAAACACTTCAATGCTTCTTACGAACAATCCCAGATGATTGGAGATGCCATTATCTCGGCAGAGCGTTTGGGAATCCGGTTGCTGAGACAGGAAGATGTGACATCACTTCCTCTCTGGTGTTTGAGCAGAGCTGTACTACTTTGAATGAAGATAAGTGTTTTTATTTGTTATTGGGAACACGTTGTATTTTTAACGATGTTTGGACTCAGAATGAACGGTTGTTGAGCGAGGAGCATGTCCGGTTCGTCTCTTCCTGTGATCTGTACCACATGCCAAACTCACAAACATGCCACATTTGTTTACATTGGTCTTTTTGTCGTTTTTTTGCCAATTTGCATATTAGGAACAGGGGTGATATGGTCTCTGTGTGTTCTGAAGTCAAAGTGACGTATTGTTCATATACTGTAGATCAGTATTAAAGCGTTCTCTGCTCAAGGTTGAATCTTTGAGTCTTTCCCATGATCCTCTATCAGATTACATTTTACAGCAGGTTTATTATAGTTGACTTAAAATAAAGCCATAAAGAAAAGAATAAAATAAAATAGATTAAATAAAATAAAGTGTAACGGAAACAAATTATGTCTCAGGTTTTTAATATTATTTTATTGCCAAGGTAACATTTCTCGTTTTCATATAATTTACCTCATGTAGTAAAATAACTAAAACTAAAATGTATAAACTTCTAAAATTTAAAAATACAATTTATAAAAACTATATTGACTCATTTAAAAAAAATAAATTATATATGATTTTAAAGTTTTAGGAATTTGTATTGTTTTTGCCATTTTTATTTTTTAAATGTCAACATTTCTTGTTTTCAACTTCATGTACTGAAATAACAAACTAAAATTTATAAACTAAAATTTATAAAAACTACTGACACAAACTGACATAAATTGTATGTTTTTAAAGGTTTAGTAATTTATATTGTGTTTTTGACATTTTTATTTTTAAAATGCGTACATGAATGTCAAAACTATATTGACATTTAAAAAACTAAAATATATGATTTTAATTAAATATTTAGTAATTAATATTGTTTTTTTATATTTTATTTTTATTTATTTATTTATTTATTTTTTTTTACGTTTCTTAAGTATTCATTAAGTTTAATTATTACATTTAAAAAATAATTTTTTAAAATAATTTTTTAATTATTTCAAAAGCATGTTTTGCAGAAGTCTTTAAGATGTTTGTTCCCCCCAATTATTTCAATTGAAAGAGCAGCTTGGACGTTCTGTCAAACATCTACTTTGTTGTTCCAACGCAAGAAAGTCAGTCCTATGGGTTTACAAGACCACAAGGGTGAGTAGATGAACAACTTTATTAAGGGAAAACTCAATTATCACATTGATTGTTTTCAGGGATGTGTTTTACGGTAATTATTTCATATTCTGTGTGTGTTTGTTGCAATGACTATCAGTGGACAGATCAATACTCATATACTCTAATCAGTTCAGCTGATCTGGAGAGTAATTATAACAGTGCAATCTAGCAGAAAATTATACCAACAGACTTGACGACTTTCTGTTCTGCTTAGCAGCTGATATGTTGAAGATTTATTCAAAGCGTCCAGAGTCAGTGTGAACAACGGAATCCTGATTAGTTCTAAAATAGAATGCAGTCAGTGCTACAAATTTAAATAACAAAATGACCAAAATCTTCTTGGTTGTCAAACATTTAAGGAATGTTCCATTTTTTTTTAAATTAGACACGTGCAAAATATGGGATGTGAATGCATTTAAGATACAGTTCAAAAGTTTACATACACCTTTCAGAATCTGCAAAATGTTAATTGAACAGAATGTTTACATTTTTCTTATTTTGCCTAAATATCATGTTTTTTTCATTCAGTACTGCCCTTCAGAATATACTTACATGTTTCCCAGAAGACAAAATAAGTTAAATTTACCCTTATCTTTAAATTGCAAAGGTTTTCACACCCCGGCTCTTAATGCATTTGTGACCCTGGACCACAAAACCAGTCTTAAGTCGCTGGGGTATATTTGTAGCAATAGCCAAAAATACACTGTATGGGTCAAAATTATTATTTTTTTAATGCCAAAAATCATTAGGATATTAAGATCATGTTTCATGAAGATATTTTGTAAAATTCCTACCGTAAATACATCAAAACTTAATTTTTGATTAGTAGTATGCATTAAGAACTTTATTTGGACAACACTTAAAGGTGATTTTCTCAATATTTTGATTTTTTTGCACCCTCAGATTCTAGATATTGAAATTGTTGTATCTTGGCCAAATATTTTCCTGTCTTAACAAACCATACATCAATTGAAAGCTTATTTATTCGGCTTTCAGATTATGTATAAATCTTAATTTCCAAAATTTGACCCTTATGACTGGTTTTGTGGTCCAGGGTCACATTTGGTTTCCATCTGGAGCATCAGTGAGCGTTAAACCTTCTGTAATAGTTGCATATGAGTCCCTCATTTGTCCTCAGTGTGTAAAGATGGATCTCAAAACTATACAGTCATTGCTGGAAAGGGTTCAAATACACAAAAATGCTGAAAAACCAAAGAATTTAAAGAACAGCAGTTTAACTGTTCAGGACAAACAAGGGACTCATGAACAACTATCACTAAAAACACAGCTGTGGATCATTCAGGTAAAAACACAGTATTAAGAATCAAGCATATGTAAACTTTTGAACAGGGTCTTTTTTTATATAAATTCAACTATTGTTTTCTGTTGTGGACTATATGCAAATGTATTTTATGTGCAATATCTTATTCAGGTCAGTACTAAATAAAAAAAATAACATGCATTTTGTATGATCTCTCTTATTTTGGTAAAATAATTAACATTTTGCAGATTCTGCAAGGTGTATGTAAACTTCTGACCTCAACTATATATTATTAAGATATATTTTTTTTTATTTTAATTAATCGGCTATCAGTTCAACAGACTGTGACTGTTTTTTACACAAGTGCATAAGATGGATGGAAAAATCCCTAGAAAGTACTAAAGAAAAAAAAGTTTTTTAAGTTTTAGTCCAATGTGCTAACATTAACCAGCATTTTCAGGAAAAATAAAGTCCTCTCCAGATCAAAGTGAACAGAACTCAACATAAGGGATAAAAAGCTGTGTCATCATCTGTCTCTGTGTCTCCCAGACGTGCGTGAGACAAACGAGATGAGAATCGTCTCAGTCAGAGGAAATCCAGCATGTAATCCTGCTCAGCTCATCACTTTGAGACCTGAGTTACGTAACGCTCAGCACACAGGTAACGACTGTCACAGATACTCACACAAATTCACAACACAAGTTGTGGTTGAATAGGAAGATGAGAGAAAATGTGACAGTAAAGTACAGTACGTTCACTAACCCCCTGATGCTTGTTGCACAAAACTAAAAAGCACTTTTTCATCTCTGTAATGCACCATCATAAAATGTTTTAAAAGACACCAGCAGTGAATGCAATGGAGATATTTGCTCTTTGTCAAATATTTCACCTGATGTTATGAACTGAGTTCTGTCATGCAGTGGTCAGACCTGTCTGTCTGATCTGGGTGTAGTTGTGATCAGGAGGATGTTTAATGAGGAGCGTTTCCTGCTGTGAAGTCTGCACTGACAATGATGATGGTGAGAGAGTTGCAGAATCGAGCAAATGTCAGACTGAGACGCAGAAAGCGTTGAGATCTCCTTTTGTTTTTCAGCTCAGCGTGTGTTTGCTCTCGCCACATGAGTGGACAGAGGCTTTTCTGGATAATACCACTTAAAATACTGTCTGTTTACCTCCTGCATAATGGAGGCTTTCTCTGTTCAAACACAAAGATACACTTGATCTCGCATAAACACCTTATTGTTTCTTAGAAGTTTGCTGAGCATTAAGCTAATTACCTGTACAGGAGATGATAGAAAATGCTTTGTTTTAAACAATTTTGAAAACAAGAATTGCAATGTTTATAGTGAAAATTCTTATGTAGTCTTCAGATTTGTGTTCATACAGCACTTTTTGGTATTTTATGTACACTACCAGTCAAAAGTTTTTGAACAATGAGATTTTTAATGTTTTTTTTTTTTTTAATGAATTCTCTTCTGCTCAGAAAGCCTGCATTTATTTGATTCAAAGTACAGCAAAGAGAGTAAAATTTTGAAATATTTTTAGTATTTCAAATAACTCTTTTCTATTTGTATATATTTAAAAATGTAATTTATTCCTGTGATCAAAGTTGAATTTTAAGCATCATTACTCCAGTCTTCAGTGTCACATGATCCTTCAGAAATCATTCTAATATTCTGATTTGCTGTTCAAGAAACATTTTTTATTATTAATATTAATATTTAAAACATTTGAGTACATTTTTCAGGATTCTTTGCTGAATAGAAAGATCCAAAGATCAGCATTTATCTGAAATAAAAAGCTTTTGTAACACTATACCATTCAAAAGCTTGGAGTCAGTATAATTTTTTAATATTTTTTTATATACTTTTTATAGAAAATAATACTTTTATTTAGGAAGGATGCTTTAAAATGATCAAATGTGATGATAAAGACATTTATAATGTTATAAAAGATTTCTATTTCAGATAAATGCTGTTCTTTCTGAACTTTCTATTCATCAAAGAAAACTGAAAAAAAAACTCAACTTTTTTGACAATAATAATAATAATAATAATAAATGTTTTTGTGCAGCAAATCAAAATATTAGAATGATTTCGGATGGATCATGTGACTGGAGTAATGATCCTAAAATTAAGCTTTAAAATCGCAGGAATAAATTACATTTTAAAATATATTCACATAGAAAATAGTTATTTTAAATAGTAAAATTATTTCACATTTTTGATTATTTATTATTTCACATAAATGCAGGCTTGGTGAGCAGAATAGACTATTTATTTATTTATTTATTTTTTAAAACATTAAAAATCTTACCGTTCAAAAACTTTTGACTGGTAGTGTAAGTCACATCACTTACCATGGTAGTACCATGGTTTGATTGGAAGTGCCCTGAAGTACAATGTAAATACCATGTCTACATGATGCGTAGTGTTTATCAAAGTACCATTTTATTACCATTTGATACTGTCAATGTACTATGTACGTAGTGGAAGCTGCTTAGAAAGTAAAACACTTTCTTCTCTGAGAAAAGCGCATTCAAATTTCAGTACTGACCTTAAAATATCGCGTGTGCTATAAACCGTTTTAATTTTGTCGTGTTCCTTCTTAGAAAAGATTCATTTCACTCTCAAACTGAAGCGCCATCTTCTGCGCTCACCTGCGCTAAGCATATTAATATTCATTAGACCGCACTCCCATTGGTCGATCATCTGCTGACGTTAGCATTAAGGCGGAAACAACGTGAAACGCATGTTTAATATTCATAAGCAGCCCTATCGGGTTTTTAGCGGTTGCGCTGCAGTAGCAGAAACGCAGTAAGGAGAAACAGACGAGCGTTATTACAATAAAACATTACCGACGAAATAAGTGAGAAAATTTGTGTCTTTAACAGGAGTTTCCTCAGGTTATGGTTTCATTTTCAGCTGTCTAATGGATCTAGTGCAGTTTTATCACCCGGAGTCTTTTTCCTTCCCCTCTGAACAGAACAAGTAAGTAACTTTATTGATTTATTAACTTTATATGGGCATATTTGTGTTTTTATATCTATATAAAACCTCATTTTTAGATATTTTTATCATTTGGTTTGCTGGAACTTTGTTATATAGGTCTTCATAAAAGATGTAATCATAGTTTCCCCTTTGCCATAATTAAATATGGGATATACAAGTTCATATAGTAAAAAAATAAACAAGAAATGGCTATTTTCTTGCTCTGATTAAAAGAGATCCCATATTCATTTATAATATGTATTTTGGTGGAAACTATGCTTACTATGTTAGATTTTTGTGAGGCACACTTACAGTAACAGTGAGTATCTCGATTTATATTTGATTTATTTTAATGATTTATTGTGATAATAAGAGAAATAAATGCATGTTGGAATGTGATAGAGAGTAAAACTTCATGTACGTGTGCTCATGAAAGATTGTCCAGTTATAATTTTGACTATAAAAGATAAAATAGTATGGAATGAATATGTTTGTTCCATAATCAGCAACTTATTATTAATAATAATATACATTTTAGTTGCACATTCCACTTGGAAACTGTCCATCATCAGACTTTATTTTAGAGAATCATGTTAAAAGTTTCCATTTAGAACTAAAATAATAAAATAAGAGATCCTGTTTAAGTTCCACAATGACTTATTATTCTTTAGGCATGGTTTCTGGGTTCTTTATGATGTTTATGTAAGTTTTTTTTTTTTAGGAAAGCATCATGCTTTAAGGACCCAGAAACCAATATGTTGATCGTAATACCATCAACTATTGATCAACTTTAATTTCAACCTTCATTCAAAAGAATTAAGTCAATTAACTCCTTATTTTAAAAATCATAGATATAATCCTGCTGTATATTTACATAAGAAATGAGGCAGAGCGCTTTAATAAGCACACGTTTTGGCAGCGTTCACCAAGTGTCTTACAGCAATAGGATTTGAGATGTGTGATGGAGTCACAGGTAATTCCTCTGGATCCCAGACAAAAACCCTGATGGGCTTTAGAATCACGTTACTGGCTGCTGTGTGTGAGATGGAGTGATAAAACAGGTGTGTTCAGGTGCTGTGTGTGCTGTAAACATTACATCTGACATAGTGGGAAATATAGTTGTGCTGATATAAAAGAAAAGCACTAATTTGCTGTCCTGTCAGATTGGAGCTTATTTAAGGGATCCATGTGCTGTGAAACAAATCCTGGTGAATTTATAGTAAAATGGTTTGCGGTTTATCAAAATTGCCTTTCCATGAACCATGGCTAATGAAAATACAAACATTATAAACATAAACAAGTTGTAGAATGTGCACAGCGTGACCTGCACAAGGACAAAACGTCATCAGGGTGATACACGTGATGTTAAAATAATGCTTTTACAGCTATTAGTTTTAATGCTGTTTAAACATTAAACAAACCTGCATTACTGTTCAAGAATTTGGGGTTGGTACATTTTTAAAATGATGCTGAAAAGTGTTTTATGCTCACCAGGTATAGTTAAACAGTAATAATTGTGAAATATTTTTACAGTTTTAAATAACTATGTTTTGTTAGAATATATTGTAAGATGTAATTTATTTCCTGTGATGCAAAGCTGAATTTTCATCATCATTACTCCAGTCTTCAGTGTCACGTGATCCTTCAGAAATCATTCTAATATGCTGATTTGCTGAATCAAATATCTATATTTTCTGGTCAATTTAATTAAGTGTCCAAAAATAAATAAATAAATAAATAAATGCAAATAATTTGCAAATTTGCTAGATAGATTAATTAAAGTTTTTATATTTTTATCATTATAAAAGTCTAAAGTTTTATCATTTTAATTTACTTACACATTAACATGTTTTTACTGTAGCATTTTTACCTTAAAAAAAAAAAAAAACACTACAAGTCAAGTTTTTTTTAATGTTTTTTTTAAAGAAGTCTCTTCTTGCTCACCAAGCCTGCATTTATTTGATCTAAAGTACAGCAAAAACAGTAAAATTCTGCAATGTTTTTACTATTTAAAATAACTGCTGTCTATTTGAATATCTTGTAAAATGTAATTTATTCCTGTGATGCAAAGCTGATTTTTTTTAGCATCATTACTCCAGTCTTCAGTGTCACATGCTCTTTCAGAAATCATTCTAATATGCTGATTTGCTGTTCAAGAAACATAATAATAATAATAATAATAATAATAATAATGATAAATGATTAATTGATCAAAAGTGATGATAAAGACATTTATAATGTTGCAAAAGATTTCTATTTCAGATAAATGCTGTTCTTCAGAACTTTCTATTGAGCAAATAAACCTGAAAAATTCTACTTAGCTGTTTTCAACATAATCATTTCTATTTAAAAACTTTTGACTGGTAGTGTATCTGACATTTACAGTGTGTGTAATAGCAATTAAATGTATTGTAATAAATATGCAATGTATGCGTTTGTCCCCGTTTCTTAACTCTCATTATTCCCTTCATTTCCAAAGTTTTCTGGACATGATGTCAATCGACGGCCACTGTCCCGCTTACATCAAGACCGAACCGTCAAGCCCTTCCTCCCTGTCGGACAGTCTGACCCAGCACAGTCCCGGGGCGTCGTCGGATGCTGGGAGCAGCTACAGTTCAGTAACTAAAGGGAACCCAACAAGTCTGGACTCTCCCGCTTCATACCCTGCGGTTGAGGCGGATCTTAGGCCTCTCGGTGCTCCCTGCAGGCTGCTGGAGGAAACGCAGGTGAAGAGTGGATACGGGCTGAGCTCGGGCCCCAAACGCCTGTGTCTGGTGTGTGGAGACGTCGCATCTGGTTTCCACTATGGAGTGGCTTCCTGCGAGGCCTGCAAAGCCTTCTTCAAACGTACCATTCAAGGTCAGGACACCAGCTGAATGTCTGTTTGTCCGTTTTTGTTAATATTTTGAATAAAATGTATTATTTTTGGTTGAAGTTGTAGAATTTTGGGGGGTGTTTTCATCATCTTTATTAGTTTTTTTTTAGTTTTACATTTCAGTTTTTAGTTTATTTAGTTTTAGTTATTTTAGTACCTTAACACTAAACACACAAAAAAAAAAAATGCTGCCTTGGCTTCTAGCTGAAATCAAATTAGAGTTCTTTTATGTCTTTTATTTTTGTTTCAATTAATGCGTATTTAATTTTAAGTAATAAGCTTGTTTTTTTATGGACAATGATAACCATGGTCTGTATTATTTATGCTAATTATATAAATAAGCAAAAATTTCTTTCAATTCATTTTTTAATTTTTCATCTTGATATTACACATTTTTGAGAAATATAGTAGGTCCTTCAGGTGTTTAGGGCCATTAACTTGATCAAAAGTGACAGTAAATACATTTATAATTTTACAAAACATTTCCATTGCAAGTTAATGCTTTTGGACTTTAAATTAATCAAAGAACAGTAGTACAGTTTCCATAAAATATTAAGCAACACAAATGTTTTTTACTGTTTTTTTAAAAATATATTTAAATAGAAAACAGTTATTTTAAATTGTAATAATATTTCTCAATATTACGGATTTTACTGTATTTTTTAAAATATATTTAAATAGAAAACAGTTATTTAAAATTGTAATAATATTTCTCAGTATTACTGATTTTACTGTATTTTACTGTATTTTTAAAAAATATATTTAAATAGAAAACAGTTATTTTAAATTGTAATCATATTTTTCAATATTACTGATTTTACTGTATTTTAAAGATATATTTAAATAGAAAACAGTTATTTAAAATTGTAATAATATTTCTCAATATTACTGATTTTACTGTATTTTGTTAATGTATTTATATAGAAAACAGTTATTTAAAATTATCAAAATATTTCACAAAATTATTATATTTTTTATAAAATAAATGCAATTAGTCTAGTTGCACAGTGGGAAAGTGTGTCTTTGCATGTTTGGTAAACAGCTTTTGCGAGACAAATATTTTGATGTTAATGATGGTCTGTTTGTCTCTATTAGGTAATATTGAGTACAATTGTTCAGTTAGCAGAGACTGTGAGATCACTAAAAGGAGGAGGAAGTCCTGTCAGGCCTGCCGCTTCACTAAGTGTCTGTCTGTAGGAATGCTGCGAGAAGGTGAGAGTGTGTGTTTGTGGATAGATCTCACAAAAACATTCACATTTTACCACAGATTTCAATTTTTGTAATTTTAGATAATGTAATTTTTTCTGAGAACTGTGGGAGTAAATATGCTTGTCATGATATCCCAACTATACATGTGTATGTGTTTGTGTGTGTGTTTTGCATTTTTTTTTTTTGCATTTTTCATGTTCTTGACAGGTTTTGTGAGATTCACTACATCCAGTGCAATAAGTAACATGAATGACACTTGATGCATGTTCTTTTGATTTGTTTTGCTATGAAAGTATCTGCGAATAAGCCAACATATATCATGGGCTTCTGGAAAATACAGCTGTACTCAAGTGCTTTCACAAACATAACCGTAAAAATAATAATTATACTCAGATAAAACTACAGCAGTCAGCAAACAGGCAAGAGTGTTATATTAGTGCAGGTGTGGAGTCGCATTATTGCTGGCCTGATTTTATTTCAGTGCACCTGCTTTTTTTAAAAACGCTGCCAAAAATGTATAAAAGACTGTTTCATGCAGCTGTTTCAGTCAAACTTTATATTTCTACATAATGAGCAAGTTGTTTTTCTCATCCCGTGTGTGTGGCTCAGGTGTGCGTTTGGACCGGGTGCGAGGAGGACGGCAGAAATATAAGAGGAGGATTGACTCTGATTCCAGCGTGTACTTCAGTGTGCAGCAACCTCACAGAAAACAACGTAAGAAATGCACTGCACCTCATCATATGTGCATAGGGGGACACACGCCTAATGCCTAATATGTCCAAAGGTTTTGGCTTTGTTTTCCTTTTTTTTTAAAGATAACTTATTAACCTTTAAAAACAGACCTACTATGAGCTCCAGGGTTGTTAATCAATGGTGTGTGCTTTTGTTGAAGCCATGAGTTTTAAATAATTGTTTGTAATGGTGGAATCACTGTTAAAAAAAAACTACATGACCCATAATGCTGTAGAGAGATTCCACCAATCAAAGAGTCGCAGTGAGCAAGTGATTACTCCAGTCACATGATCCTTCAGAAATCATTCTAATATTCTGATTTGCTCCTTAAAAACATTTATTATTATTATTATTATTATTATTATTATTATTATTATTATAATGATTATGTTAAAAACAGATGAGTAGAATTTTTTCAGATTTCTTTGATGAATAAAATATTCAGAAGAACAGAAAAAAAAAAATCCTGAAAAAAATGTACTCAACTTTTTTAAATATTGAAAATAATAATAATAAGAAGAAATGTTTCTTGAACAGCAAATCAGCATATTAGAATGATTTCTGAAGGATGATGTGACACTGAAGACTGGAGTAATGATGCTAAAAAATTAAGCTTTGCAATCACAGGAATAAATTACATTTTAAAATATATTCAAATAGAAAACAGTCATTTTAAATAGTAAAAATATTTTAAAATTGTACTGTTTTTGCTGTACTTTGGATCAAATAAAAAAAAAAATTAAAAATCATA
This sequence comes from Cirrhinus mrigala, assembly GCA_036247105.1. NCBI lineage: Eukaryota > Metazoa > Chordata > Actinopteri > Cypriniformes > Cyprinidae > Cirrhinus > Cirrhinus mrigala. The sequence goes on along the minus strand of CM070026.1, from coordinate 31,116,645 downwards.
CTGTTTAAAAACTTGGTAGTGTATATATATATATATATATATATATATATATATATATATATATATATATATATATATAGTGCAAAAAAACAATATATTGTTATAGTAAAATTTTTAATTTAAATATTTTTATATTTAGTTATCTATAATTTATATGAATATATATTATATATATATATATATATATATATATATATATATACAACCAACTACTTTTATTTTATATTTCTACTTTTATTTTCATATTTTTGCTTTATATATGAAGATTTTATTTGTAAAAACAGATCATTTTCACAATTTTAAAAAATTGTTTTTTATTATGTTATCATGTTTTTATTGTTTTATTGTGTTAGTTAGCTGTATTTATTATTATTATTATTATTATTATTATTATTACTTAATCATAAAAACCCAGCTGCAGTTTGAGATTAACTGGAATGCACAATGAAAAAACATGATTTTTAAAAATGGTTAAAAACTTTAAACTTTATCTGTTTTTGCAAAAGAACTCTTCATATGTATTTAATGTCTTTTGCAATTGCTCATGGAATTGTAGTTCTTTCCATCATTAATGCTGATAAGTACACGCTCGTGCACCTTTGATTTTTTTTTTGCTTTAAATAAAAGTTTGTAATATTGTGATTCCCCTGCAGGTTGGCTTGGTTCATCGCTTATAGCACTTTTTAAAAAATCCTTATGGGGAAAAATGAATGAAAGAAAAAATACTTATGGAACCAGCGCTGCTGAAAAAGCAGGCAGGCACTAATGCACTCTATTGATACTTGCTGAAGGTAATGACTGAAAAGGAGTTTGACCAATAGCAGGCAGGCATGGTACATGATCAACCAATCGTGATGTGCGAGAAAGCTGGATCTACAGAGAACAGTCAAAGTAATGCAAATTTGCATATATAATGTATGAGGACTGTAGAGAGAATGTCAACAGGAAAACAAAGCCAAAACCTAGACACAGTAGGCAATTTATAACCTTTATGTGTTAATATTCTGTGTTTCTTTATATTAGCATCCTGCAGCTCTCAGGGGGAGAATAAGGTGGTGACCCTGCTGTTGGGGGCGGAGCCAGAGAAGGTGTGTGCCATGCCTGACCCCGCCCTCCCTGACAGCGACATCAAAGCTCTGACGACCCTGTGTGACCTCGCCGACAGAGAGCTCGTGCTGAACATCAGCTGGGCCAAAAACATACCAGGTACTAACAGACTTTAATTACACGTGTGTGTATTATCTACTATTTGTTTTGGATACACAGAGATAAAGTGCTGTTAGTTCGGATGTGTTTCTGTGTAAGCTAAAAACACACACTTACACACACAATATGTGACACTGGAATGTCAAAAGCAAAAGATGTTTTCAGAGGAATTTGATTATTAAATGTCTTCCTGTACTCAAGACATTGGTTGTTTTAGCAGCTCTAAACACACTTGCACACATTTAAGTGTCTCAGTGGATTTTTTATAGACTTTTGTTGCTAAAGCCAATATATTTACTACAGACTAACTCTAAGGTTTGCTTTATGTATGAATCGTTTTTCTGAGGACGTCTTCTGTCTTCATCCTCATAGGTTTCATCAGACTTCACTCACTTCTACAACTATATTTCAGTACACACATACACACACAGACCTGGCCAGCACCTGTTTTTGTGTTGATACTGACCTCTGTAGTAATGCTTACAAAACAAACCACAAAACCAGGTGTGTGTGTGTGTGTGTGATTCTCTGTAACACGTGACTGATTATATGGCATAGTTTTGTGCACTAGATTACAGTATTTGGTAAATAAACACAATTAGTTCACATTTGAGCAGAGAGAATGTGAGTGAATATTTCACATTTATCATGATGACATTCTGGAGACTTCCACTGTTTTTATAAAATGCTAATTATACTGACTACACAAATTATGACATCAAGTGCAAAAAACCTTTTAATCAGTATTTTTATTTTGTTTTAAATATCTAAACATCCTTAAATTGAGATAAAGTCAACTGGTAGATAAAATTGTAAAACATTAATATGTTGCACTAAAAAATCCACACATTATAATATAAAAAATACATTGCGTTTTAGAAAATATGTGCAAGGACCATTCAACCCTTAAACAAAAATCTCTCAAATTAAATATGTAAAACTAAGAAAATTTTGTGAGGTCTATTCTTGAAAACAATAGTTAAAGCAACTATTAAAGTACTGTTTTCCAATTACCAAGAGTAACATATATATATATATATATATATATATATATATATATATATATATATATATATATATATATATATATATATATATATATATATTTTATTTATTTATTTATTATTTATTTATTCTTTTCTTTTGTTTTGGTTTATCTCATTTTTGTAAACGGTGTGTGTATATAATTATTATAATATAATAATAATATATAATAATATAATAATTAATATATTTGTATAATTTTTTTTTTTAAAGTTTAGATATTTTGATTATATTACATTTTTCTAAAATAATTTTTAAATATATTTAAAAGCAAACAAAACAACACTTTTAAAAACATTATATATAGATATTTAAAAACATTACATATATATTTATAGAATTAAAATTAATCAGTAATTTGATATTTATATTTGTTTATATATTTTTTATGTAATTTTTAAAATATATTTAAACAAACAAAACACTTTATTTTAAAAAAAAATATAGATTTATTTTCTGTGATTTAGCTTGCTACTGCAAACTGTGTGTGTATGTGTTTGATTACAGTATGTGTTGTACTAAAAAAACAAAAAAACACTATAATATTAAAATAACATTGTGACCATTCAACCCTAAACTTTAAAACAATAGTTAAAGATACTATTAAAAACTGTTTTCCAATTGGAGAGTAACACACACACACACACACACCCTACACCTAAACCTACCCGTCTCAGGAAACTTTCTGCATTTTTACTTTCTCCAAAACACTCATTCCGTATGATTTATAAGCTTTTGTACCCATGGGGACTTCAATTTAGGTCTCCACTGTGACTTAAGTCCCCATGAGTGTGTGTGTATTCAGGTTTAAGTCCCCACCAGTATATATAAACCAAACCCACACACACACACACATAGTTTGGAAAAGTGAACTAAACCAAAACAAAAACCAAAGAAAAAAAACTATGTTTTTAAAATGAAAAAGTGAGGTTTTGTTTATTTTTAAATATATTTTAAATAAAAGTATTAAATGAAAAAATATAAATATCAAATAATATATATATATATATATATATATGTGTATATGTATATGTGTGTGTGTGTGTGTGTTTGTGTTTGTGTGTGTGTGTGTGTGTGTGTGTGTGTGTATGTGTGTGTGTGTGTGTGTGTGTGTGTGTGTGTGTAGTCCAGATAAACACTACATTGTGAGGACCGGATGTCCTCACAATGGTAGTAAAACCTGAAATGTTTGACCTTGTGGGGACATTATTTTAATTCCTATGCGGAAAACAGCTTTAAATGTTTAAAATCTTTCTGTTTATGGAAAGTCCCTGCAAAACATAAAAACCTTATGTCTGTGTGTGTTTTACATACACAGAAGCAGTTGTGTGTGTTCATGTCAACATTGTGTGACAGCAGCATTGTCTTTTCCCCGGCATCTAAAGCAGGACGTACAATAGAGAATGACATTGCTGATTTAAATGGCTGTGGGGTTGTTTTATTTGCGTTGTTTGAGTGTCACGAAGGCCCTTTGATTCCGTTAACACGTTTCACAGACGTCGATACGACCGCGTCTCCCGAGCTCAGCGCGAACGGCAGCGCCGCCTCATTCGGCCCGCGATCGATCAGCGCCGAGATCCAATCAGCTAATGAACGTCACTCAGGAGGAGAGCGAGCGAGAGATACGAGCCATTACGGCCTCTGATAAACATCAGTGATGGGTGAAAATCAAATCAAAGCTGCTCTCCTCCCTCGCCACACCAGACTAATCACTGGCTTTTTAATTAAGTGTTAGAGAACGTGAATGAGAGCGATTCGTCCGTCATTGATGCTGTTCTTCAGGGACAAACCTCTGTCAAACACACACAGAAGCTTTCTTTCCTAACAGAGGTCACAGTCCAGCATCAAATTAGCTTTACAATTAGGAGGGTTTTATCTGTCAGATTTAAAGGTCATTTTGTTCATCTGATTCCACATCTCAGAGACAGATATTTAGCTGATTAATTGTATTTATTTTGATATTTGGCTTATTATTGTGAAATATAGATAGATTATTTTTATTTACTTAGTTGGTTAGTATTAAAATTATTTGGTTATTTATCTATTGAGTTACTACACTGACAAGTTGTTTTAGTTATAAAGCTAGTTATGCACTTGTTTAGGTGACTATTTGATTATTTAGTTTGTTTATCAGATTAATTGTTTGTTTCGATATTTAGATGATTGTTTTTTGTTGATTATTTACTTATAGCTTACTTATGTGCTGATTAAATAATTAGTTACTTAAGTCATTAGTTATTTTTTCTAGTTTATCTTATTTATTTCCTAGTTTATTATATTTAGTTATTTAAATAACTGGTTAATTATTTAACTATTTGGCTGATTATTTACTTATATAGGTTTTGTATTATTCATTTAGCTGTTTATTGGTTTAATTAGTTAATTACGTGATTAGTTTTGATAGTTAGTTTTGTTATTTAGCTGATTATTTACCTAAATTATGATTTGTTTAGGAAATACATGGAGATACACAATTGGTTAATAATTTTGTTTGTCTTATTGGTTGTTATTAGTTGTTTATTTAGATATTTATGTGATCGGTTATTTATTTAGATATTTATATGATCATTTACTTATTTAGATGTTTAGTATTACTTGTTTAGCTGATAAGTACTTGGTTAGTTGTTTTAGTTGTTTAGGCAATTGGTTGTTTATTTAGATATTTATGTTATGTATTTATCTGATTATTTACTGTATTAATTTAGATGTTCAATGGTGTAAATACTTACCTGCTTGTTTTGGTTATTTATGTAGCTGATTAATCCCTTATTTAGGTGTTTAATTTATTTAGATATTTGTCTGATTATTTTTAAAATATAGTTATTTAAGTGATTAATTTGATTATATTTATAATAAAAATAATCATATTAATACTAGCAGGTTACTTAGCTGGTTAGTAATGAAATTGTTTGGTTATTTAGCCAGTGAGTTACTAGACTGACAAGTTGTTTAGGTTATATACAGTAGCTAGTTATGCACTTCTTTAGGTGACTATTTGATTAGTTTGTTTATCAGATTAGTTGTTTTGGAAATTTGTTTGTTTAGATATTAAGATAATTGTTATTTGGTTGAATATTTACTTTTACTAGTTGTTTATGTATTATGTACTGATTATGTACTTATTTAGGCGATTAGATATTTAGTTTTTTTTTTAGGGGTTTATTTAGAGGTTTAATATAGGTGTTTCTTATTACTTATTTAGCCGATTATTGGTTTAATTAGTTACTTAAGTGATTTGTTGTTTTGTTAATTAGCTGAGTATTTATGTATGTGATGTTTTGTTGTTTAGGGAATTAGTTGCTTATTGTTTATTTAGATAATTCTAAATAAATTAAAGTCATTAGTTGTTTTTCTAGTTTATCTTATTCATTGTTTAGGAATTAGTTGTTTATTTAGATATTTAAGTGACAGGTTGTTTATTTAACTATTTAGCTTTGTATTATTCATTTAGCTGATTATTGGTTTAATCATTTAATTAAATGATAAGTTGTTTTGTTATTTAGCTGATTATTTACTTAAATGATGATTTATTTAGTTGTTTAGGAAATAGTTTATTTAGATATGTGGTTGGTTATTTATTTAGTTTGTTTGTCTTATTGGTTGTTATTAATTGTTTATTTAGATATTTATGTTATTGGTTATTTATTTACATATTTATCTGATTATTACTTATTTAAATGTTTAGTATTGCTTGTTTAGTACGTAGGTGATTAGTTGTTTTAGTTATATGATTATTTATATATTTAGGTCATGATTAGTTTATTTAGTTGTTGAGGGAATTAGTTGCTTGTTTATATATTTGTTTTTTATTTGTCTGATTATTTTCTTTATTAATTTAGGTGTTCAGTGGCGTAAATACTTGCTTGTTACTAGCTATTAGTTGTTTTAATTATTTATGTACCTGATTATTTACTTATTTAGGTGTTTTATTTATTTAGATATTTAGCTAATTATTTTTAAAATATAGTTATTTTGGTGATTAATTTGATTATTTTTATGTACTTAGCTGGTTAGTATTTACATTTTTTGGTTATTTAGCTATTGAGTTACGACACTGACAAGTTGTTTTAGTTATATGGCTAGTTATGCACTTATTTAGGTGACTGGTTATTTTGTTTGTTTATCAGATTAGTTGTTTTGGAAATTATTCGTTTAGATATTTAGGTGACTGGTTATTTATTTAACTATTTAGCTGACTATTTACTTATAGGTGTATTTACGTATGTGATGATTTTTTGTTTAAGGAAGTAGTTTATTTAGATAATTAAGTCATTAGTTATGTTTGTCTCATTCATTGTTAAGAAAGTAGTTATGCTGGTTATGTTGTATATTTAACTATTTAGCGGATTATTTACTTTTATAGGTTTTGCATTACTCATTTAGCAGATTATTGTTTTAATTAGTTACTTAAAGCTGATTATTGGTTTAATTAGTTAATTTAGTGATTAGTTCTTGTATTTAACTGATTATTTACTTGCATAGGTGTTTTGTATTACTCAGTTAGCTGATTATTGGTTTAACTAGTTAATTTGGTGATTAGTCATTTTATTTAGCTGATTACAAGACAATTTGTTTCTTAAGAAAATTAGTTGTTTATTTTAATATTTGGGTTATTTATTTAGCTATTTATCTGTGTGTAGGATAACTTGTTCAGTTGATAAGTACTTAGGTGACTAGTTGTTTTAGTTATCTGATTATTTACTAAATTAGGTCATGATTACTTTATTTGATTGTTTAGGGAGTTAGATGTTTCAAATACTTATGTGATTGGTTGTTTATTTAGTTTGTTTATCTTAGCTGTTAGATATTTAGGTGATAGGTTATTTGTATGGCTTTTTATTTACGTATTTAGTAGTTTAGCAATTTAATTAGTTATGTAAGTGATTGTTTGGTTCAGTTATTTTTTCCTAAATACTTACATATTTGTTGATTTATTTATCTGAGTTGTATAGATTTTTAGGTGCTTTAATTATTTCTTTAGCCAACTATTTAGAGTTGTTTTTTTTTTAGTTACCAGACAGTTCTCTGATCAGTCACTCCATCACTCCTGCAGGTTTCTCCAGCCTCTGTCTGTCCGATCAGATGAGTCTCCTGCAGAGCGCGTGGATGGAGATCCTCATCCTGCGTGTGGCTTTCCGCTCGCTGCCCTGCGAGGACAGGCTGGTGTTTGCGGACGATTACATCATGGATGCTGAACAGGCCAAATCAGCAGGTCTGCTGGAGCTCCACAAGGCCATATTACAGCTGGTGCGCAGGTACAGATCCATGAGGCTGGAGAGAGAAGAGTTTGTCACTCTAAAAGCCATCGCTCTCGCCAACTCAGGTAAAGAGACAGACACTTACACAGAACATTTGTGCAAAGAATTGTGAGTTTGTTTCTTCATCTGAACAGATTTGGATAAATTTAGCATTACATCATTTGCTCAGCAATGGATCCTCTGCAGTGGGTGCCATCAGAATGAGAGTCCAAACAGCTGATAAAAACATCACAATAATCAACAAGTAATTCACACCACTCCAGTACATCAATTAACATCTTGTGACGCATAAAGCTTCATGTTTATAAGAAACAAAACTATTTTCACTGGAGGAGACGTTATTATGGATTATGGACACATATTTTGACCAGAAGCAATGGTTTTAAGTTAAAAAAATAAGTCCTGATGGATTTGTTTTTACTTCACAAGACATTCATTTATTGACTGGAGTGGTGTGGATTACTTATGGATTACTGTGATGTTTTTATCAGCTGTTTGGACTTTCATTCTAACATCACCCATTCGCTGCAGAGGATCCGTTGGTGAGCAAGTGATGCAATTAAGACTGTGATGGTCAGAATGACAACCGCACCACCGCGGTGGTCAGTTGCCACCGGCAATGCTGCACGTGACGTCACCATAGACTGTAAAAAATATGGACGTAGTGTCCGTGACGTCACCCGTAGGTTTTTTGAAGAGCATTTTTGAAGCTCTTAGTGGGCGGGAGTCGGCCGTCGCCATCTTGGAATCGCGTCACTGCACGTCACTCCCGGATAATTGAAAATGGGCAAAGAGGCAGGACGCGGGTGGCGGCTAGCACTCACAGCGCCTTGAGTCACTCAAGTGGCCACGCCCTAAATTATGCAGAACTTTAAGGCTTAATATAAATTAAACGGATGAGTTTTAAAAAAAATTCACCCCCCTCACAGTTGACATGAAGGGCAAAATTAGCTATATAGACCAAAATGACTTTTTGTACACTTTTTTTTTTTTTTCTGCTGTAAAGTTGGGCTTTTTAACATGGGGACTCTATGGGATTGACTCCATTTTGCGGCCAGTCGATGAATTGCACTAGTTTTAGTCACTTCCGTGTTGGCTTCAAGAGGGAGACCACAAGGTTGCCGCTTGGACATTACACAATCTATAACTAGCATAAAATACAGTGTTTCTGCAACAATTTCTCTGCCGTGGCCGTGTTTAGTGTCCCCGCCGGCAGCAGCAGCGAGCGCCAGTGCCTTCGCAGCTACTGGAAGAGATCCGCGTTCAAACGCACACAATAAGCTAAAGCTTGCAAAGTTCCGGGAAAACTAATTACCATGAATGTGTCAGGGGGAAATAAGGAGATAGTTGAATTAATTATTAATAAACTAGTATTTTCTGAGCCTGTGTCGCAAAGATGACGATCCTGAGTCGCCGTCTGCTCATTGGACGCGCCTTTAGAGAGAAATGCATCTCCAAGGATTTTATAATGAAAGAGTTTTTGTTTTCGATTTGAATTTTTTAGTTTTAAAGTAGTAAAGTAATCATTTAAAGCTTTCTATAGATATATTTATCCTGACTGTAAGGCAAGTATTCGCTGAGTTTCGTTTCATTTTTGTGCAGCGCTCCTGTTCAACACTGAGACATCAGAAAGCGCATCTTGTTTGTTTTCTTTATTTTTACAAAAGCACAACATTTTGTTGATATTGTGAGTGCACGCAAATAAAATTAGACCCTTTACAGTTCCGGATGATATATTACGCTTACCTTTATGAGCAAAGATTATGGCATACACTGTAAAAAAACAATTTGTTGAGTCAACTTAAAATAATTTGTAACCTGGCTGCCTTAAAATTTTAAGTTCAGTCAATTCAAAAAAAGTTTATTCAACTTGAAATGTTAAATTATACTAAGTGACAACTTAGATATTTTAGTTGAATCAACTTAAAATTTTAAGGCAGCTGGGTTACTTACCCATCTGTTAAGTTTAGCAAACACAAATATCTAAGTTGTTACTTGGTACAACTTAACATTTCAAGTTGACTAAACTTATTTTAGTTGACTGAACTTAAAATTTTAAGGCAGCAGGGTAACAAATTATTTTAAGCTGACTCAACAAATTGTGTTTTTTATTTTTTACAGTGTATTTCAATTTTTTTGCAAGTGATTGCGCTGGCGCCTCCATGTCCTGCAAAGAGCATTTAGCTTCCACTCTCCAACAAACGAGTGTATGCGCAAAATAGCGTGCAATTATCTAAGTTAAACGTTTAAAATAACATTGTGATATGCTTGAAGATTTTGTTTTAGGCAAGTCGTGATTTTGATCAAACATAGGCTGTGATTAACTCACTGCCTGCCTCTGGCCGCTTGGTCGTTACTTTAAAAAAGCAAAAACCTTAATTTTTAACAAACAAAAAGTGTTCCAAACATATTTCTACATTCCTATTAAAAACAAAACTGAGCTATTTTTTAATGGATGCAACAGTGTAATGGGAAAGAGAGAGAAAAGACTCGGGCTCCAGTCGGTAATTTTGATGAGTCGTTGGACAAGGGTTGGGCGAGGTTGTTACGAACTTATGCAACAAATATTTGTTTAATATTTACTGTTCTTATTTTGCCTACTTTCTTATTTAACTGTATCATTTTTTTGATATTTACTTTAGTGTTTTGTAGGAAATAAACAAGTACGTTTGTTAATAACTTTAGAGCCTCATTTTTTTATGTTAAAAAAAAAAATGTATATATATATATATAATATATATATCTCAACACCACACCACCGACAGTAGTTGGTCCATTACCACCGCAGTGGAAAATATCTGCCACCGTCACAGCCCTAGATGCAATGCTACATTTCTCCAAAGCATTCAGAATTTAAAGAAAATATTTTGATTCCCTCTCTCAGACTCAATGCATATAGAGGACGTGGAGGCCATTCAGGGTCTGCAGGACTCTCTCCATGAAGCTCTTCTGGATTATGAGTGTGTCCATCACAGGGAAGACCCGCGACGGACGGGGAAACTCATTATGACCCTTCCGCTCCTCCGCCAGACCTCTGCCAAAGCCGTGCGGCACTTCTGCAGCATCAAGCAGGACGGACGCGTCCCCATGCACAAACTCTTCCTCGAACTGCTGGAGGCCAATGTCTGATCCTTGACCTGATTGGACCATCAAACAGAGGTGACACGCCCCTCCTGCACACGATTGGATGAAGGATTATTCACAAATCCATGGGAAACAACAGCTTGTCATGACACATAACAATGATACAGGATATTCTGAGACAAATACAGTTTTGTATAGTTGAAGATGATGGATAACTGTTAAAATGAAGTATCAAATTCACACTACTGTTCAAAAGTTTTTTTTTTTTAAAGGAAATTAAGCAAGGATGCATTAAATTGATTAAAAGTGGCAGTAAGGACATTTATAATGCTACATAAAATGTATATATCAAATAAATGCTTTTTTTTTTTTTTTACTTTTTAGTCATCAAAGAATCCAAAATGCATTATGGTTTTCCACAAAAATATTATCAGCACAACTGTTTTCAACATTGATAAAAATCAGAAATGTTTCTTGACTAGCAAATCGGCATATTAGAATGATTTCTGAAGGATTGTGTGATGCTGAAGACTGGAGTAATGATGCTGAAAATTCAGCTTTGCATCACAGGAATAAATTTCATTTTACAATGTATTCAAATATAAAACAGTTGTTTTAAATTGTAATAATATTTCACAATATTACTGATTTTACTGTGTTTTTAATCAAATAAATGCAGCTTTGATAAGCATAAAAGTCTTTTTTTCAAAAACGAATCACACTGAGCCCAAATGTTTAAACAATGGTGTATCACTGAGTGCAGGATGTGAATATTGTTGAATTATTTTCTCAAACTTGAAGCATTCGTTGTTTGCATTTTTATTTAAGATATTCAAAATGTATTTTTAAAATATGCTGAAGAACATTTTCAGTTTTCATGAGAGCTTTATCACCGTAGAGCGTCAGCCTTGCCAAATAATAGTAGCCAATAATTGCTCTCCTGACACAGATATGAAGAAAAAATGTGTTAAACAACATCTATTACAGAATTTAAGGTAAAGGGCTCAGAGATGCAGTCTAGACAGAAATATATCATAAAAATGAACAGCGTTTAAGTGTGGCAGCATCAAACATCAAACAGAGATCTACCAAAGCACTTTTATTTAAAGACCTGATTAGCATGATAGATGAAGTACTAATGAAGGATTTTTTTGGTTTCCTGATGCTCATAAATAGATCTGCACAGAGCTGCACAACCAAAGCTGATTGCAGCATTTATTTATTCCATTATTATTACTATGTTTTACCACATGAACCTTACAGCACACCATACTGGAAGGTTCTTACTCAGTCAGTGACAGAAAAGAAAAGCCATAGTAATATGTGTTTTCTATGCAAGCCTGTTTCCGCCACTGAATAAAAAATAAAAAAAAGGTAATTGCGACTTTTTAGCTCACAATTCTGACTTTTTCCTCACAACTGCAAGTTATTCAGTCAGAACTGTGATATAAACTTGCAGTTTTAAGAACATATCAGTCTTTTTTCCCCTCAAAATTGAACTTTGTAATTGTGTATTTCACAATTCTGAATTGTGAGAGAAAAGCCAGAATTGCAAGTTTTTATCTTACAATTCTGACTTTATTTCTCGCATTTGCGAGTTTATATCACAATTCTGAAGGAAAAAGTCAGAATTGCGAGTTTATATCACCCAATTTCAACTTTGTAACTTGCAGTTGCGAGTTTATATCACAATTCTAAGGAAAAAAAGTTACAATTGTGAGTTTATATCACGTAATTCTGAGAAAAAGCCAGAACTGTGAGGAAAAAAGTCAGAATTGCAAGTTTACATCATACAATTTCGACACTATAACTTGCAATTGCGAGTTTAAATCACAATTCTGAGGAAAAAGGTCAGAATTGTGAGTTTATATCATAATTCTGAGGAAAAAAAGTCAGATTTGCAAGTTTATATCACCCAATTTCGACTTTATAACTCGCATTTGTGAGTTTATATCACAATTCTGATTAAAAAAGTCAGAATTGTAAGAAAGAAGTCAGAATTACAAGTTTTTATCTTACAATTCTGATTTTATTTCTCAGAATTGCAAGTTTATATCACAATTCTGATAAAAAAAAAAAGTCAGAATTGTGAGAAAAAAGTCAGAATTGCGAGTTTATATCACCCAATTTCAACTTTATAACTCACAGTTGCGAGTTTATATCACAATTTTGAGCAAAAAAGTCAGAATTGTAAGAAAAAAAGTCAGAATTACAAGTTTTTATCTTACAATTCTGACTTTTTCTCACAATTGCAAGTTTATATCATAATTCTGTAGAAAAAAGTCAGAATTGTGAGATTAAAAGTTGCAGTAAGTTTTTTATTTTTTACCCAGTGTCGGAAAAGGGCTTCCATAGTTTGCAGCCATTCACAAAGATGTGAAAATATCTTCTGAAGCAATAACTCAATGTTTTAAGCAACACGTTTGCATTAACTGGTTTATTTTTTGTTTTACAGTTTCCACAATTCTGACCTGTTTCCTCAAAATCGCATGACATTAACTCACAAAGTCAGAATCGCGGGATAGAAACTCACAGAAGTAGTGTGACGTCAGAATTGGACTTTATAAAAAGAAAAGATGTCAGAATTGTGAGATATAAACTTGCAATTGTGAGGAAAAAATCAGCATTGTGAGATATTTATATATTCTGACTATATATTGTGACTTCATTTCTCAGAATTGCAACTTTGTCACATAACTTTCTATCTCACAATTAATTTTTTTTCTTGCAATTTTGAGGTTATATCACTTTTTCTCAGAATTGTGAGATAAAACAACTTATTTTTATTCTTTTATCCTATGGCCTGTGGCATTTTAATGATCAGATAATACATTTAATACATGTACCATAACAAAGAAACACTAGATACAAGTGTGTTTGTGAGATACAGAGAAATGCCTGTGTAAATATGAATAACAGAGCAGACTGATCTCTACTGTGTTTGTTAGTCACATCTGACCATTCCTTCAGTCTCTGTGAGGAGTTCTGGCTCTGCATTTCTGTGTGTGTTTTTCACCATTTCTGCTTGTGAAGGTTTATGGATGTTGTAAAATACTCTTAATTTTGTCTCCTCATTATCTGTTTAATTACATGCAATAACTTTTTTTTTTAATAAATGTCAAAAATGACAAATACGTTCAACAAAAATGCATTAAACAGTGGACTTCACTTACATTCTGACGTCTGTATTTTTCATCAGTGATCTAAAGATTTTAGATGTTTTTCCAGCAACTTCTGTTTGGAGAGTAAACACCATTCAGGGATATATTCACAAAAAACAAACAGGTTATTCATATCTCATAAGCTGTGTCACGTTAATTTGTGTACAAACACAAAAATGTCTAATTATATTATTTATTTTTGGATTATGGCATTCTGATTGTTTTCTTTTAAAATGAAGTGCATGACAAATATAAATAAACATACAAGCATTTATTTGACTTCAAACATAGAGATTAGTAAATATTCTTGTACCATGCCATGAATTAAAATAAGCAATTATTTTAAGTTAGATAGTACAAATCTGCTGATTTAGTGATGGTGGTTTTGCTAGGGTGTTAATAGAGTACTTTAGGTGATTGCCAAGGTATTCTGGGTAGTTACTTGCTGGTCCGTAGATCATCTCAAGTTCCTCTTTCAATGTATATCTGTAGGATTTTTTTTTTTCCCTGAGAAAGAGAGATCATTGTAATGGCTGCTGTAGCTTTATGTCTATGAATAATCAAGCTAATCGATGCAGATAAATTAGCAAGGTGTCAGACGCTCCACCTGCATCATTTCACAGTCCGTCAGGAACCATCAACACATTAGTGTCTCCACACCGAGAGACGCCACATGAGTCATTAATGAGGCTCTGAGAAAAGTTGCTTACACAGGAAGAACCCTGCTAACAGAAAGAAAAACTAAATGTATGTGTGTTTTGAGTTGCAAGACAGATCCTGCTCTGAATTTCTGTGCTTATCAGTATCTTTGTAGTTGGAAAGTACCATGTTTTTAATGTTTTCTGAGGAAAAGTTGTGCATGTCTGTCCAAAACTTTAGGTGGACAAAAAAGGGAGACCATATGTTATGGCCTGGTTTATAATGACAAATATTACACAATACTAAAGTGTTTACATTTTTATGACACTTACATAGTTATAATAATAATTTATAAACGTTGTCTTAACAAACTTAAAAACTCACGTTTGTAACGTCTGTGTGTAATTTGTAGCATAAAACGTGAACATTTTTGCCAGTAGCTTAGCTTAGCAAGAAACCCAGTATAGACTATTCTTATTTTTATGTAATACTGCAGTGTGTAATATCATTGATTTATGTGTTCACATCATTATTTTTAGTCGTAAATCGAAAACCGCTATGCTAAAAGCCGGACATTGACGGTTGATTTAGCAAACAGCTCCGCTGAGAGGATCGAGAGGAGCTCATATGTGCTTCTTTCTTTCAGGCTATAAGTGAGTTAGTGTGATTAATTGCATTTGCAGATGATTTTTATCCCGGAGTGCATTAATTCACTAATAAAGCCTCGATGTCTCAAAAGCGATCGGGCGAAACGTGAATGCTGAGCAGGGAATTAATGGATTAGCATTTCAGCGTCGTGATAAATTAAATCCGCTCCGTTTGATATAGTGAGCATCTTACATCAGGATCTTACTCATCCAGCGGCCTCATGTGTCAGCAGATTGATTATGTCTCATAAATACTGAAATTTAATACTTGATGAAATGACTTGTAACTGTAATTCGTAAAAGTTGTTTAAAAATATCGATAAAATGATAATAAACCTCTTTAACTGTGTATTTTTCTACATCTCGATATCATCACAAAGACCGCAAAGACAAAATGCTTGGCGAAGTTTCTACTGATCGATTAATTAAACTGCACCAGAGATCTGTGATCTGCGAGTTTTAATCTGCACTGCACTGCACTCTAGTGGTCAAGATACGCCATTACATCAAACCTGCATTCACTGTGCTTGAACGCGCGTCCTTTAATCAATCGATCAAAAATATTGCCCTCAGATGTTGTTTTATATCAGCATTAATACTATTATACTTTTTTTTACTCTTTTAGTTTTTGTTCATAATTTGAATTACAGTTACAATTACATTATAGTTTCCTTTTAATGTTAGTTGAAATTTTAGTAACTTTTCGTATTTTTTATGTTTTTAAGATTTAGCCTATTATACTTTTCTTTTTCCTTTTTTTTTTTTTTTTAACTATTATAGCTTTTATTCATATTTTGAATTTTGAATTTTTACATTGTTCATTTTCATTTTACTTTTGGTTGAAGTTTTAGTTTTGTTTTTGCTATTTTTTTTATTTGTTTGAAATTTTAGTAACTTTGTTGTTTTTGTCTTTTTTGTATTAATGTCTATATAGTTTTTACGTTTTTTTTTTTACTATTATAGCTTTTATTAATATTTTGAAGTATAATTAATATTTACATTATTCATTTTCATTTTACCTTTTTTGAAGTTTTAGTAACTGTTTTTGTTTTTGCTATTTTTGTTTTATTTTTTATTTTAGTTGTTATAGTTGAAATTTTAGCAACTTTGTTGTGTTTTTGTCTTTGTATATACTTTTTTTTTTAACTATTATATAATATTTTAAATTATAATAAATTTTTACATTGTTCATTTTTATTTAACGTTTGGTTGACGTTTTAGTAACTATTTTGTTTTTTGCTGTTTTTCATTTTATTTGTTTGTTCATTTTACTTTTTGATGGCTACACAGATTTTAAGTTTTAGCCTGTATATATATATATATATATATATATACATATATATATATATATATATATATATATTACTATTATAGCTTTTATTAATATTTTCAATTATAATAAACATTTACATGTTCATTTTCATGGAAGTTTTAGTACATTTATTTATTTATTCTGTGTTTTTTTATGTATAATATAGTTTTTACATTTTAGCCTATTATACTTTTTTTTTTTTTAAGTATTATAGCTTTTATTAATATTTAGAATTATAATACATTTTCACATTGTTCATTTTCATTTTGGTTAAAGTTTTAGTAACGTTATTTCTATTTTTCCCCCAATTTTTATGTCTTTTATGTAGTTTTTAATTTTTAGCCTATTATTAATTTCTTTGCTACAATAGATTTATTAATATTTAGAAATATAATTACTTTTTACATTTTACATTTAATTTTTGATTTAAGTTTTAGTAACTTTATTTTGTTTTTGATATTTTTGATTTTATTTGTTTATTATTTATTTTTATTAAGTTTTAGTATTTATTTATAAAGTATATTTTATAAATAAAGTTCACAAGAATGAGAAATGTGGCCTTTGCAATTAGCTGGAACAAAATAAGTATACCTTTTATATTTTTTATTTCATTTTAAATTAATATTTATTTTATTTCGTGTAATGATTTATTTTTTACTTACTATGGTTTTAGTTAATGATAGTAGTAAGTTGCTGTTTTCTGTTATATGTTGCTATATATATGTGTGTGTTTCCTTTTGCTTAGTTTTTAAATGTGTATATGATATATATATATATATATATATACATATTAAGATGAAATTAAAAGGTATACTCCACACATTAACCTGTGATCTCCTGAAACATCATAAGGCCAGTTAAACTCCGTTTCTTCAGTGTTCTTCAGGATCCTGTCTGGGGATGAAAAGAGTAAGAAGTAAGAGTAAGACAGAAAGTGTGTAGCAGGTAAAAAGGGTTTGTGTCCACTGGGTCATATCATAATGACACGGTTTTACTGCGGTAACCGATCTCTCTGTCACCTCCTGTTACCATAGAGCTCTGGAGTACAATTACAGCTGCACAGACACCTTACACACACACACACACACACACGGTTTCTGTCCTTTCCACACTCACCTTGAAGCGTGCACACAGGCCGAATAGCTTCACTGAAGTGTTTTCTGGATCTCCAGCTATAAAATGCTTGTGGTCAGCGCTCACGGTTGATGTCTGAGGGCCGCGTCTCATGTCACACACACTCCTGGGGTCCCTGAACCCCCATGAGAGGAACCACGGACACAGACAACGGTGAGTAAAACTCATCCTGTGACATTTATTCTGCCGTCATTTTTGTTTTATGTCATGGTGTTCATTTGACACGAGTTTGGACATAAATGAGATGCATGCCGTTTATCATAGCGTTTTATAGATGTTTCTGTGCGCATCAATGAATAAAACATTTGTACACGTGCAGTGCGTCATTTGGACTAAAATAAAGAGGAGAAAACGTCAGTCAATCAGATTAATATTTCATTAGTTTACAGTGCTTAAATATCAAACCTTATTTCTGCTAGGGAATAAAAAAGAAAAATAACTGCAACTTTATATCTTATCTCACAATTCAGACTTTTTCTTCCTCAGAATTCAGTTTATTTCTTGCACTTCTGAGTTTTTAAACTCAGAATTGTGAGAAAAATGTCAGAACTCTGAGTTTATGTTTTACAATTCTGACTTCTTTTCACGCAATTCTGAATTAATATCTCAAAATTCTGAGTTTATATCTCACAATTCCAGATTTTATGTTTCAGAATTCTTTTTTTCTCCATATTCAGTGTAAAACTTCTGAAGTTTACATCTCACAGTTTTGAGTATTTTCCTAGGAATGAGTTTATAACTCATAATTTAGATTTATTCTGAATTATAAACTCAAGATTATGAGAAAAAAAGTCATAACTCTGATTTTATATCTTACAGTTCTGACTTTTTCTCGCAATTCTAAATTAATATTACAGAATTTTGAGTTTATATCTCAGAATTCTGACTTTTTTCTCCATATTCAGTTTAAATTTTGCAATTTTGACTTTATTCTGAGTTTATCTCCCAGTTCTGAAGTTTATATTTCACAATTCTGACTATTTTTCTAAGAAGAGTTTTTAACTCTCACAATTTAGACTTATTCTGAGATAAAATTTAGAATTGTGAGAAAAATGTTAGAACAATCTTGAATTACTAGTAAAAAATTCTGAATTTATATCTCGCAATTTTTTCTTGCTCTTCCAAGTTTAAATCTAAAAAATGTTGACTTTCTGAGTTTATATCTTGTAATTCTGGCTTTTCCCCCCCTTGCAATTCAGATTTTTTTTCACCTCACTGACTATTCTGACTATTTCATCTTACTATATCATTCTGTGATATAAACTCAGAGTTGTGAGAAAAAAAATTCAGAACTCTGTTTATATCTTACAGTTCTGATATTTTCCTGCAATTCTGAATTAGTATCACAAAGTTCTGAGTTTATATCTGGCCTTTTTTTTTTTTTTTTTTTCTCGTATTCAGTTTAAGTCTTGCAATTATGACTTTTTTATCTCACAAATCTGAGGTCTATATCTCACAAATCCAAGTTTATGTCTCAGAATTCCAAGATTCCCAAGATTTCTGAGCTTATATCTCGTAATTTTGAGTCTTTTTTCTTGCAGTTCCAAGAAACTCTCAACTCTGACTTTTTCCTCAGAATTCCAAGTTTATATATTTGCAACTCTGAGTTTATCTTACAATTCTGACTTTTGAAGTTTATATCTTGTAAATCCGAGTTTATATCTAACAATTCCCACTATTTTTCTAAGAATTCTGAGCTTGTATCTTACAATTTTGAGTTTAAATGTTGCAATGTTGCAGAATGTTGTTCTGGCTGTTTTCCCCCTTGCAATTCTGATTTTATAACTCAGTTATATTTTTTCACAATTTCTCATAATTCTGACTATTTTTTTTTCTAAGAATTCTGAGTTTATAACTCTCACAATTTATACTTATTCTGAGATATAAACTCAGATTTGTGAGGGGAAAAAAGTCAAGTCTGAGTTTATATCTTACATTTATGACTTTTTTTATTGCAATTCTGAATTGATATCACACAATTCTGAGTTTATATCTTGTCTTTTTTTTTTTTTTTTGCAATTCCAAGTTTGTATCTCAACATTCTGACTTTTTTTCCCTCTATATTCAGTTTAATTCTGTTTCAGTTTACCATTATGACTTTATGAGTTTATCTCACAATTCTGAAGTTTATATCACGCAAATCTCAGAATTTTATGTCTCAGAATTCCGATTATTTTTCTAATAATTCTGGTCTTATATCTCGCAATTCTGAATTTAAATCTTGCAATTCTGGCTTTTTTCCCCTTGCAATTCTGATTTTATCATCTCAGTTATGACTTTTTCCCTCAGAATTGTTTATATCTCACAATTCTGACAATTTTTCTAAGAATTCTGAATTTCTAACAATTTAGAATTATTTTGAGATATAAACTCAGAATTGTGAGAAAAAAAATCAACTCTGAGTTTATATATTACAATTTTTACTTTTTCTTCACAATTCTGAACTAATAGCACATTCTATTTTTTGTTTATATATCACAATTTTTTTCTCACAGTTCTTAAGTTTATATCTCAAAATTCTGACATTTTTTCTTCATATTCAGTTTAAGTCTTGCAATTCTGACTTTTTTTCTGAGTTTATCTTACAGTTCTGGTCTATGTCTTACAAATCTCAGAATACTGAGCTTATATCTTACAATTCTGGGTTTAAATTTGGTAATTCTGATTTTATAACTCAAACATGACTTTATTTTTCCCTCAGAACAGTTTATATCTCACAAACTAACTTTTTTCTTGCAATTCCAAGGTTGTAACTTACAATTCTGAGTTTTTATCTCTCAGTTCTGAATCTTTCTCAGAATTTAAAGATTATATTTTTGCATCTCTGAGTTTATATCTCTTAATTCTGATATTAAATCTAACAATTCTGAGATATATACTTGCAAGTGTGAGAAAAAAAGTCACAATTGTCTTATTTTTATTCTATGGAAAAATCATGGCTTTCATATTTAAATGCTAAAAAGCAAGATGATGGACAACTAACATCCTCACCTGGAAGAGAGAGATAGATAGCAAGCGTGTCTCATTACAGAGATCTCTGGCTATGTGATTACTGCTAAGAAAGATTCAATTCAATTCAATTCAAATTTATTTGTATAGCGCTTTTCACGATACATATCGTTGCAAAGCAGCTTTACACCAAATTGACATTTTTACAATATATGTAGTAGTAGCTTGATGTACATATGGCAGAGATGTGTGGTAAAGATCAATTAATGACGTAATCAAACAGACAAAGAACACTATAAATTAGTAGCAGAATTCGGTAGTGCTGTATGTTTTCAGGGTTGATCAGGACGGATCCTCAGTGAAACTAGAGAGACATGACATTCAGCCTCTTATCAGCATTGAATACTAGAGCACTGCACAGTGTGAACACACTATGAATCACTTGTGTGTTTTGATGGGTTCAAGTCCATATTTACTAGTTTACTAGTTGTAATTAGGACATCAGTTTAAGTCGCCTGGTAACTTTTTGCTTTTTTATAACATTTGTGAAGGTGCTGTAAATTAATAGTAGCTACAGTAATATCATATTTTGTACATTTTGTAGAAACAGGAGCTAAATCATTTTCAATGCGAGTTGCCGGTCAGAATTCACGTTTACACTGACTGCTATATTAAATTGCTGGATGCAAATGTTTCACTCATAGGTGTTTCTACTTAATTAAATTATCCACGTTAATAAGGTAGTGGATCTCTCTCTTATACCTGGCCTTTTTTTAAGCATAGTAAACACAGTACATCCGACCCGCTCAGTACATTTTTAACCGCTCATACAATGAACTCTCAGCTCACACATGCGCACTGATGTTTTGCACTAATTAGTTTGTCCACAAGGTGGCACAGTTGTTTCACAATTTAAAAACAAACTGTTAAAAACGGCAAAACCTCCGTGATGAGCGCTTGTGTGATACACAGGCATTTGCACTCTGCATCGATAACATATATATGAACGTGCTGTTGCACCTCTATTAACTTTTAAGGCTTATTTTGCGGCATTTATAATCCTTTTGATGGGTTGCGTTAAGGAGTTGTAAAAACCGCTATTACACTCACCTTATGAATGAATCGCGTTTCTACTTCAAAAACAAACAGTCTCCTTCGATCCATTAACGTTTCTCTCAGTTATTGTACGCAATCTCACAGTTTGAAGCGTCTGTCATAGCAAATCAACACCCGCTGTCGTGAATAATTAGATGAAGCGGCTTCTCATAGGATAAGAACGCGCAGCCTCATGAATAATTATGAGACACCGACGCTTCATCGAAGTACTATAGACCATTTCGTCAGATGTAAACATACTGGTCCCGATACACTTCCTGTTTCTTTTTTTTTAACTTTACACAAACATCACAAAAAAATACAACCAACATAACATTTGACTGGATGAAAATGTTACATTAGCACCTTAAAGATGTATTTGTATATGTGAAATAAAAAAAAATAAAAAATAAAAAACAAAAAAACAGTAAGTGCTTCTGGACCAGTGTTGTTTACATCTAGCGAAATGGTCTATAGTCCATTGCCACGTCACAAACGGTGAAGTCAGCACAATGTAGATTTTTAAACCTGGAAGTTAAAAAAAGAGCAAAAAAGCTCAAAATTAACCAGTTTTCTCCAACAATTAAAATGAATGGATGCTAACATTGTCAAATATGATGTGCAACACAAACACCTCTGCTTAAATCTCAGAAAAAGTAGTCTGGGGTTTCATGAACCTTTAAAGGGGTCATCGGATGCACATTTTCCACAAGTTGATATGATTCTTTAAGGTCTTAATGAAAAGTTTCTAATATACTTCAATTAAAAATTCTCAATGGTTTTGTAAAACAGCACCCTTTTTACCTTGCCAAAATCAGCTCTGCAAAAATCATCTCATTCTAAGGGGTTGTTCCTTTAAATGCAAATGAGCTCTGCTCGCCCCGCCCCTCTCTTCTCTCTGTGAAATGACGAGCTTGTTTACTTTAGCTGCATTTAGCCAAGTTTAGCCGCTAAACTTCCTAACTACCACCTTATAAGGAAAGGCGATCGCAAAGATTCCTAAAAAAACGCTTATACTCACTTCTGCTGTAAGTGAAGCTGGATCACGAATGATTCGCGCGAACATAGACGGATATATGTAGATCGGGAGGCGCATTCCATTCACAAACAAACGTAATCCACTGCATCTTCAGCGGCTCAGATGTCGGGAGTAAATGACGACCACTATGTTCATTATTACATCCAGCAACACAACACCTCAATCGCTCAATCGGAAATATTCTTGTCTAACTTACATCCCTGCTCCAGCATCAAAACATGGAAAGTTACTGGACTGTGACAGCTGGTCTAAGGTAGGAGCTCATGTCAATCAACTATTGTGGGAGCGGCATCTGTCGGTGTGACGGCACACCGACAGGCATCTGAGAACGGCTCAATTTGAAAAAGGGGATATTATTTTTACAGATGAATTAAAAACTACTGCATGGATTTTTATCATTATAGGGTAGTTTTGTACATGCACTGCCAACACACATTAATGTTCAAACAACATGAAAAAGTTAACTTGGCATCCGATGACCCCTTTAAATCAGATCTAAACCATTCAGTGTTGCCAACTTAGCAATTTTATTTGGCAACTTTTAGCAACTGTGACTCATATGGTAAAAAGGCATACACTTTCCCTCTAAATTAAACAAAAAGAGGAATCAATGGTGTCTAGCAGTACACATCACATGAATTAAGATGCTAGTTGCAACTGTTCAATAATAATTGTTAATTTATGATAACACCTCATTAGTATTTGCAAAAAAAAAAAAAAAAAATTAAAAAAGCAGCTTGGTTTTTACTTTAGAAATAGGTCATGCTTTTCATTCAAGATGAAAAAAAAAAATTAGTGTTCGCTACGTTTTTGCCGGTTCTCGATTATGGGGATGTAGTTTATCAACATGCCCCCTCTTACCTTCTCTCCTCATTTAATGTTTTGTACCATGGAGCCCTCAGATTTATAACCGGATGTAAATTTTTATCTCATCATTGTGAATTCTACAGAAAAGTTGCTTGGTCTTCATTGAGTATCCGAAAAACGCATTGGTGTCTGTTGATATATAAGGCAATTTTGGGATGTTTACCATTTTATATCTGTTGTCTCATACAAAGGATTTATTACTTGCTGTTTTTGTAATGTTTGTTGTAACTGTGTTTTATGTAAAATTGGCTGCCTATCTTGGCCAGGACGCTCTTGGAAAAGAGATTTTAATCTCTTGCCTGGTTAAATAAAGGTAAATGAAATTAGTTTGTACTTTATTGATCAGTTTAAAAATATGTAGAAAAACTAAAAAAGTACTGGTATTTTTCTGCCAGGAGATTATCCCTTAAGTTGTAACCTGAAAACACAAAATCCAATGTGTAATTTTAAATTCAGGTAAAAAAAAAAAAAAAAAACCCTGTAAGAAAATTACTTTAAATTACCACAGCACGTTGTGCATTATTTTACAGACTTTTCTTATTGTTGCATACTAACTAACATTACGCTAACATTATACTGCGTAAAAATATAATGTTCTGAATGTGTAGTTTTACTAAGAAAATACATCAATGTAATTGTTCAAAAATCTTTTTTTTTTAACTAACAAATCTAAATGTTCATTTCAAATCATATTCTTTTTTTATTTTTTTTTTTTGCTGAGATTTGAGTGA
Source organism: Cirrhinus mrigala (assembly GCA_036247105.1). Lineage (NCBI taxonomy): Eukaryota > Metazoa > Chordata > Actinopteri > Cypriniformes > Cyprinidae > Cirrhinus > Cirrhinus mrigala. The sequence goes on along the minus strand of CM070026.1, from coordinate 31,092,479 downwards.
TCTCTGCATTCAATGTAGTTTTTTTACTGTGATTACATAATGATGTCATCACGCAGTGACATTACGTCATTTAGCAACTTTCAGCAACAAATTGTTCTGCCTCTAGCTGAAAATTAGTTGGCAACACTGAAACCAGTATTCTCCTGTTTGTGATCTCAGGTGTGGAGCCTCCCACTCCTGCCGGCGGTCGGCTGGGCGCAGGTGCGGGGGGTTCGCCGTTCTACCGTGAGCTGTGGTTCATTGTGCTGATGTCTGGAGTCGCGCTGTTGCTGTTGGCTCTCATTCTGGCTATAGTTTTACAGAAAGCTCTCAATAAACCGCCGTTCACCCGGGAACGGCCGCCCCTCGTACCACTGCCGCTACAGCGCCGCAGCCCGCTCGCTGTCTACCCGCCCAGCAACTCCTACCTGGTGAGGCCAAAACATCCTTATTTTACACTTTGCAGGTTTGAATAGACAAGCGGACTGTTCATGCGTGTGGATTATGAACAGGAAAAATTCAAATTATCACATTTACTCACCAAAGAACCTCCTGAGGGTGAGGTTTTATCCGTGAAATGTTAATGACACATTTGTTCCTCACAGTTCGACACGGTTCCAGAAACGGTGGGATCTCCGAACAGTGTCACGCTGAAAGCCTTCACTCTGCACATGGAGGTCAGAGGTTTATTTACATTCACGTTACAAAAAAGAACCATATTTCTTTAGCTTTAGCAATAAAGTTTAGCCAAATTTTATTCTTATATCCACGTTTTTTTTTTGTTTTTTTTGTTTGTTTTTTCCTGTAAGAGCGGCGCGACCATTTGTAAATTTTATGGGTGTGGTTTCCGGTCTCTTCTGTGTCCAGCTATTTATAGCTGTACAAAACATCTGGTTTTGCTGCTTGATACTGCAAACTGGTGTCTTATCATATTATTTTAATGTATTATCTTAATTATGAACACACTGGTTTGTAGTGCAAATGGTTTTGCTGTTTACTACGTTGTTATTCTTCTCGTTATTTCCCTATAAGGGATAATGAACCTGAAGTCTTGCCCATAGGCTTACTTCCGTGTTGAAGAAAAAGGTGGATACATACAAAAGGGAATAAAAAAAATGACCTTAAACATAAGTTGTTTCTGCATATACAGTAATATGGTAACAGGAGGTGCGATTTTTGCGGTTTTAATGTACAAAAAAAAAAAAAAAAAAAACTTTAAATCAGCGTTTTAATATCTTAGACATAGTATTATAGTTTTTGTTAATGTTTTATTTGATTTTATAGTTTTAGTGTTTTCATAATTTTGTTTTAGTATTTTCAATTATGTCTATATAATTTTTTAAATTTTATTTTTATATAAAATTTAGTTTAGTTTATGTTTTAAATTTTTTTTTTTTCAGTTAATGTTTATTTTATTTCTGGTAATTATTTTTACATTTTTAATTTTTTTTTTAAATATAGTTTTAGTTTAAGCTAACAATAACCCTTCTTTAAGCAGAAATAAACATTTGTCAACTAGTTTTAGTTAATTAGTTTTTAGTTAAGGATTATAGCCATGCTTTTAGCATATATATTTGTTAAATAAATAAATACAGATCTAAATGAACAGAAATCTAAAACTTCAGATAATTTTAACTCTTTAATTTTGTAACTTTACTTTTTATTATTTTTAAATATTTTTATAGTTGTAAATGCATTAAATTAAACATTTGAAACTACTTTTTAAAGGCAAAAAAAAAATTAAATCATTTTTAAGTACAGTAATATGGTAACAGTACATGTGATTTTTGCAGATTTAATGTACAAAAACTTGACATTTAAATCAGTGTTTTAATACCTTGTACTTTTTGTTCATGTTTTATTTGATTTTATATTTATATTTTGTTTCTATTTTAGTTTTAGTGTTTTCATAAATTTGTTTGGTATTTTTTTTTTTCCAAATATGTCTGTGTAACTTCAAAATTGTAATTTTAGTTTTAGAATTGTTGCCTTAGCAGCTGAAATAAAATGTAATGAAGTTTATGTTTTTAATATTTTTTTCAGTTAATGTTTATTTTATTTCCGGTAATTATTATTATTATATTTTTTACAGTTTTAGTTTTAGCTAACAATAACCCTGCTTTAAGCATAAATAAACATTTATCAACTAAATATAGATCTAAATGAATGTAAATCAAACTTTTTTTTGTTTTAACAAAAATAAAGTTGTAAATGTGTGTAATATATCATTAAATAATACATTTAATACTCCACTTTTTTTTAAAGAAAAAATAAATAATTTTTAGGTTATTTAATTTAATTTTTCATGTTTATTTTATTTCAGGTAATGAAAAGTCATTTTATTCAGAATTTAATCAGAATGCTTTTAGCATATTATTTATTAAATAAATACAGATCTAAATGAACACAAATCTAAAACTTAAGATAATTTTATCTCAAACTTTTTATTATTTTTAAATACTTATATAGCTGTAAATGCATTAAATAAAACATTTGAAACTACTTTAAAGGCAAAAAAAAAAAATAAAAAAAATAAATTGAAATATTTTTTATGGTTTTAGTTAACAATAACCCTTTAAAAATAATAATCCTTTAAAAATAAATAAATAATCAAATAAATATACATCTAAATGAACATAAATCTAAACTTAAGCTGTTCATCTTGTGCTTTTTTTAAATACAAAAAAATACATATTTGTATAGTTGTAAATGTATTAATACATTTGAAACTACATTTTTAAGTAAAAAAAAAATGAGCAAGCTTTATTTTACGAGAGCTTTCAGCAGATGTTGCTCAAAGTCATTTGAAGAATTAATGAAGCCTGAAGCCTCTCTTCTCTTGTGTTGTTCAGGAGGTGATTGAGAGTAAAGTGGTGGAGGAGGAGCATTCTGCTGAGGGTGAGGGTGGTTTGGTGACGGTCTCAGGTCTGTACACACAAAACCCTTTACAGCGCAGTGTCAGTCAGCTCATCGACAAGAAAGATGAGGAATCGTGGGAGCCACACTTCAGACGTCTCGACAGTGGTCTGGTGAGAACTTCACTTACTGCTGCTGGACAAAAATTATTTATTTATTTTTTTTTCGCTGAAATATGTTTTTGATAATCTCTTGTATGCCTGTCAGTTTGAAGGTGAGGAATTTGTGGACACAATCAAAGGCTTCAGCACAGTCAGGAAGGAACACACCATGTTCACCGACACCAACCTTTGACCTTCATCGTGACCTTTGATCTCTCATCATCGGCACTTTCTCCAAACATCATCTCAGAACTGAGCAGAAAATGAACTGAAGTGAACTGAACTATGTTTGGGTGAATCCAGAACCTCTATGGACTTGTACCTGTGACACCAACAGAAGGAAACAGGAATATACAGAAGACCAAAAAAAAAAAAAAAAAATTGAAACCATTCAGTCAAAACCATTAAAATGAAAATATTTCTGTAAGGTGGCAAACAAGAACAGTATAACACTGGCTTAGAAATTGGCAAATTCTTTGCTGAATCGTATTGCTTTTGCTTTTTTATTTGGAAAAAAAAAAAAAAACATTTTATGACACGTAATATTTAAGAGGCTACTTCATAATAAAGATATTAAAGATGCAACTTTTCACAACCAATAACATTTTAACAGACGATAAGCCTTTACATCAATAAAATTAGACAAGAATTTTTATAACGTAAAATGTAATGTATGCAATTTTTTTTTTTTTAATTCTATGACTCGTTTGCATATTTAAATAGCTTGTAATAAAGGTCTTGATGTACTGTGATTAATCAGCTGAGGAAATATGGTGATCTCCATTAGTTAAAACTGTTAAAACGGTGTATTTGACAAATGTATTAGTATTTACCAGTGTGAAGCTGAATTTTTTGTATTAGACATGTAATCCCATGATAAGGATACACATTTTATATACATGTATGTATGTATATATATATATATATATATATATATATATATATATACACACACACAGTTTTTTTTAAAAGTTACCATTTTCAACTTAAGACTTTCATAAATCCAGCTCATGAGTGGCACTTTAAGACACAAATGCACAGCAGGTTTGATGAACAGATGCTTTTATTTGAAAACTGCCCTGCTACATACAATGCATTGCTTATAAAATACTAATTCAAAAGGACCATTAATGTTGCATTAAAAATAAGGTCAGTTTCAATGTACAAAATTTCATGCATTAAAAAAGGCAGCGTTTTCATTATTGCTTGTATAAATATATAATCTCAAGTTATTATAGTACGTGTACCCTGATTTACTGTGCACTGCTAATGTTTCTCAGAATCAGGCCACGACCACCCGACGACACCAACGAGAGCTGTAGTTCAATGTTTCGCGCTAACGCCGTGCTCTACGAAACCGTTCCCTTTGAAACTAATTGAAAGTGCATGCAGCCGCTTTTACTTTCCGAATGCTTTACAAAAAAACAATTTCTACCCTTTAATCAAATCTTTTGATAAGTTTCAGCCCACAGAAGAGATTTAGAGACATGTAAGATGTTTTTTAAAGGAATAGTTCACTCCAAACCTGTCTGATTTTCTTTCATGGAACACAAATTAAAGATAAAAAGCGATTGAATGGCTTTGGATGATTTGAAATATGGCACATGATCCATATGGACCTCTTTTATGCACAGAAAAAATTAAAATATACAGGTTTTTAGAGTTAAATAATCCTTTAAATGAAACATCTTGAAAATTTACTCACCCTCAGGCCATTCAAAATGTACAGCAGATTTGGTGAAATTTAGTGTAGCGAATGGGTGCCGTCAGAACGAGTGTCCAAACAGCTTTTAAAAACGCCTCCAAAACACACAGCTTTTCACTTCACAAGACGTTAACAGATGGACTGGAGTTGTGTGGATTACTTGTGATGTTTTTATCAGCTGTTTGGCCTCTCATTCTGACGGCACCCATTCACTTCCATTGGTGAGCAAGTGATGCAATGCGACATTTCACCAAATCTGATGAAGAAACAAACTCATTTACATCTTGGATGGCCTCAGGATGAGTACATTTTAAGTAAATTTTCATTTTGGACAAACTATTCCATTGTGCATCTGCAAGACTCAACAGAACAATCTCTCAATCAAAAAACAACATTCAGCTTTTACAGAAATACATTTAAAAAAAAAAAAAAAAAAAAAAAAAAAAAAACTCCAATCTGTTTGAACAAAAACTAATAGAAACGACAATCACTCAATCTTCTTACAGGACCTTAGTGAGGACATGAAGGCGTTTATCTCTTTATGAGTGTTTCAGCTCTTCATACCTTAAAACAAAAATCCAAGTCCACTGCTGAGATCTCAGATTTCACCTCAACTGCTAGCAAGTACTCGTGCCGTTCACTCCTCATCACCTCAATATTAATATTAATACTGTTATAGACAGATGTTAGAAAGCTGGTCAAACAGAACAAAAACAGAATTTGACAATCTAGTAACTGGCATTGGAGATAACTGTATTATGAATAGTAACGTTAGTTCTCGTTCCGATATGATAAACATTTAGATTTTACAGCTACATAATTATCACACCTGTTCCTACACAAATATTAGTACCTGTTTTTGCTGGAGAGACTGCTTTTAAATCACTGAAATCATTTCATTTCAATCATTTTCAGCCATCAGCAGCTAAAGAAGTCCTGAAATCCCATTTCATCTGATGGAAAGATCAAAAGAGGGAAATCCTATATCTAGATGTGCACTAAAAACAAACTCATCTTAATATGATGTAAACGTGCATGAGTTACGACAGCTGCACTGTGATAACAGACTGACAGTAAGTGAAATGTGAACTGCATTAAGAAATCAACTAAATACTGCACTCAAGCTCACAGACACAATAACATCTACACAAAACAAAAAACACAAATTCAGAAGGAGACATAAATGCCACTTGAGGGTCAATTCTGTGCATGATTAGAGGAGAGCATCATCTGGAAGGATGCAGATAATCAGATGTCTGATGTACCGAAGATATTGGCTGGTTTTAGCTTCAGAAACTTTATGTGGGACACAACACTGAAACAACAGACATAAAAGGATAAATCAGTAAAAGCCTGAAATATATTATACTACTGGTCAAAAATTTACCATTTTTTAAAAGAAATTAATACTTTTATTCAGCAAGGCTGCATTAAGTTAATCAAAAGTGACAGTAAAGACATTTTGCATATGCAAATCAGCATATTAAAATGATTGGAGTAATGATGCTGAAAATTCAGCTTTGCATCACAGGAAAAAATTACATTTTACAATATACTCAAATAGAAAACAGTTATTTGAAATTCTAATAATATTTCACATTATTACTAATTTTACTGTATTTTTGATCAAATAAATGCAGCATCGGTGAGCAGTTGTTATGTTTTACTGTATGTTGTATATGACTACGACTGCAATTTCTTCCTTATGAGACAAATAAAGTTTACTAACACACATCACAGAGAAGACAACAAATACGACACGCACACAGACAACAAAAATCTATTTTACACACACTTGTGTGTCTGGGTGGGTTTGGAGACAAGATCACTCCCAGAAGTGAGGTAAAAAAAAAATAATAATAAATAAAAATAAAAAAAATAAATAAATTATATATATTATATTATATATATATATATATATATATATATATATATATATATATATATATATATATATATATATATATATAATTTTTTGAAATGTTTTTAAATGTTTAGCGATATATAAAAACAACACACCTCCATCACCTGTTTTCTCACACCAGTGCTAGAGGTCAATGCAGCAAGAGCAAAAATAAAACATAAAACACACACAAGATCAATGAGGGTCAGACTGACAGTGATGGAGACTGATGAGTGATTCAGGTGTCTGATACCTTTGAGGATGTAGTCGGTGAGAAGAGCAGGAACTGTGTCACTGTCCTCACGCATGGCATGAAGAACTATAGAGAAACAGAGAGACACATATTTATATAGGTACAACAAACACATACACCAGCAACATTTTTTAACTGATTTATCAGGGTATCTGCGGGATTTTCTAAGCTTAAATTTAAGACGTTAACCCCTTGTTTCACAGACAAGGCTTAAGCCTAGTCCCAGACTAAAATGTAAGTATAAGCTGTTTCAACTGAAAAAATCTTGCGTTGACCGATCTTAAAATGCATCAGTGCCTTTGTTTTGTCTCAAGAAGCACACAGGTAATGTTTCTTATTATGCTCGTTTATAAAAAATAATTAACAGACCTAATTGAACTATGGTCTAATCCTGGCTTAGACTTAAGCCCTGTCTGTGAAATCAGGGCCTAAGACCTTTTTTTAAGACCTGCACAAATAAAACGAATACCATAGCAATGTCTATGGTAACATTAAACTGTAAAATGACTGTAAAAAGCATGATTTGCAGTTCAGATACAAAAACAAAACGTTTTATATTGTTATTTATTATGTTAATTTAAACAATTATTATCAATCTATTATATTAGTTAAGTAACATCTATATATTTTACTATCTTAATTGCTTAGATTTCTATAATGCATTATCTTCTTGTCGATCCACCTCTGCGTGTTTGCAGCTAGGGTTGTCAAGCGATTAATCGCAGTTGATCGCATACAAAGTAAAAGTTTAAGTTTACCTAATATATATGTGTGTATTGTTTGTAATTATTATGCATATATAAATACACATAAATTAATGTATATATTTAAGAGAAATAGGTTATGTACAAAATATTTTTATTTATATATAATATAAATTCTATAAAAATTATTATAAATACATATACTTGTAAATATTTCTTAAATATATACATTAGTGTGCTTGTATTTATATATACATATTCATTACACACAGTACACACACATATTAGGCAAACTCAAACTTTTATTTTGTATGCGATTAATCATTTGACAGCCCTATTTGCACGTGGGTTGAAAAACCCAAAAACGTGGGTTGACTTTCGCTTTGGTCTGAACAAAAACAGCGGAAGGGCTTATTGGAAATGCAAATTCATTCTCTGCCAGCAGGTGGTGCTTTCGGAACAGCAGAAATAAAGTGGTTTCCTGGTAACTGCAAATTTAAGACCTCTTGAAATCATAATTAAGACTTTCTTGAACAATTTAAGACATTTTATGGCCTTTAATTTAATACAACTACATTTAAGACTTTTTAAGACATTTTAAGGACCTGCGGAAACCCTGTTTATGGAGCAGTAACATGTTTAGACTTTTATTAATTTAGATTTAATCTAAAATAATGTATAAAATTCAACTATACACTACCACTTAAAAGTCTGGGGTCAGAAATTTTTTTTTACATTTTTTTAAAGAATTTATTGGATTGCAGAATTTATTTGATTTGATTACAATTAAAACTACTATTGTGAAACATTATTATTAATTAAACAAAAATGTTTTCTATTTTAATGTTTTAAAATGTCATTTATTCCTGTGATCAAATCTGAATTTTCAGCATCATTACTCCAGTCTTCAGTGTTACATTATCCTTCAGAAATCATTCTAATATGCTGATTTGATGTTCAAAAACATTTATTATTATCATCAATGTTGAAAACAGTTGTGCTGCTTCATATTTCTGTGGAAACTGTGATGCATTTTTTAAGAATTCTTTGATGATGGTTTAAAAGAACAGCATTTATTTGAAATAGAAATCTTTTGCAACATCATAAATGCATTTACTGTCACTTTTGATCAATTTGATGCGTCTTTGCTGAATAAAAGTATTTCTTTCAAAAAATAAACTTTTGACCCCAAACCTTTGAATTGTAGTGTATTTTATATAATTTAAAAAACTAAAAATTAAATATTTAAATTATAAATTAATATGTAATGACAATTTATACTACAGTTACAGTTTAAAAGATCATGTGAAGCACACATATCTGAAGCTCATATAAGCGCCTGACCAAAGTCTCATCTTTGATTAGATTAAAATTCAAGTATATTTGTTATCGGATCACTTTGAAGAGATATTAATAAACAGAGACGTCTACTTTGACTCACTCTTGGTCAGGATCTGCAGGTCTTCTACAGACGGCGATCCGCTGCTCCTGTCGTATGGGATCACTGTCGTCAAATACTGAAAAACAGACAAAGACAGTGAAAAACATACAACAACACAGTTCACTTTTACAGATTATTTAACAGATTTTTCAAAATATGAACATGAACACTTCTCTTGTGCTGATTTGAAGAAAAAAGGTAGGTTTTATGCAAAATGAAGCTGCAGTACTACTGATATTTGAAAGCATAATGAATTTAGCCAAATTATTCAATAAATGAACAGATGAGGGGCTTGTGTAGAGCTTTGAAAATGTTCCAGTCTTACAGAAATCTTTGGAGATTGTGTGGGCTCGCTAATGAGTAATTAGCATCCTTACAGTTCCTGGCACATGCGAGCGGTCGGCTCTCTGTACGCCGCCCGTGGTCTTTATCTTCCTCTTTTTCTTCAGCAGCTCTCGATGTTCTTTCTGTCGGTTCTGCACGTCGATGAGTGCCGAGATGAACGTGTTCTTCACCTCTTTTTCATAGTCCAGCTCTTCCCTTACCGCCAGCTGATCGATCAGCTCCTCGGAAAAACCACGGATCTGTCGCTCCACTTCCTCCAGACGCTCCAGCAGCTCAGACACGCAGAGACCACGCAACCCTGAAACAGAGACCAGTGGAAGATCAAACAATTGATTAAAAAGCCTTAAGTCATTCAAACACTTCATTTCAACAGCACCGTTATTTCATAACACACTTATTTCGACAATTCAGTTCTGTCTGAGATATAAAAGATATGTGTGGAAACATAACGGCCTTTAAAAATACTTAAGCAATTACCGTTTCACATTTCGGCTAAATAAACTAGAATAACATGCCAATGCAGGGGTCCCCAAACTTTTTTTTTTTCCTAGCCAAACCCCTGAGACGTAAAATATGTACGTAAAGAATACTTAAATGAGACTTTCGCATGTTTACTTTTTTCTGACAATGGTTAATAGTCAGATGGCATGCAAGTAAACAGATAAAATATTTAATATTTTTTTAAGCAAGCATTTTTGTTGATTGTTTTCATTTTAAAACTATTTGCACTAGCAGTCAAAAGTTTTTGAACAGTAAGATTTTTTTTTAAAGAATTCTCTTCTGCTCACCAAGCCTGCATTTATTTGATCCAAAATAAAGCAAAAGCAGTAATATGGTGAAATATTTTTACTATTTAATATAACTATTTTCTATTTGAATATATTTTAAAATGTAATTTATTCTTGCAACCAAATTTGAATTTTTAGCATCATTACTCTAAACTTCATTGTCACATGATCTTTCAGAAATCATTCTAATTTGCTGATTTGCTGTTCAAGAAACATTTTTTAATTTTTATTATTATTATCAATATTTAAAACAGTTGAGTACATTTTTTTTTCAGGATTCTTTGATATAATAAAAAGATCCGTACTGGAGTCAGTATAATAGGGGGAGAGAAATTAAAGAAATTAATACTGGAGTAATGCTGCTAAAATGCAGCTTTGAAATCACAGGAATAAATTACATTTTAAAATGTATTCACATTTAAAAAAGGTTTTGCTGTTATCTGGATCAAATAAATGGAGGCTTAGTGAGCAGAAGAGAAAAAAAAAATTATCTTAATGTTCAAAAAATTTTGACTGGTAGTGTATATATAAATGAATCATTTAAAACTACAAAATTTAATTAAAACAAAAAAAAAATTCAAAAATATTAATTATTAATTCTAAAAGTAAAAAAATTAAATAAAAACAAACAAAAATAAAACAACAAAAAGTTTAAATATTTTATTTGTTTATGCATGCCACGTGACCATTAACCGGCATCAAAGAACCTTGCGAAAATGTTAAATTACTGAAATATCAATTTAAAAACTACTTCAAGTAAATATATTATGGGTTAAATTAGAGGTTAAGTTAGTTTTGCTGACAAAAAAAAGTTGTGAATACACAGATGCAGTACTTACGCTCTTCGTAGCTGCTGCTGGATGTGGAGTGTGTGAGTGTGTGTAGTTCATGCGACATCAAGGAGAGGTCAAACTGAGAAGGACTCTCATGATCCTCATCATCTGGAGACTGTTGCATGATCTCTTCGATCTCCTCTATGACCTGAATAACACAAAGGTTATGAAGTTTATGTACAGGTTTGACTACAAAGCCAGATATGGCTCATAAAACAGCCAAAACAGGTTTGGATTTAAATCTACCATTCTATGACGGTCAGAAAAAGGTATAACAAATATATTTCTGAAAATTATTGCAACGACTGGCTCTCACTAACATAGTGTCAAAGGTCTGGAGTGTATATACCTGTTCTGCAGTAAACAGTGGTTCCTCGTTCACACATGAGATGATGATGGTGTGCATGTCCATCTGATCTCTGAGCTCCTCGTCATCAGACACGTCAAGATTACTGACCTCCACCCTCTGAAACACACAAACACATGTAGTGTGATCTATGTCTGTTACTGATTGAAGGATGGATGAATGAATGGACGGACGGATCTCACCTCCTGAGGTCGGAGGTTCAGCGTGGGCAGGTGTAGTGAACGAGTGTGAGAGGTTTTCCAGTCCACGGGCATCACGTTGCCGTAGTTCTCCGTCAAAGTGTTCCATATCCTGTGAAACAACAAGAAAACAGATGAATAAATGAGAAACACAGTGTCCACAAGATTTCATAAGGTTCATATATGCGAGGTTTTTGCTTCATACACACACTTAACCCTTTAAAGCCTGACATATGAAATAAAAGTCCGAAATTTTTTTTTTTTTTCCAAAATGGAAGTTTGTTTTAGACAAAAATCAAAAAAAGTTTGCACATGTGGTTTTTGTTTGTGAGACATATTTGATATGCAAAGCAATAATATTGTGAAATATTTTTGCTATTTAAAATAGCTGCTTTCTATTTGAATATATTTTAAAATGTAATTTTTTCCTGTGATCAAAGATGAATTTTCAGCATCATTACTACAGTCTTCAGTGTCACATGATCCTTGAGAAATCATTCTAATATGTTTAAGAAAAGTTTATTATTATTATCAATATTTAAAACGGTTAAGTACATTTTTTTTCATTATTCTTTGATGAAAAGGAAGATCCAAAGATTAGCATTTATCCGAAATAAAAAGCTTTTGTAACATTATACCATTATACTATTCAAAAGCTTGGGGCCAGTATAATTTTTTTATTTTTTGGGGGGGAAAGAAATTATAGAAATTGATACTTTTATTTAGCAAGGATGCTTTAAACTGATCAAAAGTGATGATAAAGACATTTATAATGTTACAAAAGATTTATATTTTAGATAAATGCTGTTCCTCTGAACTTTGTATTCATCAAAGAAACCTGAAAAAAATTCTACTCAGTGGTTTTCATCAAAATAATAATAAAAAAATGTTTCTGAGAAGCAAATCACCATATTAGAATGATTTTTGAAGGACCATGTGACACTAAAGACTGGAGCAATGATGCTAAAAATTCTGCTTTGAAATCACAGGAATAAAATACATTTTAAACTATATTCACATAGAAAACAGTTATTTTAAATAGTAAAACTATTACAAAATTGTATTGTTTTGCTGTACTTTGGATCAAATAAATGCAGGCTTGGTAAGCAGAAGAAGCTTCTTTAAAAACATTAAAAATCTTATTGTTTAAAACATTTGACTGGTAGTGTATGTATTACTAAGACGATATTAATATTTAGTTTAGATAGTTAGAGATAAACAAGTAAGCAATCATCAAAACCCTGTTGCATCATATTTGATATTCACATTTTAACCTGATTTTCTAACAAAAAAAATATAGATAACGTAAATAGATAGATAGATAGATAGATAGATAGATAGATAGATAGATAGATAATTAAATTTTAAGCTGCTTCAGTCCAGTAAATGTTCATCTTGATATATTAATAACAATATAAAAGCTATTCTTACGTTTACTTTATAAAAATAAGTAAATATATATTACCTGAGCATCATATCCAAAATACTGTAAAACCACGGTACTTTTTTGCAGGTAGATTTCGTGAAATCAACATGACCTTTACAAAATACCCTCACAAAAATGGTATTTCTAAGAATACCATGGTGCTATCATGGCAAATCATGGTACTTTAAAATTGTAGTGTACGTTAAATAATCACAGTCAAAATATGCAACCTGACATCGCGTTGTTTAATCTGAGTAACGTTAACTAATTAAAAAGCAGGTATATTTATACAAACGTACTCACTATATTATATATATATTTCACGTTGTTCTGATATTTTGAGGATGTTTTTGTCACTCACTCGTCGTCGCGCAGCAGCTCCCGTTCACTCACTGCGCTCACAGAGACGCTCGTGCACGCGCTGCTGGAGTACGGGAAGCTAGCGCTCAGCGTCTCGTCGAAGGATGCGAAGCTTTGGGTCTGCGGTGTATTCTCCGGTCCCGCGGTCCAGCTGCTGTGCGAATCGGCCGCTTTGAATTCGTTAAAATCCTCCCAGTCTTCATCGAGCGGAGCGACCGGGGCCGCCATGACTGTGGCGGACGACGGGACGCAGAGTACGCGCGCGCGCTCGTGCGATAGAGGAAGAAAGGGGCGGGGCGTCGCTGCCACGCAAACACGCGTAATCAAAGACGCTTTTAAAAAACTTATTTACTCATTTCCCCCGGCTTAATGTTTTGTTTTTTGGTTACTTTCTAGGTTCTTTTTTATATTGCTTATATATATATATTATTGTTGTTATAGTCTATTTTGAGCTGTACATGTGTATATTTACCTTTATGTATGTTCCATAATAATAATAATAATAATAAAAATAAATCATGTTTTTTAAATCATGTTTGTTCTGTATCTAATTGTTTTAAAACAGCATTTAAAAAAGCTTTTTTTTTTTTAACTGCACTTTGGTACACACTAGTTGTGTTTGTTTTTAAATGTGCTATAGAAATAAATTGACCTTGACCTTTATTTTAGTAAATAATAAATATTTTTACGTTTTGTCCCTGCATTTATTTTAATTGTTATATTGTAATTATATCTGATTGAGATTTTTAAATATATTATTTAAATACTATAAAATTGTAAAAAAAATTAATAGGACATACACCAACCTAGGAACATAATTAAACCCAACAAAATAAAAATGACTGACTAGTTAATAAAAAATTCAAATAGTGTCTTAATAGCAATATAAAAGTAATATAATATAATATAATAAATGACATAATATATATTTTTTTCCATAATTTAAGATTATTTTATTGTGTCATTTTTGTACCCATTTTCTTTTTCACTTTTTATTTTTGGTTTATGAATAAATAAATGTGTACAAGTGATTGATTGTGGTCTGCAATCCAGGTTCTGTATTTAATTGTTTAAAAATAGCATTTAATTTATTTTTTACTGTTTTTTATGTTATTTACTTTTGATCATTACTGTCATTACAGATTTTATGCATTTTATTTATTTTTGTAAATAATAAATATTTGTACATTTTCTCCCTGCAGTTATTTTGTTATATTGTAATTACAGCAGATTAAGTTTTTTATACATTTAAATACCATAAAAAATTAACAAATTAATATAACATACACCAACTTAGTAACACAATTAAACCTAACAAAATAAAAATTCAAACAGTGCCTTAATTGCAATTTAAAAGTAATATTCTTTTAAGTTTGTTCTATTATCATATAAAAATCATTGTACATGATGGTAATTTTATAGTACCATCTGCTATACTGTATTTTTTTGTCACAAAAGTAACCAAATGTTCCATAAAGGTTAAGTATTGGTCACAGTTTAACCCATGCAGGCCAGGTGACAGGCTTCATTATGTTTCAAAACCCTGAATGCTTTATTGAAAATATGCATACATAACACATCTCCTACACAACAATACAAAACAGTACAATCACTTTTGAAAGAACACATTTAATGCAAATGGATGCCCTTCGTACAGGAGCAGTCATCGTGACGAAAACCTCTCACGCGTCTGATTCACAGTCAAACATGAGAGCAACACACCTCCACTCGGCTGGAAAAAGAGAGACCCTCTTGCATATGGTTAGTAGAGTACACAAACCCCACAGTACAAGAGTAACAACACTACCCCCGTCGTCATCATATGCGAGCAGGCTTGTTTTTAGTTCTTCAAAACAATGAGGAGGAGGAGGAATAGCCAAAGAAACTGCTCTCAGATCAGCTAAACGAACAGCAAAGATGTGTCACAGTGCACAAGCGTCAGCCTGGTCCGAGCAGCGACCAATTATTGTTGAGATTTTATTCAATTTTTTTTTGCGTATGGCACAAAATGGTCCTCAAGTAAACAGGCAGAATTCAATGAAAAACCAAAACGGAGCAAAGCCATTCGATATCAAAATCCATGTCAACTTGGCGAGGACGAACCCTTAAAAATGTCATAAAGTGACGTAACTTTAAAAAAGATTTTCTGGATTAATTTAGATTTTCAATTGAACTTCCACCTGCGAGGCAAAGGCCGGGGCGTTTAGCACCATCTTATGACAGCAGAAAGCATATGTGGATGTCAGTATAATGGTGGTTAATGTAACTACTTTTCTAATAACGCTTAAACAAAAGATAAAAAAAAAAAAAGAGGAGACAATTTATCTGGTTATAGTTTAATATAATGATACAGAGATAAAGTCAACCAAAAAAAAAGAAATATTGTAAACCAAAAAAAGTAACAAAAACTTCCATAAAAACAGGCAGAAAAGCATTTCTTTTCAAACATTTAATATCAGTCCATAGCAAATATTTCTCTCCAAAAAGGGACTCGAAAGCTGGATATTTGGTGTAAACAGCTCAGATCGGGGAACGTGACCGTGTGGATGTAACTGAACTAACGTACAGGCAGAGCTTTCGTCGTTGGATATGTAGTGCGGTCAGAGATGGTTTGTTTAATGCTGGTATGGCTGCTGCGAGAAACATTTACGGGGGCTCTCAGCTCTCTCGTTGCTGCATAGGTCATTTACACGCCACAAACTCTGATTGACAGTTTGAATGTCACAGTATCTTTCTGTTTAAAGCTGTGCGTTTTCGCCCTCAAAGTCAATTGAATTTTTACTAATATAACAAAGTCTCTCTGGAACGCCACCTCTAAGGTAAGTGGTGAAAATGAGGAACTTCGCTAGTAGCTTTCTTTCTTTTGAAAGGAAAGAACAAAAAATACAAAACGGTTCTCAAGTTTTTGTTCCACAGATGAAGGTCTCGGGCTTCGATCGGATTCTGTTAAAACGATTCGTACGGCTAAACAAGGGACACACTCGCGCTGGTGTGGAAAACAGTGCCACATGCGAACGTACACCAACTTTAGGCACATTTGAACACTCACACTTACATACACGCTCGCTCGCTCACTTGCTCGCTCACTCTCACACACACACACACACACACAAACGGCTGTGCTACAGGAAGCAGAATTCAGTCGAACGCTCAAACTCTCAGAGACCGAAACGGTGACCTCTGACCTCTGCGTTTGTGTTCTGAAAGATTAAAAAAAACAAAACGGAAAAACTACAGCACTCCATCATCAACACTAAAGCCCAAGCTGATCGACTGCTAAAGGAACAAAAGAGAGAATTGCTAGGACTAGGATTTCTTTTTTAAAAAAAAAAAAAAAAAAAAGTGTTTTCGTCCTCTGCCGCTGGAGGATTGAGAGCGAGAGAGAGAGAGAGAGAAAAACATTGAGTGCAAGTTTGTACACCCGGCTGCTCGAGCTCTCGTCTTCGGGCCTAATCAGAGGGTTATAATGTGGGAACGCCCACGGGAATCCCGTGGAGGGAAAGAGATCAGATCCGTCGGTGTGGAAGCGGGTCGGATCAGCATCGGGTCTCTGCTGCCTCCGGACTCCTGAAAAAGCGAGGTTCTGGATCTCTTTCGGGTTTGCGCTCGTGCGTAGTTTGTGGAGGAGGACAATGCTGTAATCGTGTTTTTCTCGGTTGGATCTCGCATCTTGCGATGCGACGAGTCATCTGTTCCAGGGCTGCCATCAACTGTCCATACTGGTGCAACTCTCTGAGAGGATGAGAGAACAATCGACTTTTATTCATCGAAAGTGAGAGTAAAGACATTTATGTTACAAAGGATTTGTTTTAAATAAAGCAAAAAGGTTTCCACAAAAATATGAAGCAGCATTTCAACATTGTTCAACAAGTTTTCAACATTGATAATCAAAAATGTTTTTTGAGTAGCAAATCAGCACATTAGAATGATTTCTGAAGGATCATGTGACACTGAAGACTGGAGTAATGATGCTGAAAATTCAGCATTGAAATCAAGGAATAAATTACATTTTAAAATATATTCAAATAGAAAACAGTTATTTGGAATGGTAATATTATTTAACATTTTTATTGGTTTTTACTGTATTTTTGAGCAAATAAAAAAGCAGCCTTGGTGAGCAGAAGAGTCTTCTTAAAAAAACAAAACAAAAAAACAACACCTAATGGAAACTTCTGAACAATAGGGAATATAATGGGAACGTGATTTAGACACACACACATTTAAAAAAAAATAAATAAATAAAATAAAAAAAAGATATATATATATATAAAGAAATATATAAATAATGCTAATGTGATTTTGACTATTTAAAATAAATACATAAATATAATGGTAGTGTAATTTAGACAGAAAATTAATAAATAAAAAAATATAAAAAATATATCTAATGAGAGTGTGATTTAGACTCAAATAAAAAGATAAAATAAAATAAAATTTATATAAAATAAGAGTGTGATTTAGACTCAAAAAAACTTAAAATAAAAAAATATATACTGGGTGAGTGATTTATTTAAACTAAAGAAAGAAAGAAAGAAAGAAAGAAACAAAGAAAGAAAGAAACAAAGAGAAACGAAGAAAGAAAAAAAGAAAAAGAAAGAAAGAAAGAAAGTAAAAATTCACAACAAATCTCAAGTAATCGTTATTTGATTTTCTCCAGAGTGCTGTATTAACAAAGCAAAAGTCTATCCTTCTGTTAAATTATGACTAAACAGTAACTATTTATTGGTACAAAAACTTTAGTCACATCAATACAGTGAAGAACCCGTTTGACAACAATTGGGCTTTTGTAAGTCTCATTCTCTAGAAATTTTGCTAAGTGACAAAACAGTCTCTGTTCCTTATCCAGAAAAGCAAGCTTATGCATTCATGAGACAATTATTTGCAATGTACTGCTGGCTGAATGTCCGACTGCCTCTAATAAGATTAAACTGTAAGAAAGTAGTTAAATAGTTTCTCAAAAAGCATAAAACAAACAAACAAAAAAAAACAACAACCAATTTTTCTTCTGTAACAATGCATTTCAACATGAAACAGGACATTCAATTAGAGAGGACCAAAAAAAAAAAAAACAAAGTGGGATTTTCTTTTTAATGCAGTGTCATTGCAATGCTGTAATAAAATAACTCAAAAAACATTATTTTAAAAATGTGAAATTTAAAATAAACCCCAAAAGTTCTAATTTACTTATATATATATATTTTTTTTTATTATTAAAAAATTACAATATTTTATATTTTCTAAAAAAAAAAAAAACTCTGAAAAATTCTAAATAACAACATTATATATATATTATACAATTATAATTGTATAACTGTCTATATGGCAAGTAGTTGGAAGTCAAGAAAAATGTAAAAAATATAATATTTTAATTTTTAAAATGTCAAAATAAGACAATATTTTTTAATGTATAATACACTCACAATGAGACCAGCAATGTGTACTAAGTCATACTTTAAAAACATTATTGAAACTCAATAATGACTGAGAAATTCAATAACGAACACAGCTTCGTTTACAGGTGTCTGTATTATTAAGTATGATCAATGAATCTGAAGAATGGAAGCTCTAACTCGAAGTATTTTCTGTGACTGGATAATATGTCTGTACCATTGAGGCCGTCCAGCTCTTGTGCATCCAGGAAGGGTGCGGGTCCCCAGATACGGACTGTGCCGTCGTCAGAAGCGCTGGCCATAAGACTGGGAATACACGGGTTCCAGCTGACACAGTTCACTGTGCGCGTGTGTCCCGTCAACTCCACGATCGGCAGCTCGCTGCGCTTGTGCCAAATATATACCTTATGATCTGAGAGACACAACTGAGGTTCACTGACTGAGGTTCAATTGAAACACACAATTGAAAAAAACAAGCTGAGGAATGAATGAAAGTACCTTCACTGCCGCTAGCAATGAAATCCTCGTTGTGCCCACCGAAGCAGGAGTGAATGGTGTAGAAACCCTGTGACACACCCTGATACTTTCTGACCAACACACGGTCCTGTAGGTCCCAGAGATGAACGCCCTGCAACAAACACACAAACATGAGATCAGGTTAGGACAACAAAGATAGGAAAAATTATTTGAAAATGAATTTTAATCATGTGAAATATTATTTTAGGAATTACTAATAATATTCAGTAATTATTATTTAATTATAAAACATTACACAATTTATTTTAGTAAATAGTCAATAACATAAGGTAACACTGCTGCAATAAAATAACTCTGTTCTCAAAAATAATTGCAAACAAAATGAATTTGAAAAATTTGAAATATTTTAAAAATCATTTTTTACTATTTTTATTTTTTTGTACATATAAAAATATTTTTAAAAATAACTGAATTTGAAAAAATAAATGAATTTGAAAAATCTGAAATTACATAACATGATTACACAATTTAACTGAATACTCTGAATCAATCTCAAAAATAATTTGAGAATTAATTTTAAATATGTAAAAATTTCAGGAATGATTAATAACATTTAGTTATTTAACTATAAAACATCACACAATATAGCTTAAAAATAGCAAATAATAGGGTAACACTGCTGCAATAAAATGACACTATTTTTAAAAAATAATTGCAAACAAAATGAATGAATTTGAAAAATCTGAAATATTTTAATAATCAATCATTTTAATTATTGTTTAATTTCTGTACCTATAAAAAACAATATTCTTAAAAATTTGAAAAAATAAATGAATTTGAAAAATCTGAAATGTAACTAATAATTAGCAATAATTTTTAACAGATATTATTAAATGATAAGAAATCACAAATCACAATTTAACTGAACAATGCTGCAATAATTAACAATTAAATAAAAAAAGTAAAATATAATTTACTAATTATTAACAATCATATAATTTAAAAATAACATTTTTTTAATATATAAAACAATTACACTATTTAAATGAATACTCAAAAATAATTTGAAAATGAATTTTAAATGTGTGAAAAACAATTTCAGGAATAATAATATTTAGTTATTATTATTTAATTATAAAACATCACACAATTTAACCTAAAATTGCAAATAATATAAGGGTAACACAGTTGCAATAAAATAACACTATTCTCAAAAATAACTGCAAAGAAAATGAATGAATATGAAAAGGCAGAAATATTTTAATAATCGCCAATCACTTAACTATCGTTTAGTTTTATATACATACAAAAAAATATTCTTAAAAATAACTGCATTTAAAAAAAAAAATAAAAAAAAATTAGAAAAATCTGAAATGTAATTTTAATAATTAGCAATAATTTCTAACAGATATAAAAGAAATGATAAAAAAGTCATAATTTTCACAATTTTTATCTTAACCAATATTATTAAATTATAAGAAAAAAATAAAAAATAAAAATAAAATAAAATCACAGTTTAACTGAATAATGCTGCAATAAAATAATACTCCCAAAAATAACTGAAAAAAGAGAAAAATCTAAAGTATAATTTTAGTAATTAGCAATATTTAATTATTTTTAAATTATATAAAACTAGTACACTATTTAATTGAATATAGCTGCAATAACAAAAAATTAAAAAAAAAAAGAGAAAAATGTAGAATATAACTTTAATTATCAATCATTTTTAACATAAATTATAAAAAGAAATGCTACATTTAATTGAAAGGTAGTAAATATATAATAAGATAATATAACCTCAGCAGAAATCATGCAAAAAGTAGTTTGAAAAAAATTAATTAAAAAAAAATACATATTGAATATATTGAAAAATATAAAAAAAAATATTGAAAATAAAAATATTAAAAGCTTTTGATTATTATGATTTAAAAAATAAAATAAAAAATGAATTAAAAAAAGAAAGTAAACATTTTGAATACTGTAATAATGTAACGTACGCTTACCTGAGTTGCTACATTTAACAAAGCTAATCTTCCATTCTTAGAAACAGTGAAAGACATTATAGGATGATCCTCCTGAACTCTAGAGTACGAAAAGGGAGAAATGAAAGGTCAAACACAGTTTTCAAAACTTGAAAGCGTCCGATAATCGAGTCGAACAGCTGCTCACATGTTTCTGTCTGTTAGGTCCTCGAAACTGTATCCACGGATCCTCTGGTGCGTATCAGAGGCGAGAACAGTCCGGCCGTCGGCCATACACCACAGGCACTGCACACGCACACCTTCCCATGACTCCAACAGGTTTCCGTCAAGATCCTGTCCGATCACAGCCAACAAATTGTTACTAAAAAGCAGCCTGGAAAATGCTGACAATCAAAGCTCTTGAAGTCCGTTGTGAACTTACACACTGGTAAAACTGCCCTCTCTGTCCTCCTGTAACAAAGCGCTTGCCGTCAGGGTTCCAGGCGACACTGGTCAGGCTGTCCTCATGAGACTGACTCATCTTTGTCCGCAGTTCTCCTGTCTGACCACCAGGTGGAAGAAGAGAGTCAGAGGTCAGAGCTGAACTAAAATCGAACGTTACATCTAAAACTCTTCAGTGGAAAATCATGATTAGTGGTCAACCAATAAGTTTTTTTTTACTGGCTGATGCTGACAGCAGGGTGGCCACTGGCCAAAATAAATCTAATATTTATTAGTCCATTTAATTTAAAGATAATAAATAACATTTATTTCAAAATAATCAATAAAAGTATTGAAATAATTTAGCTTGAATTTGGAAAAAAATAATAATTTATTAAATAATAATGCAATAAAATTTCACACAATATTCGACTAATTTTAGAAAATAATTCGGTAATTTTTAAAATATATTTTTTTAAATAAATATTTAATTATTTGTAAATAATCACTAGTTAACTTAAAGACAGCAAATATAAGGATAAAACTGCTGCAATAAATGTACAATATTTTCAAAAAATAATTTGTAAATTCATTTATTTAAAAAATTATGTATAAAATAAAAATTCTTATAAATAATTGAAAGGAAAATAAATGAATTTAGTCTGAATAACTAGCAATAATATTTAACAATTATTAATTATATAAAAAAAATTACAATTTAATTGAGTAATGTTGCAATAAAAAAATCAAAAATAACTGAAAAGAATTTGAAAAATCTAAAACATAATTTTAATAATTAGCAATATTTAACAATTATTATTAAATTATATTATATTATATAATTAATCATATAAAACTAGAAATTATTTTAAAAAAATATAAAAGTAAATTAATTATTTTTTAATAAATATTTAATTATTTGAAAATATATAAATACAATAAATAAAAACACCAATTAATTTAAACAGCAAATATAAGGATAATTTAACAATATTTTCAAAAATAATTGGGAAATTAATTCATTAGATTTTTTTACATTAAAATTAAGATTTTTTTTTTAAATCATTATATTATTTTTTAAAACATGTTAATAATTATTATTAATAAATGAATATTCTTTCATGGCTGAAAACTAGGGAAAATCATCCATCATAATCATCATACTTGAGATTTTGGATATTGTAATAATGACAATGTATGATATTTCACTTTCAATGTAGTCACTTTCAACAAAATTGTTTTACACCTATTTGATACTTTCTATGTATTTTATCATTTCCAAGCAGCCACAGAGAATGATGGAAAAATGTCACATAAGCCTCAAATGTGGCTAAATGAGTAGTTTTAAATTCCCTAACATGCTTTACACCGATTCTGCATCAGTAAGCAATACACAAAGAAACTACATTTTAGTCCACATCCACCATTACAATTTATAATACAATTAAATATCAATTTGCCTCTGAAATGAGTCTTTAATTGACAGAAACTATTGGGTTTCCAGCTAGATTTCAACTAGCTTCATGCGCACTCATCATCTTTGACTTGATCACAACTTTGGAAAAATCTCATGCTGAGATCCAGAAAATGCATTACATGGCAAAAACGTACAAAAAAAAGATGTGCACTGTTTTTACCTGAACATTCCACAGCCAGAGCTCAGAGCAGTCGTCAGGACCGCAGGCGATCAGGTAAACATCATCAGGACTCCAGGCAAGATACGACACGCCATACGCGTGTCCCTCCAGAGTCCGTACGAGCTTCAACTGATGCGAATCCTGTGTGAGAGAGCACATTTATACCATACATCCCTGAGCCTCTTTAAATCAAGCTACTGAATATTGACATGTCAGGGTTAAATTTAAAAAAAAAAAGTGTCACTGTCACTTTAAGAGTCGAAAACTTTCGAGATGCTCAAACAAACAGAGCAATGTTTTGCTGCATGTGACAGACGTCCTCACTCACCGGCTCCACCTGCCAGATAATCACAGTCGTGTCTTTTGAGCCGGTGGCGAGTTTAGTGCCGTCGTTGGAGAACTTGCAGAACCAGACTTCATTGCAGTGCTCTGTGAGGATCTGCTGCGTGTAACAAGGAAACTGTTTCCTGCAAACACAAGCGCAGACGCTGCATGTGAAATCTCTGAGGACAGAGTGGCGCATTACAATGAGTTAAACGCAGCAAACCTGCTGCAGACGTGATCCAGCAGTAAGGACACGGAGTCCAGACTGGAGTCCAGTTTGGTGTTGTGATAAAGGCAGCGATCTCTCTGCATCTCCACAGCCTGTCTAAGCAGCGTCTGCAGCCGCCGAGGGGGCAACATTACAGAGGGGGGCAGGTACGCTAAATAACAAACACACAATTAGGAATATAGATGCATGATATGAAATTAAGAACAGAGTAAACAGCAAAAAACTCTGCCTATAAATTTGAGAAAAACTGCTCAACACAGTATGAGCCAAATTTGACAAATTCACCATGTATTATAAGATTTTTATATAAGAAAAAAAAAAGAATATAAAATAATATAATATTAAATAACAAATAATATTCATTTTATAATTATTATATACATTTGCAAAAAAAATGCCAGCAGAAGTACAGGCTAAATCTGACAAAAACTCTATTTTTGAATTCCCTTAACAAGTACAAACAATTATAAAAAGAAGCAAACCATTCTAAAAATTCAAAACGTTCTTTTTAGGCGTGTTAAATCATATTTACACTACCAGTCAAAAGTTTTTGAATTTTTATTTTAAGATTTTAAGATTTTAATATAAGATTTTTAAAAGTCTCGTCTGCTCTCCAAATCTTATTTTTGATATTTAATTGCAACATTATTCAATTAAATTGTAATTGTTCTTATATAATTAAATAATAATTGTTAAATATTATTGCTAATTATTCAGACTAAATTTATTTATTTTCCTTTCAATTATTTATAAGAATATTCTTATTTTATACATAATTTTTCAAATGAATGAATTTACAATTATTTTTTGAAAATATTGCAGTAAATGTATTAAAGACATTTATTTGACCCAAAGTACAGCAAAAACAGTAAAATTTTGTAAATTTACTATTTAAAATAACTGTTTTCTATTTGAATATATTTAAAAATGTAATTTATTCCTGTGATCAAAGCTAAATTTTTAGCATCATTACTCCAGTCTTCAGTGTCACATGATCCTTCAGAAATCATTCTAATATGCTGATTTGCTGTTCAAGACACATTTTATTATTATTGCCAATATTTAAAACAGTTGAGTACATTTTTTCTGGATTTTTTGATGAACAGAAATTATAGAAATTAATACTTTAATACTAGGATGTTTTAAATTGATCAAAACTGATGATCAAGATATTTATAATGTTTACAAAGGATTTCCATTTCAGATAAACACTGTTCAAACAGAAGCATTATAAAATGTAATATTAAAGTACTAAATTACAAAAATGTAATACATAAATAAAAATTACAATATAAATAATTTTTTTTTTTTTGCTAAATTGGCAATATTTGTTTGTACTTTATTTTAATGTGTAGTTACATGTACTTACTATAGTAATAACCATAAATTATGCATAATCACAAGCAACAAACTTTAAAACAAACCCTATTGTAAGTACATGTATTTAATTAATATTACTCAGTCCTTTTTTTCTAATTATACTGTAAAAAAGTCACCTCAAAATAAAGTGTAATCACTAATCTAGATGCTAGAAAAGGCAGAAAAATGTAATATTGGCCAATAATGATGAAAAAACAAATAAAAATGAAAAACTAAATAAAACAGCAATTTGGCTAATAACCAAAACTGGGGCGATATATTATGCACCTCTATAAAAAAAAAAAAAACAATAGAAGTCTACTACGGTATGTCCTCACTTATATAGGCTGTAAATGTGTGTGTTTGTGCACTCACTTTGGAGTTTGTCCAGTAATCTACATCGTGATCCAGCACCTTTGCCCTCCCATTCAGCCTTTGCCTTCAGATCCTCAGGGTGACTGCACATCAGATACCTTTAGACACACAGCCAATCAGAGTGAGCCACTGACAGCCAGCACAGCCAATCACAGCGAGCCATCGACAGCCATCACAGCCAATCAGAGAGTGATTCTTACTTTCATTAGAGCACAGTAGCAGGAAATTGGAAACAGAAATGGCAATCAAAATCTATACAGCAAAATCACATTTTTAGCAATAACACAAACCCTTCAAGACAAAGAAGTTGGTTATAATTATCAATAACGTGTATGCAATGCGTCTAGTACCCGCTGAGCACGTGGATTCGATCTGTGTTGTATTTAAGCGGAGTCAACTCTCCTCTCAACACCTGCAGAGCTTCCAGAACTTTTCCGTCCTCCAAGTACTCCAGATACTTCTGCTGTAACAACAGAAACTTCATCCGCTAGAACCAGAGAGAAAGAAAACAGATTCACTTTTAGTAGCACGTCAGTGACTCAATCATTTATCAAATACATGGCTGAATAGTCCATTTTACATTTACATGACAGTCAGAACTAAAATGGAAACTTAACTAAAGACACGATTACCACTAAAATAACATAAGACTGAATATGAGCCCAGGGTTTCCAGGTTTTCACAACAAAACCCACCCAACTGCTATTCAAAACTAGTCCAAATCTAGCCCAGTTGCATTTAGGGGGATTCCCCTGGTAAAAATTGTGTTTTGGGGGGTAAAATACATGTTTCTGGCGGGGTTCCCCTAGTAAAATTTGCATTCCATGGGCTAAATATCACAGTATTTAGGTTGCATCAAACCGCAGATATTAAAGGAGAAGTCCACTTGCAGAACAAAAATGTACATATAATGTACTCAGCCCTTGTCATCCAAGATGTTCATGTCTTTCTTTCTTCAGTCGTAAAGAAATTATGTTTTTTTTGAGGAAAACATTTCAGGATTTTTCTCCATATAATGGACTGATATGGTGCCCCGAGTTTGAACTTCCAAAATGCAGTTTAAATGCGGCTTCAAACGATCCCAAATGCGGTTGTAAACAATCCCAGCCGAGGAAGAAGGGTCTTATCTAGCGAAACGATCGGTTATTTTCATAAAATAATACAATTTATATACTTTTTAGTATCAAACACTCTTTTGCTAAGGGTGTTTGATCTTATTTGCATGTTCACTTTGCAAAGACTGTGCTGATACTTCTGCAGCGATGTAGGATGATTTTGAAATGATTTTTGAAACTGAGGGAGAAAATACGATTGGAGTTTTTCGACATACCCTAACTGTCTTGAGCCAGAATACACCGAGTTCAGGGAGAGCACGACAAGACAAGCGTTTGAGATTAAAAAGTATTTAAGTTGTATTTTTTTCATGTAAATAACCGGTTGTTTCGCTAGATAAGACCCTTCTTCCTCAGCTGGGATCGTTTGAAGCCATATTTTGGAAGTTCAAACTCGGGGCACCATATCAGTCCATTATATGGAGAAAAATCCTGATGTTTCCTTTAAAAAACATAATTTCTTTACGGCTGAAGAAAGAAAGACATGAACATCTTAGATGACAAGCGGGTGAGTACATTATCTGTAAATTTTTGTTATGAGAGTGGACTTCTCCTTTAAAAAACAACCCGCAGCAACAGTGTTAAAGTAGCCCAATTCTGCGGGAAAAGCATAGGCTTGGCAACACTGTCTGAGCCCCTTTTTAAGGACACAGACAGTGTGAATGCAAAGACAACAGGGTTCTTTTTAAAATGTTTTACTGAAACTGGCCAGTTTGTGTTTTTCTTTTTGAAGAGGAAACACTCTGGTCTTCACTCTTAAAACGACAAACACTAAACTGGGCAAAAAAAGACACATAAAACAAACGTTATAACCAGCTGGGTATAAGTTATAACTTTGCCTAGTTTTGACCTTAAAGGAGAAGTCCACTTCCAAAACAACAATTTACAAATAATTTACTCAGCCGCTTGTCATCCAAATGTTCATGTCTTTCTGCCTTCGGTCGTAAAGAAATTATGGTTTTTGAGGAAAACATTTCAGGATTTTTCTTCATATAATGGACTTCAATTGTGCCCATTATATTTCAAAATGTAGTTTAAATGCAGCTTCAAAGGGCTTTAAACAATCCCAGCCGAGGAAGAAGGGTCTTATCAAGCAAAA
Source organism: Cirrhinus mrigala (assembly GCA_036247105.1). NCBI lineage: Eukaryota > Metazoa > Chordata > Actinopteri > Cypriniformes > Cyprinidae > Cirrhinus > Cirrhinus mrigala. Next base: position 31,064,775 of record CM070026.1, on the reverse strand, counting down.
TGATCGGTCATTTTTTTCGGAAAATAAAAATTTGTATACTTTTTAAGCACACAAGCTGCGTGGGATGCATGTCCACGGATCGTTTTTGAACAAATCTTTAATGTGACTCGTGAAGAACGAGTCGTCTCGGGGAGTGATTCGTTCAATCGCACATGCGCAACGTCCTATTAGGTTATGTACTGGAATTAGTTCACCTGTTTAGAGTCTTCGGGTTTTTCAAATCATTCGTTTATCTTATGGGGCTGTCACGTGACGCTGATTTTGCTAAAATGAATGAAATGACTCGAAAAAAGATTTGTTCATTTTGCTGAATGAGACTCAAAGGTCTGAGTCAGTAAAATAATCCGAACTTCCCATCACTACTACGAATCATGTCTAAGTTCATCGTCTGTGTACTCCAGCTAAAAAAACTCCATCTCATTTTCTCCTACAACTTCAGAATCGTTCGACATCGTTGTACCTTTTTGTTTGTAAACAGCGTTTGACTTACTTGCACTTTCTTAGTCTATGCGTGTTCGCTTTGTAAACACTGGGTCTGTGGTTCCGCCTACGTTCAGCGTGACCTTTCGACATGTTTCAATAGTATGTTGTGAACGTGCATGCCAGAGCCTGTGGTACACGAGCTTTTGTGCTTAAAAAGTATACACATTTTTATTTTCTGAAAAAAATGACAGATCGTTTCTCTAGATAAGACACTTCTTCCTCGGCTGGGATCGTTTAGAGTCATTTGAAGCTGCATTTAAACTACATTTTGGAAGTTCAAAATCGGGGGCACAATTGAAGTCCATTATATGAAGAAAGATCCTGATATGCTTTTCTCAAAAACCATAATTTCTTTACTACTGAAGACAGAAAGACATGAACATCTTGGATGACAAGGGGGTAAGTAAATTACTTGTGAAATGTTGTTCTGGAAGTGGACTTCTACTTTAAAGAAGTAGTTCACTTGCAGAACAAAAATGAACAGACAATGTACTCACCCCGTTGTCATCCAAGATGTCCATGTCTTTCTTTCTTCAGTCGCAAAGAAATTATGTTTTCTGAGGAAAACACTTCAGGAATTATCTCCATATTGTGGACTTAAATGGTGCCCAAGAGTTTGAACGTCCAAAATGCAGTTTAAATGCAGCTTCAAAGGGCTCTAAATGATCCCAGCCGAGGTTTTATCTAGTGAAACAGTCATTAAAAAAATAAGATAAAATAAGTTAAAAAAAAAAAAAAAAAAAAAAAAAAATTATATATATACAGGGGTTGGACAATAAAACTGAAACACTCGCCAATATAGTATTGGAGGTTTCATGGCTATATTTGCGCTGTCTGGTGCCCAATCTTCACTTATTGTACATTACACCAGTTAGAGCAGAGTGTAAAGTTTCATTATGTGCACCCAATGGTTCAAACATTGTACCTTGAAGGTAGTGCTCTGTATCAGGATAATAATGCACCAATACACACAGCAAGACTGGTGACAGACTGGTTTAATGAACATGAAAATTAAGTTGAACATCTCCCATGGCCTGCATAGTCACCAGATCTGAATATTATTGAGCCACTTTGGGGTGTTTTGGAGGAGCGAGTCAGGAAACGTTTTCCCACATCAGCATCACATAGTGACCTGGCCACTGTTCTGCAAGAGGAAAAATGGCTCAAAATCCCTCTGGCTGCTTTGCAGGACTTGTATTTGTCACTCCCACGATGAAATGATGTTGTATTAGCTGCAAAAGGAGGCCCAATATCATACTAATTGTGATCTAAAACCAGGTGTTTCAGTTTCATTGTCCAACCCCTGTGTGTATATATATATACTTTTTAACCTCAAATGCCCATCTTGTCTAGCTCTGCCATGCGCATGCGTGCTGTATGTAATCTGGGTCAAGACAGTTAGGGTATGTCATAAAACTTCCACCTCATTTTCTCCTCCAACTTCAAAATAATCTTACAACTGTTTTTTGCCCTTTTTTTTGCCCTTCCTTGCACGTTCCCTTTGTAAACACTGGATTGGTACTTCTGCAGCGATGTAGGACAATTTTTAAGTTTGAAGAAAATAAGATGGGAGTTTTTCGACATACCTTAACTGTCTTGAACTGGAATACACAGACTACATGCAGACGAGCATTTGAGGTTAAAAAGTATATAAATTGTCCATTTTTTAATAAAATAACTGACCTTTTTGCTAGATAAGACCCTTCTTCTATGGATGGGATCGTTTAGAGCCATTTGAAGCTACACTTAAACTGCATTTTGGAAGTTCAAACTCAAGCCCACTCAAACCCACCATAGAAGTTCACTACATGAAGGGACATCCTGAAATGTTTTCCTCAAAAAACAATTTCTTTACAACTGAAGAAAGAAAGACATGAACATCTTGGATGACAAGGGGGTGAGTACATTATATGTAAATGGAAGTGAACTACTCCTTTAAGGGACACGAAGTTAAAACATACAACTAAGTATTTTTTTTTCCGTTGCACCACTGAAATGACTATGCATAAATTAAATATTTATGGAAGAATAATGGTTGAAATAACAGCAGATTGCGAATTGCATCCATAAGCTCTTTTTGTTTTTTACCTGACATCCTGATAAGTTCTTTAGACATTTATGATGTTGACCTTTACACTCATTTACATTTTAAATAGACAATATTATGTGCATAAACGGCTCTTTAAAATAACCCATCCTCCATGTGCATGTCAAATAAAATCAATTTTCTTATGTTTGTTGTATCAGTATTTATTTATTGACATTAATTTCAAATACAGTTTCTCAATGTTTTTTTTACATATTTAAATACTTAATTAGGTTATTTCATTATAAAGTATCAAACTTATTTTTACAGCAAATTTTGTGAGGCAAATTAAGCTACAATCAAGTTCTGCTCACTAATTTGAAGGCTGCTATTGGATCATTAGGGGTTATTGTCATATAATGCGATTACACATTACTTTTGCATAGAGCTTACAACCCATTAGTTCAGCCAAAAATGAACATTTGCTGAAACTTTTCACTGAAGGAAGCGTTATTATGGACTCGATTTTGGCCAGAAGTGTTGATTTACAGTTAAAACGTCTTAATGATGTTTCTTAGAAACAGACAGCTTTCTACTTCATAAGACATTAATTGATGGACTGGAGTGGTGTTGATTACTTTTGTATTAATGTGATGTTTTTATCAGCTGTTTGGACTCTGACGGCACCCATTCACTGCAGAGGATCCACTGGTGAGTGATGTATTGCTAAATTTCTCCAAATCTTTTCCCATGAAGAAACCTTTTTAGCAAATTTTCTTTTTCGGTTGAATTAGATGTAACCAAGTCTCTGCCATGGACTTTACATTTCAATTTACGTAAGAACTTGTGAACGGCTGGTGCCAACCTATGCAGAATGATTTCTATAACACTTGTTCCAGATGAAGCTTCGGAAGCTTTCAGCATTAAGAGTGCATGCGGGTGAATCCAGCAGTCTTACCACAATAGCGTTGGGTGAATGCATCAATGCTTTCAGCTCGTTGAGGTCATTTTCAGCCTGTGTCCCACAAAGAAACAAAAGCGTCAGTTCAGCATTTTCATCCAGCATTTTGGGGGGGGGGAAAATAAAATAAATAAATAAATCACCATCAACCCTACAGGGTTAAGCCTAATGACAAAAGTCATTTTCAAGTAAAACACAAAATTGTCTGAATTTAATATAATGGACCCCAAAAAGTATTGGATTAGATAGCAAAACACCAAAATTGTTGTTTATTTTAAAGGAAGATTAAAAAGCAAATCACAGATTTAAATTCTAAACCAATACATATATTGTTCAAAACAGTGAGGCAATTCATCAGCATTTTCTGCACAAAAGAAAACAAGCAGCAATGTATGTTTTTAAGTTTGCCTCTATAAATAAATGGAAAACTAGGAGCGAAATAGGTGGAAAAATAGTTCATGGGGCCAGAAGACAAGGAAAAGTAAACCCAAAACCCCATTAGAAATGACTGCTTCAGCGATCCAAATGGTTCCTCAAGCCAGAAGCATGATCGACTAAATGTGCAAACAATTTCTAGAGTTATGCCACCACAAGCTCTGAAAAGCTTATCCGTAAAGGTTGAGCATGATTATTGTTTCTGCCTGACATCTTAGAAGAGCTTGGTTTCAATAATCTAAACTCTGCTAAATTCAGATGAGATGGTCAAATAAACCTGCTTCTTCCTGTATAAAATACAATGTAACTGGATTGTTTTTATTTCCACTTATTTAAAATACACTGCAGTCAAAAATATGAGTCCAGACTCTTTTCTTTCAGTTTGGTTATGAAGAGTACAGAAAAAGGAAATAACTGCAATCATGTTCTGAAAAAAATAATCACACTTGTGGTTAGAGAATAATTGCTGCATGAAAGGATCAAAGCTTTATCAGAGACGAGAACAAAATTCTAGATGCATGCAAAACCAGAAGGAACTAACACTTTTTTTTTTTAAAAAATGACCTTCATCCCTCCACTCATATCTATATTTGCATGAACTTTGACCTAAAGTTTACCCATCAGTCAGCCTGCTCATCCTTAGTAAACATGACAAAGCATTCACAACTCACATAGAACCCTATGATATCCATTGAAAATCACATTTCAGATGTATTGCCAATATTTAAAACATTTCAGTATTTTTTTTTCATGATTCTTTGATGAATAAAAAGACCCAAAGATCAGCATTTATCTGAAATAAAACGCTTTATACACTATACCCATTCAAAAGCTTAGAGTCAGTATATTTCTTTCTTAAAGAAATTCTGGAAATAAATACTTTTATTTAGCAAGGATTTGTAATGTAACATTTGTAATGTAACAAAAGATTTTTATTTCAGATAAATGCTGTTCTTCTGAACTTTCTATTAATCAAAGAAACCTGAAAAAAAAAAAAAACTACTCTGTTTTCTGTTTTCAACATAATACTAATAAATATTTTTGAGCAGCAAATCAGAATATTAGAATGATTTCTGAAGGATCATGTGACTTAAGTAACGATGCTAAAAATTCAGCTTTAAAATCACAGGAATAAATTACATTTTAAAATATAAAGCAGTTATTTTAAATAGTAAAAATATTTCAACATTTTACTGTTTTTGCTGTACTTTGGATCAAATTCATCCAGGCTAAAATGTATATATTATTCCACAAAAACAGGAAAAAAAAAAAACAACTGAAAAATGAAGAGTCAATAAGGATTATGAAAAGATAAAACATTTGATATGGAATTATTATTGTTAAAATATAATAAATTAATAAACCTATAAGGTTTTATGAATTCAATTGATTAGCAATCCTTTTTGATGATCAAATTTTGATTAAACCATTGAAATGGAATTTATGAAAAAAAAAATAAACAAAGAATTTGGTGGGAGGGAGGGGGGCCAGGGATTTCATAGTGCCCTGTTTATTGTCCTTCAATAAAGAAAAAGTAGCCACTTCATCCACTAGGAACTGATTGGATTGGTAAAAAAAAATGGTTGTTTGTTATTTCAGCTATATTCATGGTTAGATACAAGTGAAAAATAGAATGCATGAATAAATAAATATATATATACAACAACAAATAAAAAAAGTTTGTTAAAAATGTAAGATCATCTGTAATTAAAACTATATATAACTCAATTTGTCCTCACTGCATCAAACCTGTTAATAAGCTCTTTAAAAAAATAGTAGCTGAAAATCAGCCACAAGACAAACATATGTCCTTACTATGCACTGATGCATCATGCAAAAAAACAAAAAAACAAAACAAGGAATGTAATTAAGAAAGTATTGGGCATGTAAATAGTGGCAATTTGACCAAACCAGCATAAAAGTGACCGTCTCTCCAAATAGCTTAAGATATAAACCATCAAAATCATGACATTATATATGACGTGTGGCATAAGCTCACCTTGTCCCATTCGCCTTCCATGACGTGGTTCCGGAACTTTGTGGCTGACGGATGCTCCAGTCTACAGCCAGATTCCTGCATCAACAAATCCACCGTCTGACTAGAAAGAGACAAGAGAGACCTCACACACATGAGCAATGCTTTACAGTGCATTCAACACTTCTCATTTATCTGACCTTTAACAAAAACTAAGTAAAGCTCATTTCTATCTGCCATCTTTGAAGTACTGCTTCCATCCCATCTGACGTAAAAATAACGTTAAAGGATCAACCTTTTTGTGTCCTAACATATGTATTATCTGTTTCATATTGGCAATAACACATGCATGCATTGCTACATAAAGAAAATAATCACCGCTGAAGGGGTTCTCAAGGATGTCTTATGCAATTACCTGCAACACTCAGCCACGTCGCAGCTGAAATCAGCACTCTTATGCATGTCATATTGCTTTATTATGGCATGTGGTAGTCCTACATGCACAATCACACATTTATGTACATATATGTTTAGACAGAAAAACACAGACGAGCTCAAACATGCTGATGGAAATGATAGCAGTGACTAGGACGCTACTGACAGGTGAAGGCTTCCAGAACAGTGTGAAAGTGTTTTGAATGCAGGGTCTGACAGAATGACGTCATGCTATGATTACAAAAGAGAGAGAGTGTGTGTGTGTGTGTGTGTGTGTGAGGGGGGAGGGGATGGATGTTTTCAGTTTTCTTGATGTTTTCGGTTCATCTTCTAGTCTAGATCTGGGACGTTTGTGTTTAAGCACGCTGATTTGAATAGTGATTATTCTGGATTCATGTTTTGTGGTTTGCATCTGAATGGCAGCTGATGGCTTTAGCAGATCTTCACTAAAATTAGATTCAAGCTTCTTTCTAATGTAAACCAGCTGCTACACACACACACACACACACACATTCCACAGCCGCCATTAAAAGGCAAATACACAGAGAATGTCATAATGATCTGATAATGCGTAAACACACATATTTAATATATCAGCAAAGGGATGTTTGTAATGAACCTATCTGTACTTTTGACACTGTTAAAGCTAAAATACGTTTTCGGGGCCTGACAAATAGTTGACAGAGACGTACAGCTGTCATCGGCGAACGCATCTCTCTTTGTGTGTAATTGACTAATATGGGTTAAATTATAGACATGTGTATCTCATTTTGTCGGGCAATAAAGAATTGTTTTGTTTTGATTGTCATTAAACTCGATTTTTAAAAGATCGACGTCGGCTCGCTTCGTTGAGCACATAACGGCTGCGAAATCTGCGATCTGTCAAACCAGAACCGACTCGGTTCGGTTGTGCTCCTCAGTACCGCAACACTTACTTCAGCCCTAACCCGTGCAGATGCTGTCCGATCAGGCGAATCACGTCCTCCTCCGCCTGAGAGAGACGCTTCTTCTTTTTCAGGGAACCCGAACCAGTCCCGGAGGCCCCCGAAGCCGAGCCTGCGTTGCTCTGGAGGCCGTTGGCATCTCCGTTCTGCGTGCTGGCTGGGTGGTTCTGCTCCTGTCCGGTCCCGTTCGATTGCATGTTGGTGCCGGTTCGGCTGAGGTGGGTCGCTGATGGAAGGCCCGCTGAAGCCCCGGGCTCTCCTACTCCCTCCGCCGCCGAGGCTCGGTGCTTCTTCCGCGGGGGCGGCGACGCTCCGCCGGTGTCCGAGTCGGAGGAGGAGGAAGCGGAGGCCAGAGTTTCCTCACCGAGAGCGGCCGTGGTTAGAAGCCGGTGAAGCCCGGGGGAGGGGAAAGAGGCGTCGGGCTCCCGCGGTCCAGAGCGAGTTCCGTACGAGGGTCGTTCGTGTTGTTGTTGTTTCTCTCCAAACAGCTGCAGATCTAATGGCGTCCAGACGCGCTGACGTCACCGGACATTCCCCTGCTGCCTCACTTCCGGGCGGCGCTCCGGCCAAAAGGGGGCGCAAGCAGAAACTTACCACAGGCTATTAATTCATCAATAATTATGATCACCTATCTATCTATCTATCTATCTATCTATCTATCTATCTATCTATTATTCAGTCTATGTAAGGCTAAAACGTTTTCTCAACACGTTTTATAATTACAAAATATTTATAACCCTCAAATGTCAAGTGTTTTTACATTTTTTTTAAAAGCTAACTTTCTGATTAGTAGTATTACCATACAAAGGTATTACTAGACTTTTGTTTGTTAAAATTCAATAAGAAGCTACTAAAATTTGACTGTTTAATGTACCTTTTAGGCTTTTATTGGCTGTTTAATGTACCTTTTTAGTCATTAAATCATTTTTCCCATTCAGTCAAACAATAAAACACTGAGGACAGCATAAAGAGCTGCTAAATCCACAATCTACAAAAATCCACACATTCTGAGAGCCGTAATCTGATCTATAACCAAGTGTTTCACAGAGTATACATAAAACAAAGCGAATGTCATGAGTGAAATGTGAGTTTATAAAAAAGCATCAAAATATCAGACAGCCTGCTGGGATTGAGATATAGACCTGGAGATGGTTGATGAGTAAAAATGACATTGAGTAAAAAAAAACATTGAAAATATTGTCAGTAAGAATATGGTCTCAGTGTGATGTTATATGTGAAATATAGAGATAAAACTCTTTCTTCTGTTGATGCTCTCGTAGTAGAATTAAAATAATGAATGATATACAACATTTTTCATGTTCTGTTGAAAAGGTGTGTTTTTGCATGTGTGTCCATAGGATGCATACATTTTTTTAATCAGCATTTTTAGGGAAAATGTAGAAAGCATGAAAAACACAATAGACCAGATGGTGTATTTTTCATCTGTCGCAATGATGGAACGTTTTTTTTTTTTTTTTTTAAATATATAATATAAATAATGGAACATTTACAGTTAATACAACCTTTGGCTGTTGTTTTTAATGTTTCTTTACTGTTGTCTATTGGGTAGTGCATGTGTTGCCGACATGTTGAGCTGTTGAGCTTTTTTGTCCTCTTTCCTTTGTTTCTATTAATAAAAAGTGGAAAAAGCCCAAAATAACATAAAACAAAGTGACAATGTTCTTCTCATCCTCAGTCTTCTCAGGATTTGTCTGGTATTTGATGTGGGAGAGAGACTGCAGTCGTCTTTGGAACAATTTTGTCTTTGCCCTTCATGAAGAAAGTGAGCAGTTCTCCTTTTCCTTTTACATAGATTGGTCCTCTTCTGACGAAACGGAAACCATACTCCTTCAGGATGTTATAGCAGTCCTCCACCACCTGGGTAGCATCAGCACCAGAAAAATTAATATTCAAATCAGTGTCATAAGTTAGTTTTGCATCAGTACTGGCATTAAGACGGAGATGTCTTCATCTCTAAATTTAATTCCTGTTACAAAAATTGCATTAGTGGGAAGTTTAGGAAACTTACTTTGGTGAATCAGTTCAGACTGTTGCAGTGAAGTAAATTAAAAAATGATTCAAAGAATTAATGTTCATCGTCACTCAAAAATGTTCATGGTGGTCTCCAGTTATCATTTTATTTTATTTTAATATGTGAATTTTATGTATTTATTAAACATATATAACTTAATTACACTACCAGTCAAAAGATATTTAATGTTTTTTAAAGAAGTCTCTTCTGCTCACCAAAGCTGCATTTATTTCATCCAAAGTACAGCAAAAACAGTAAAATTTTGAAGTATTTTTCTATTTAAAACAACTGGTTTCTATTTAAATATATTTCAAAATGTAATTTATTACTGTGATCAAAGCTAAATTTTCAGCATCATTACTCCAGTCACATAAACTTTACAAAAGATTTCTATTTCAGATAAATGCTGTTCTTCTGAACTTTCTATTAATCAAAGAAACCTTAAAAAAATTCTACTCAGCTTGTTTCAACATAATAATAATAAATGTTTTTTTTTGAGGAGCAAATCAAAATATTAGAATGATTTCTGAAGGATCATGTGACTGGAGTAATGGTGCTAAAAAATCAGCTTTTAAATCACAGGAATAAACTACATTTTAAAATATATTTAAATAGAAAACAGTTATTTTAAATAGTAAAATATTTCAAAATTATACTGCTTTTCCTGTACTTTGAAACTGGTAGTGTATTTTAAAATAATAAACAATAAATTATTAAAATAAGAAAAATATTTTAAAAATTATATTAATGAAAATTATATATTTATATAGTATATAATATATAATTATTCAATATTTAATGATGATATTTAATAGATATAATTTTATATATTTAAAATATCCATCCATCTATTCTTCAAACTGCCACCGTAAAGTCTTTACATATTTTATATATTAATATATTTTCTAAAAAATGTTATATATATTTGATTTAAAAGGGAAAAATTGTTGTTTATTACTATACATTTTTATATTGGTGCTGCATATAAATAATGATGATTAAGTAATGATTAAATATCATCCCTTCTTGTATTTTAGTAGAATTATTTTAGTTTATAACTCACAGTTTTAACATTTTTTACTCACAAAAGAAAAGAGAAAAAAAGTCTGAATTGTGAGACATAAACTGGATATAGTGAAGAAAGTCAGAATTGTGAGATATAAAGTCGCAATTAACTTTTACATTTTTTAAAAATTAAAATGTCAGAACTGCGAGATGTAAACTAAATGTGATATGTAAATTTAGAATTCTGAGAAAAAAAAAAAAATAAAAATGTGAGATACATGTGGAAAACATGCAAAAAGACCTAATATTGAAAATTGAAATAAGTGAAATATTTTTAAAAAATTAAGATAATATTTTATTAGCTCGTTATTTTTATAAACCATTACCATTATTGGCCATTAACATTTTTTATGATATAAAATGTTCTTTTAAAAATAAAATAAATATAACGTTTTAACAAATTAAGCTTATATCACCTGTATGTTACCCATAACCCCAGTGGACTCCATACGACTGGCCACGTTTACAGTGTTTCCCCAAATATCAAAATGAGGTTTCCGAGCGCCAATCACTCCAGCTAACACACTGCCCTTATTCAGACCTGACAATAAAGCACACACACACACACACACACACAACATGGTCAAAATAGCATAAATATAGCACATACTATATTGTTATAAAAGCAGAAGCAGGTCTGTAGTTTGCTGACCTATGCGCAGCATGAAGTTATTAAACGACTGTTTGTTTAGGTTTCCAAGTGTGACTTTCATAGCCAGTGCAAAGTCTGCCAAATCAGCGAAGTGTTGCCAGCGATCCAGGATGGACTGATCCTCAATCTGTATAACACACACAAACATCCTCATAAGTATCACACACTACATCAGTGTAGTATGCTCTCTAGTGTGTGTTGAGCAGCTGACCTTGCGGTCTGCGTATCCGTTAGTGTTGCTCTCCGGTGTCACGCCTGATGCAGCCATGTATGTGCTGCCGATGGTCTTGATCTTCGTAATGTGGCGAAACTCTGTGCGATCCAGAAGCTACTCGGAATCAAAAAACACAACATATGAAAACTTCTAAAAACTTAAACAAATGATGACAATTATGTACTAAAAAATATAAGAAAAAAAGACAAGAGAAACTCACACTGTCAAAATCGGAGATGATCTCATTCAGGATTCGGAGGCATTCTATTCCTCCATTGTTTATACTCTCCTCTGTGTAAAAGTCAGAGAAATTGGGAATGGAGGCGAACATCACACCGATCTCATCATATGACTGACTGTAGAGTTCCTGCAATAGATGAATAAATATCAGTATGGACATTTATTAAGGACTAAACTGATTTAAAGATTACTCTGACAGGAATATAGTCTCATACCTATGGAAGCTTGTTTCCTCCATGAGATAAAAAAATAAATAAATATGAAAGGTAATTGCAACTTTTTATCTCACAATTCAGATTTTTTTACTCACAGAAAGTCTGAATTGTAAGATATAAAATCGTAATTGCAAGAAAACAGTCAGAATTGGGAGATAAAACGTTGCAATGACCTTTCTTATTTATTACGTGGCGGAAACAAAAAAGTCATAATTGCAAGCTGTAAACAATTCTGAAAAAAAAGGGTGTAAATCGCAAGATGCAAACTTAGAATTCTGAGAAAAAGTTACAATTATAAGATGCAAACTAGGAAATTCTCAAAAAACAAAAAACAAAATTACAAGATGCATACTTAGAATTCTGTGAAAAAAGTTAAAATTATAAGAAAAACTTATTCTGAGAAAAAACAAGCTTCCAAACATACCTCATCTCGCTTCTTGGAGCCCAGGAAGTGTCTGGCCACGTGTTCAGGAAGCATGTTAGTGACCAGCGCCTCGTTGTATGTTCTCATTTCATACACTTTCTCCTTCTGATCGTGAACCTCAATCTTCCACAGAAACAGTTTACGTGATTGTCTTTCCACCTGAGAGAGAAACAAAATATGAAAATAGCATGCTAATATTTGTCGAAAACAGAGAAAGAAAGAAAATAATTGTGAGTTTTTAAGCTACTGTTGAACATACATGGCGTGCAAAGTAGTAGAAACTCATCATCATGATGATAATCATCACAGTCAGCAGATATCTGGTGGGAACCACTGAATACCTGAGGAGTCATAGAAAATTATGAAAACCACTCAAAACTTGCACTTTATTCACTAAATACCCGTTTCTTGAGCAGCAAATCAGCATATTAGAATAATTTCTGAAGGATCATGTGACACTGAGGACTGGAGTAATGATGCTGAAAATTCAGCTTTAATCACAGGAATAAATTATATTTAAACGTATATGCAAATAGACAACAGCTATTTGAAATTGTAATAATATTTCACAATATTTCTGTTTTTACTGTATTTTGATTGCTTTTTTAAGTTGGCTTGAAAAAGCCAACTTACTGTTATCCTGTTTAAACTTCTCCTCCTTCTAATCCATTTAGACTCATTCAAACTCATCTAATATTTGTTAGCAGTATGCTAATCATGCTGACATGCTATTAACATGCTAATAATGCTAGAAACATGCTAGTAACTTGTTAATCATGCTAGAAACATGCTAGCAACATGCTAAAAACATGCTAGTAACTTGCTAGTCATGCTAGAAACATGCTATTAACATGATAATAATGCTAGAAACATGCTATTAACATGCTAATTATGCTAGCAACATGCTAGTAACTTGCTAATCATGCTAGAATCATGCTAGAAACGTGCTAGTAACATGCTAATAATGCTAAAAACATGCTAGTAACTTGCTAATAATGTTAGAAACATGGCAGTATCTTGCTAATCATACTAGAAACATGCTAGTAACTTGCTAGTCATGCTAGAAACATGCTAGAAACTTGCTAATCATGCTAGAAACATGCTAGTAACTTGCTAATCATGCTAGAATCATGTTAGAAACTTGCTAATAATGCTAGAAACATGCTAGTAACTTGCTAATCATGCTAGAATCATGTTAGAAACTTGCTAATAATGCTAGAAACATGCTAGTAACTTGCTAATCATGCTAGAATCATGCTAGTAATTTCTAATTATGCTAATCATAATTAGAAATTACTAGCATGATTCTAGCATGATTAGCAAATTACTAGCATGTTTCTAGCATGATAATTTCTAATTATGGTAACAACATGATAGTAACACGATAGCAATCACCACGAGTACCCTAGCAACCGCCTAGCTACACCATAGCAATCACCCTGAGTACCCTAGCAACCGCCTAGCAACACCTTAGCAACCACCTCAGGTAGCATAGCAACCGCCTAGCAACTCACATAGTAACTACATTCAGCACCCTAGCAACCCTCTAGCACCCTGAGTACCCTAGAAACCGCCTAGCAACACCTTAGCAACCACCCTGAGTACCTTAGCAACCGCCTAGCAACACCTTAGCACCCACCCTGGGTACCCTAGCAACTGCATAGCAACACCCTAGCAACAACCCTGAGTACCCTAGAAACCGCCTAGCAACACCTTAGCAACCACCTCAGGTACCCTAGCAACCACGTAGTAACACTCTAGCAATCACCCTGAGTACCCTAGCAACTGCCTAGCAACACCTTAGCGACCGCCCTAGCAACCACATAGCACAACCCTAGCAACCACACCAGGTACCCTAGCAACTGCCCTAGCAACCACCCTGAGTAACCTAGCAACCACGTAGCAACACCCTATCTATCTGTTTTTCTAACAGACTGTATTGCCTTCAAAACATTCAGACTTTAATCTTTCAAACTATTTTAAACTGAAAACTATTTGAAACTGAAAACAGTTAAACTTAAAACTTTTTAAAACTTTTACAACTTTCTGGCTAGGCTTTTTCAAGCCAACTTAAGGTTTGTCTACGAACTTTACTATCTGGCGTAATACATATTGTCCAAGCATGTCTGAACTCAAACTTAAGCTCATCTCACCTGTAGTCCAGGTAGCGAATGAAATCGTAGATGTCGTAAATGTACATCCAGCTGTGGATGTTTACGGCCCCTGTTGCAATGGTAACCAATAGCATGAGCGCCAGCTTGACGACATGGCTGAGCTGTACGAGCATAACAGTTGCCACAAGCGACAGCACTGATATGTATCCGTAATGTTTGGGGTTCTCAGCACATCCACCGTCACCCAGAGACTCGAGCGTCATGCCAGACGTGGAGTTCAGCAGCACAAGAGGGGGCTGAACACAGCTCAGCTAAAGAAAAATGACAAGAAAAAGACTTCTGCTTTAAAGACTTCTTCTTTAAAAGTTTGAATTTACAAAATGATACTTGAAAATGCAACATAACAGCATTTGAAGTCTGCATAACGTCATACGAACAGAATGATTTACATGGTCAGTAATAATACTCTAATTTGGAAAGCGGTGAAATGTGTCATTTCCCACCATATCGGCGACCTCAGCCATGGTCAGAACAAATATGGCAGCCATGGCCCATGTGTTACGAGCCCAGCGTGTGCGGTCGATCCACTGCGAGAACGACACCAGCCTCCGGGGAAAGACCTGATACATACACATCTCAATGTTATACAGACAACCTCTCTCTCACACAGCATTGTTATTGTTAACTAAAACTAAAATAGTTAAAAATAGTTTTTGTTCATTGAAACTGAAAGCTGAAATAAAATATAAATATTCGACAATAAAACTTAAAATTAAACAACATGAATAGCATAAATTGAAATACTAAAATAAACTAAAACTAAAACTAAAATAAACTAAAATGAAAATGAAAATAAATTAAAGCTAGCTACACAGCATATATAAAAACTAAAAATGACTAAAGCACATAGCAAAATTGCTAAAACTTAAATGAAAATGTAAAAATTTAAATGAAAACTATAATTCTGTATAAATAAAATAATATCAAATACTAAATATATAAAAGGGTAAGATATGCTAGAAATATACAAAGCAATGAATAAAACTAAAATACTAAATAAAAATTTGAATTAAATTAAAAAAGTTACAAAGTTAAAATTAAAAAATAAAATAAAAAACAATTTTGCTCTCTTATATCAATAAAAATTAGGTGAATCACATAAAAAACGTTCAAGGAGAAATTCGACTAATACTTAACCCCAAAATAAAAATAAAATAAATATTATTTATATTTAATATAAATGATATTAAATGACATTACATGTTTAAATGAAGTTTATTTTCTGAATATTAATTAATAAACCACATTACCGCAATGTGAAAAAATAATCTTTTAAATTTTTTTTTAATAATTTCAGAAATGTAAAAAGTAATGAAACTGTAAAATAATACCACATATTGGTATGAGTGATTGTACAGCCTTTGATTTCTGATTTATTCTTACAGTAGTACAGTAAATAATCTAATGAGTATCATCACTTACTGCAATAATATTTATTGTCAGTGATGGGATGGGTCACAATGTTAAAATGCTTAAAAATATACTTTATTTTCATTGAGCAAAATTTAATTTCTTTTTTTTTTTTTAGGTGAATTATAACCCAAAGATTTTGTCATGAAATCCATTAAATCATCTACTGCAGTGATGTTGGACTCACTCGAGGAAAGATGGCAGCTAGTGAACACAGAGTCAGAATCAGCAGTAACAGCTCACCAACAGCCAGAGTCACATAATTCACAATCAGCCTGTCAGAAATCAAGCAGACATGTGCCACTGTTACACAAGTGAAGTGTCAATATCAATAATATGTCACATGATTACATGAATAATCAATTTATCATGTTGTATTATTGACAAATTATTTATGATCTTTACTCACTGTGGATCTATAAGTATTTCCATTGCTGAAGTGAAGATCAGAACGACACAGCAACAGCTGAACGCAACACCCGTCCGTCTCTCCTTCTCTGCCGAGTAACGAGACTCCAGATCAGGGTCCTCAAACCTGAGAGACAGAATTGACGTCTTCCTCTCCTCCAGACTGAGAGAGAGACAGTGATGTGAGACGGGGCAAAAAGACAAAACCACTAGGCTCAAATAAGAATAAACAGTCATTACGTCTCCTCTGTTTCTCTCTCCAGCAGAGCTTTATTCAGCAGTTGATTCAGATGCTCGTCCTCCATCCCTTCATCGCTCATGTTGGCCAACTGCAGCCGCTGAGAAACCACACACAGGTCAAAGGTCAAGATAGACTGGCAGATGGATAGATGGACAGACTGACTATCTATCTATATCTATAGATAGATATAGAGAAAGACGGACAGACAAATAGACAGATAGATAGATATATAGATAGATAGATAGATAGACAGACAGACAGACAGACAGACAGACAGACAGACAGACAGACAGACTGACAGACAGACAGACAGACAGAAAGAAAGATAGACAGAGACAGACAGATAGACCTACATACAGACAGACAGACAGGCAGACAGATAGACAGATAGACAGATAGATAGTAATCTGACGGACGGACGGACAGACAGACAGAAAGAAAGATAGACGGACAGACGGACGGACGGCCAGACAGACAGACAGACAGAAAGAAAGATAGACAGAAACAGATAGACAGACATACAGACAGAGACAAATAAATAGACAGATAGAGAGATAGATATATAGATAGATAGATAGATAGATAGATAGATAGATAGATAGATAGATAGTTAGATAGATGGACGGACAGAGGGGCAGACAGACAGAGAAAGATAGACAGAGACAGACAGATAGATGGACGGACAGACGGGTGGACAGACAGACAGACAGACAGACAGACAGAAAGAAAGATAGACAGAGACAGACAGATAGATAGATAGACAGATGGACAGACAGACAGATGGACAGACAGAAAGAAGATAGAAGGAGACAGATAGATAGACAGACAAGCATACAGATAGCCAGACAGACAGATGGACAGACAGAGACAGATAGATAGACAGAAATACAGAGACAAATAGATAGACAGACAGACCGAAAGAAAGATACACAGAGACAGATAGACAGACAAACAGACAGAGACAGACAAACAGATAGACAGACAAACAGAGACAGACAAACAGATAGACAGACAAACAGACAGAAACAGATAGATAGATAGATAGATAGATAGATAGATAGATAGACAGATAAATAGACAGACAGATAGATAGACAGGGATACAGACAGAGACAAATAGATAGACAGAAAGAAAGATATACAGAGACAGACAGATAGATCGATAGACAGACAGACAGACAGGCATACAGACAGAGACAAATAGATAGAAAGACAGACAGACAGACAGAAAGAAAGATACACAGAGACAGACAAACAGATAGACAGACAGAGACAGATAGACAGATAGATAGACAGACAGACATACAGACAGATAGATAGACAAGGATACAGACAGAGACAAATAGATAGACAGAAAGAAAGATATACAAAGACAAACAGATAGATAGACAGACAGACGACAGACACGGTAGACAGGACAGTAACAGACAGGCATCAGAGACAGATAGACAGACAGAGACAGATACACAGGCAGACAACAGACAGACAGAGACAGATAGACAAGAAACAGAATAGAAAGACAGACAGAAAGAAAGAAAGATACACAGAGACAGACAAACAGACAGACAGAGACAGATAGACAGATAGATAGACAGATGGACAGACAGACAGACAGAAAGAAAGATACACAGAGACAGGCAAACAGACAGAGAGACAGGTGGACAGACAGAAAGAAAGATACACAGAGACAGGCAAACAGACAGAGAGACAGGTGGACAGACAGAAAGAAAGATAGACAGAGACAGATAGATAGACAGACATACAGACAGAGACAAACTGATAGACAGACAGACAGACGGACAGACAGGCGGATAGACAGACAGACAGAAAGAAAGATAGACAGAGAAAGACCGATTGACAGACAGACATACGAACAGACAGACATACGTACAGACAGAAAGAAAGAAACAGATAGATAGATCCACCTGTGTTTCTGACTCCTCGGGTATGTTCTTTACTGATGTGTAGCTGCCGCTGGGTTTTGTGGTGTTGATCACCTAAAGAAAGTTTCATGTGAGTTATAGATGAGAACAACAGATCAGAAAATAAGGATGATGGTGATGATACGCACTGTGCCGTTGGTCACTCCGTTTGTTTTGGGAGTGTCTTTGGACACGAGCACAAGGTACGTTTCGATGCCTTTCTCCAGCAGATACTCGCAGCGCTCTCCTCCATTGCCCTCCTCCAGCTCAAACTCACCGTGCAAAAAGTCCATCGTGCTCTGAGAGATGTGCACACGCCTGCAGACACAACAGAGAGAGTCACCCGCAATGCAATTCACACGTCTACCCAATAAGAAAGTAATGATTTAAATACAGATTGTAGTTCATCTTACCCTGGGATGCCTCCTGACTCCATCTTATTTGCTACAGTAACATCAGTGGACCAGACATCAAACTGCCAACGCTTTTGTCCCAGGACTCCACCGAGTACAGTACCCGTGTGCACACCTACACGCATGTCCACTTCCGTCTGAGTTTTTTCACGCACATATCTGGGCACAAGTGAAAAGCATATGAGCCATTTGGACTGTCTGCTTTATAGCTGTTTAATTAATTTTAATTTTATTGTTAATTTTAATTTTATTATTATTTAATAATAATATATACATTTTTTTATTTTTAATTAAAAAATATATATTTAAAGATAATAATTAGTACATCATTTTTTTTTAAATATGTAAAATATGTAAAAATGGGCACAAGTGAGAAGCATATAAGCCATTTGGACTGTCTGCTTTATAGTTGTTTAATTAATTTTAATTTTATTAATTAATAATATATACATTCACATTTTTATTTTAAAAAATGTATTTAAAGATAATAATTTGTACATATTTTTTATTATAAATCCATATTACAATTTCACAATTTACAACATATCACATTTTTTTTTTTTACAATTTTATATATATATATAATTTTATTTTTTACTTTTATATAAATGTTATATACATAAAAACTGAAAAATTAAAACAGAAATGGGCACAAAAATGGGCACAAGTGAGAAGCATATAAGCCATTTAGACTGTCTGCTTTATATTACATTAATTTAAATTTTATTAAATAATAATATATTATATAATATATAACTATATAACATTCATATTTTTAATTTAAAAAATGTATTTAAAGATAATAATTTGTACATAATTTTTATTATAAATTTATATTTGTAATAAAATACAATTTCATATATATATATATATACATATATATATATATATATATATATATATAATTTTATTTTTTTATTTTATGTGAATGTATATATACATAAAAACTGTATATTGTATTTTAAATATTGTAATTGCATATTTTGCATTATATAATTTAATAATAATAATAAGAATTTTAATATATTTTTATACTATTATTATATTATTTTATATATGTGTACATATCTTGCAGTATACAATTGAAATACGATTTTTAAAAAATTGTAATATGAAATCATTTTTAAATAATTTCTAAACAGTTGTTATAGATACTATATAACTGAATACAAATAACTCTGTCAAACTGAATTTGTATGTCACTATATATAGAGATAGACTTTTGTGAAAGTGCAGCATAAACCTGATGAAGTGTCCTCTTATTATTCATAGTTCAACAAATTCATCAAAATGTTTCTGCAGATAAAGATTCTCGCAGTTTACTGTAGTCAAAGCCCCTCCTATTTTGGCAAGCCCCACCCAGTGGGTGTGTGCTTTAGATAAAGCTTCTGACAGATGCCATGTATTAAAGATAAAACCCCTCCCATATGGCCTGACCTGTAGATAAAGCTCCACCCAGTGATTGGACACTGCAGGTAAAGCCCCTCCCAGTGGGCGTGTACTTACGAGATGGCCTCCACCATAGACAGACCCATCATAATGGAGCAGACTGCGTGATCTTCACGGTAATCTGGCACACCGCAGATACAGTAATAACAGTCTCCCAGAATCTTGATCCTCAGCTGGTGGTGTTGCTGTTAAAACATACAACCAGTTTATGTGCACATTTGTACTATGCAAATTCCCTATAACTTATGAAGCTGCAGTCTTTGTAGTAAGGTGGATGTACATAAATATGTAAAATGTGTGTGTTGGCCGTTTTTACTCACTGCTGCTAGTTTGTCGAAGCGAGCGAAGAGCTCATTGAGCAGTTTGACAAGTTCTTTCGGAGTCACGGCCGATGACAGCTGTGTAAAACCTACGATATCTGCGAAAAGGATACTACAGAGAGAGTAGAGATGTTAGATCAATACTTCAGTTTGAAGAGTTTGAAGCCTTTTTTAAAGGCAACATGAAATGACAACCTGTTGAATGAAACATATTTAGGAAGAGAAGTTTATTATAAGACACTCACTGCCATCTACTGGTGTGAGGATGTAAATACAGAAAGGTTTGCGCTCAAAAAAAAATGTACTTGTGTATTTGATTTGCATATAAAATTTCCATTCATTTGGATTACATAGTTTTAACACAAACAAACTATTAAACTTTCCTCAGCTGTACACAAATTAAACAGGTAAGAAAAAGGTAAGATTTCTGCAATCAAAAAAAAAAAAAAAAGTTAATTATTAACTTTTCATATGTTTTATTATATTTAAATAATCCTATTTTCAAAATGCAGGTATTGAAATAGATTAGAATCCGCATAAATCTTTTTATTGTGGAAACAGTTACATTTATTCTAATTTAATTAAATTCATTTTAAATTAAGCTGTGGAACAAGCAATATTCCAATAGTAAAAATCAGGGTTACTAAAACTAAAAACAAAACCATTTTTGTTACTTCAAATAAAATAAAATATAATATTATCTTGATGTACTAAAATAACTAAAATAACTAACACTAATTAAAAAGCAAAAAGTAAAAATAAAGAAAATTGCAATAAATAAATAAATAAATAAATAAATAAAATTAACTTTGCATATATTTTATTATATTTAAATAATCTTATTTTCAAAATGCATTTATTGAAATAGCTTACAATCGGCATAAAAATCAGCATAAATCTTTTTATTGTGAAAACAATTACATTTATTCTAATTTAATTAAATTCATTTTAAATTAAGCTGTGGAACAAGCAATATTCAAATAGTAAAAATCAGGGTTACTAAAACTAAAAACAAAACCATTTTTGTTACTTCAAATAAAATAAAATAAAATATTAAAATATATATATTTCAGCTGGATGCCAACGCAACATTTCTGATTTTCATTTAGGTTATCTTGATGCACTAAAATAACTAAAATAACTAAAACTAATTAAAAAACAAAAAGTAAAAATAAAGAAAATTGCAATAAATAAATTAAAAAAAGAAATATATATATATATATATATATATATATATATATATATATATATATATATATAATATTAACTTTGCATATATTTTCTCATATTTAAATAATCTTATTTTTCAAAATGCATGTATTGAAATAGCTTACAATCGGCATAAAAATTAAGCATAAATCTTTTTATTGTAAAAACAATTACATTTATTTTAATTTAAATACTACAACTAAAAAGAAAACCATTTTCCCCCTTAAATAAAATAAAATAAAATAAAATAAAATAAAATAAAATAAAATAAAATAAAATAAAATTCATCTGGATGGCAAGTCAAAAAGAAATTTACCCCAAAAAATTAATAACAAGAATAAGAAAACTTTTCTAACTCAAAATATTAATAAAAACTATAATAGTATCTCAATGACACTAAAATAACCAAAAATGTATGAGATTTAAAGAAATTGGGTTTATTACCGATAAATATTTAAAATACATTCTATTTCTTAGCACTATTACAGAAATAATATCTGTTTATTACATTTATACACGACTGACAAACATTCAGATATACACTGAATGAGCCAACAGACAAATATGAGTGAATCTTTTGGTAAACAGATTCAAAAGAATCAGTGGGGTGAATCAAAATCAAGATGAGCTTAAAAATAAATGAAGACAGGATAACAATCATGAAGTGACCGTGCATGGAGAACAATTACATTAGTGAGTGTTTTACCTGACATTTTCGTGGCGGTACATGTACATGGTGTTGAATTGCTGAGCATCTGATTTCTGATTGGCTCCTTTCTTCATGCCCTGAAGCATCTCATCTGCTATGTGCTTCGGCAGGATGGACAACAGCAGCTCTTCCTATACACACACGAACATTTATATCATATCAAAATATGCATTTAAAAGGTTTTTATTATTAATATAATGGATTTTGTTAGATTCAAATGTATTTTTTCTCATTTAGCGGAGCTTCAACAGGTGTATCTAAAGTCTGAAACATTGTCATCGCTCTAGTTCATGAACACAAGAGCGATCTGGGATTTCGGGAGTTTGATCACAGAGCGCATTTGTCTCATGATGCCGTTGCCATAGTGAGTTAAACCTGTCAGACGCGCTCTGATTGGCTGGATGCACTCAACTCCCAGAAGCCCCCACTGCTGCTATGGCATTCTGGGATTGACGGGGCCTCTGGAGACCATGTGACCGCACGAGCAGGACGGACAGAAAGAGATGCTGACAGGAAACCACTATACAGACAGACTGGTGGATTCCATTAACACTTAATAGCAAACACTGTTAGTCCCTGTAAGGGAACATGTTGTCAACATAAATGGGGTTAGATGTCATATGGGAACCTGCGGTTAAATTGCACAATTTAAATAGTAAAATAATGATGAAACACAAAACAATTCATAAGCAAGAATGTAAAAGGTAGCATACAAAAATACTTGAAAAATACTAAAACCAGTGGCATAGGTTTGGGGCGGGACGATCAGTTTTTTGACTAACAGCAGATGGTGGAAACATAGTTATGTTTGCAATTTAAAAAAGTTTGCAGTTCGGTTTTATGATGCTAATAGGACAGAAATGCCATCTAGAGGAGTGGAATCGGTCCTTTTTCCCAAGACTCACACATACGTCACAAAACCCTCATTTGAGACGTATATCTTACTGTAAAATGCACATCGGTTTATCAGTCATAGTTATTATAGTCAACTAAAACTAAAACCACCCCAAAAAAAACTTTTTCTTCACTTAAAATGAACATTAATGAAAATAAATGATCTTAAAAGTTATTTTATTTTAGTTTTCCAAGGAATTTCTCTTTTAGATTTAGTTTAACTAAGTAAATAAATAGTAATTTATTTTTACTAAAATGTTTAAACTAAAATAATAAAAAACTAGAGATATATAAAAAAAAAATTAAAGATATATTTTAAAAATGCCAACAAAACGGAGAAAACTAAATTTAAATATATACTTTAATAAATATATTATTTATTAAAGTATATATTTAAATCTAAAAGTATTTATCCAACTCTTAAATAAATATTTTAAATATTTTAATAAATATATAAGTCTTTACGCAGCTCTTAAATAAATATTTTAATAAATATGTACATTTTTATGCTGCCATTAAATAAATAACGTAATTAATAAGCCTTCATACGACTCTTAAATAAATAATTTAATAAATATATAAGTCTTTATGCAGCTGTGAAATTGATTAATGAATATATAAGTCTTCAAGCAGCTCTTAAATAAATAATGTAATAAATATACAACTATTTATGCAGCTCTTAATTTAATAAACATGCAAGTCTTCATACAGCTTTTAAATAAATAAATTAATAAATATATAAATATGCAGCTCTTAAAAAATATAATAAATATAAAAGTCTTAATACGGCTCTTAAATAAGTAATTTAATTTAAAAAAAAAGCTATTTATGCAGCTGTTAATTTAGTAAACATGTAAGTCTTCACGCAGCTCTTAAATAAATAAATAAATTATTATATAAATCTTTATGCAGCTCTTAAATAATTAATATAATAAATATATAAGTCTTAATTGAGCTCTTAAATATATAAATATACAACTGTTTATGCAGCTCTTAATTTAATAAACATGTAAGTCCTCATGTAGCTCTTAAATAAATAAATTAATAAATATATAAATCTTTATGCAGCTTTTAAATAATTAATATAATAAATATTTAAGTTATAATTGAGTTCTTAAATAAATAATTTAAATATACAACTATTTATGCAGCTTTTAATTTAATAAACATGTAAGTCTTCATGCAGCTCTTAAAAAATTAATTAATAAATATATAAATCTATATGCAGCTCTTAAATAATTAATATAATACATATATGCCTTAACTGAGTTATTTAATAAATATACAACTATTTATGCAGCTCTTAATTTAATAAACATGTAAGTCTTCAAGCAGCTCTTAAATAACTTAATAAATATATACATTTTTATGCAGCTCTTAAATAATTAATAATACTAAATATATAAGTTTTATATATAATATATAATATATAATATATATAAATATATAAGCTCTTAAATATTTTAATAAATATACAACTATACCGCTTTTAATTTAATAAATGCAAAGTCTTCATGCATCTCTTCAATAAATTGATTAATAAATATATAAATCTTTATGCAGCTCTTAATATAATAAATAACTTAAATTGAAATATATAATAAATAAATAAATAATGTTAATTTCTGAGTGAACTAACCATTTGATTGCCTGTATTCCATAGCACTTCAGTTTTATATACAGGTATATAAAACAAATCGTAAAATTAGGTTTAGTACATGCTATATGACCAACATAAAATAATGTGTGATGGCAAATTTGGACTCTTGGGTCTTTAGTGTCACTGCTGTCACAATAACAGCAGCCTGGGGATTGACTTCATTACTGCAATAAGAGTGACAACAGAACACATCCCGCTCTCTGTGTGTGTGTGTGTGTGTGTGTGTGTGTGTGTGTGTGTGTACAGTGTGTCCTTGTCTCTAGTTCTGCTCAGATGTGCCAATAACAGGTAACAGGACACATGGGCCCCAGAGCAGAGCTCCACCACTGAGCCCAATTAGAGCATCTCGGTACGTTCATTACTCACACACTCAAACGTGCCGCAAAGTCCCTACAAAAAGCATCCGGTGCACTTAAAAACCTTTTTCATTAAAGGAAAAATTTGTATTTGAGAATGCCTTTGTGCATGTACCTGTTGCTGACTCTGTTCCTTCAGCGTAAGACTGACTTCCAGAGATTGTTTGGCCTCGAGGAACGCCGTGCGGTATTTACGGTCGGCCATGAAATATGACATCAAGCCCACCAGCATGGCAGCAAAATACAGCATCAGATTCGCCACCAACTGTGAGAAACAAACACACTCATGTCAGTTTTGCTTAAACATACACACCAGCAACACAGCACGTGATGTTTTTTACATGGAAAATAGATGTCAGAATGATGTTTTTGAGTTGTGGTTGAGTTTGTCCCATGACGTCAATGTAAAATCGTCATATCAGATTCTTGCGTAAGCTCCGCCTCCGTGTGCATGACATGAAACATGTTCCCACAACATGAAACATGCTCCCACAACCCTTTGTTGTCATCCATTGTAGTTTTAGAGACTATACCACAGTACCACAGTACTGTTTGTAAGGGTTTGGTTAAATGAAAAACACTTATTTGCACTACTTTAGTACTTTGGGGGGTCAGTAATTTATTTGCATTTATTTTATGCTCACTTTATAGTAGAAAAAATACAGTAAAAATACTAATATTGTGAAATATTATTACAATTCAAAATAACTGTTTTCTATTTTAATATATTTTAAAATGTAATTTTTTCTTGTGGTGCAAAGCTGAATTTTCACCATCATTACTCCAGTCCTCAGTGTCGCATGATCCTTCAGAAATCATTCTAATATGCTGATTTGCTGCGCAAGAAACATTTATTATTATTATCAGTTTTGAAACAGAAATGCTGCTTAATATTTTTACGGACATGTGATGTTTTTTAAGCATTTGTATTTGAGTATTTATTTGAAATAGAAATCTTTTGTAAAATTAAAATTGTCTTTATTGTCACTTTTGATCAATTTAATGCATCCCTGCTGAATAAAAGTATTAATTTATTTAAAAATAAAAGTAAAATAAAAAGACATTATTAAAATATTCTATAAAATAGAAATATTACTACAAATATTAAATTTAACTAAATTAATGTCATTTATTTGTTACCACAGTAAGTACTGCTTCTATATTAAGCATATATTAATATATTAATTATATTATTAAAATATATAAAATATATTAGTACACAAATTATAATATAATAAAATTACTTAATGTCATTTATTTGTTACCACATGAAAAACAATTGTCTTATTATGCATATACTAATATATTAATTATATTATTAGAATATAAAATATATTATTTTAGATATTATAATATAATAAAGTTATTTAATGTCATTTATTTGTTACCAAATGAAATATTATTTTATATTATTAAGCATATATTAGTATATTATTATATAACTATACATATTTAATATTAAAATATATTTAATATTATTATTAAAGATATTATAATATAATAAGATTATTTAATGTCATTTATTTGTTACCACATGAAATACTATTTTTATATTAGATACTTTTTTAATGGTAACAAAATGTTCAAAGAATAAAATAAAATAAATAGAAATGTAACAATTAAAATAGTAATTACCTTTACAAAATAGTACTGTGGTGGTAACATAGTACAAGGAAAGTGCATTCAGAACCATGAGACTGAATATCACCAGTTCAACTCACTGTAAATAATTACTTCATAAAATAGGTTACCAGAGTATCATCATGCTATCAAGGATTATTTGGCCATTCATTAGAAATAGAAAACTTTTGTAAAATTACAAATTTTTACTGTCACTTTTGATCAATTTAATGCATCCTTGCTGAATAAAAGTATTAATTTATATATATATATATATATATATATATATATATATATATATATATATATATATAAATGGACCAGTAGTGCATATGTAAATGAGTAATATATCTATTTTTACTAGATAAATAAAAATGATATAAAAATATGATGTAAAATAAAAAACATTAAAATAATTTACAAAAATATTAATAAAGATATTATAATTTAATAAAATTACTTTTTGTACTTTATTTGTTACCACTTGAAGTGCTATTGTAATATTATTCATATATTAATGTTATGATTAGAATATATAAAATATATTATTATAGATATTATTATATAATAAAATAATACTTCATATCATTTATTTATTTTAATCCACCTTATATTTGCTGTAAGTGTGGGTTCCTGTCTCATCTGCGTCCAGCTATTTTTAGCTGTACAAAACAGCTTGTTTTGCTGCTTGATTTGCAAATTGGTGTCTTACCATATTATTTTAGTGTATTATCTTAAGTATGAACACACTGGTTTTTAGTGCAAACAGTTTTACCGTTCCGTGCACGGTGTTATTCTTCTGGTTATTTCCTGTAGTGGCTACTGAACCGGAAGTCTCACCCATAAGCTTACTTCCGCGTTGAAGTATAAGGTGGATTGTAGTAGTAATTACATTAGATACCTTGATAAACACCACGGTAACAAAATTCATATAAAATAAACAAATAAATAATAAAGCAAAAAAGTACGATGTTTAAATAGCATGATGATGCTCTGGTACTCTAAATACCTTACTATTGTATTTTATTATTGCAACTTTCAAAACATGTTTTCCAGTAAGTGTGCGTCACCTGTCTGATCAAAACTGTTAACTGCAGTTTCTCTTGATGTCTCTGCGATATAGAGAATCCCAGCAGCAGAGTATGCGCGCAGCACGAGATGCCGCTCAGGAGCGCGATGGGCGCGAGCGGCAGAGGGAGCGTGAGGAAGAAGGAGAAGATGAAGAATGTCTGCCATCCGACAGTGTCACCGGCCGCGTAAAATCCCGCGAAGTTCAAACTGAAGTAACAGAGCACGTGGACCATGATGAGCAGCCAGAGTGCGTATGGCACAATGCTCTGGGACACCGACTCTGGCAGCAAACGGAACCGGCACAAAATGTAGAGAATTATATCCGACGCCAGCCCACTTGCCGCCACCGCGAGCATGTTCAGTTTATCCTGCGAGTAAACCACTGCGCACATGATGACGACATAACCGTTAAATAGAGCCGCGAACACGATCAGCACCAGTAACGTCTCCCGCCGCTGCCGCAGAAAATACGTCTGATAAACCTTCTCGAGAGACTCCGGAGTAAACTTGAGACGCATGAAACGCGGCAGAGACAGACAGCCGCCAGTCCCACGCATCGTCGTCTCGTGCGCGCTCCCGCCCGTGTGCGGCTCCGCCACGGTAACCGGACCGTCCTGAATCCCGTTCGCCGACATACTGATGCTCTAGTGAAGTTCGACGTGTAATACTGCAAACTGAGGAAGATCCGTCACGGTTGTCCGAGTTTATTCCGCTCGGGTTTGAGTAGAAATGCACCGGAGAGATTCAGTCTGTCATTCCTTAATGATCCCCGGATCCGTTTCCATGACAAACACATCTCCAACTGCTCTTCCACATCCTTAAAAATGCAGCAATAACAGAAGAGAAACAAATTAACCTCTAGTTACCAGATTTTAAAATGTTATTTCAACGGTATCTCAAGACCAATTCGTACGTATTTTGCAAGGTAGCTAATTCGTACAAATTCTGTGCGGGGTAGGTTTAGGGGCGGGTCCTTCGAAATTTGCCACCTCATAAAATATGTACGATTTTTTACTAAATGTATGAATTCGTACGAGCCATCTCGTACAAATTTGTACGAATTCATTCAAGTTATAATCGATGCGCATATTTTCAGATAATTCTGAAACGATCCTTCTAAGTTACTATAGCTAACCCTAAATAAAAATTACAAGTTCATTATCGACACGCGTACTTTCAAGTAATTCGAAAACGATCCTCATAAGTTACTAGCTAGCCCTAAAAAAAGATACAAGTTCATTACTGACTCATTTTTCACATAATTTGAAAACGATCGTCATAATTTACTATAGCTAGCCCTAAAAAAAATACAAGTTCATTATCGGCGTGCGTATTTTTACATAATTCGAAAACCAGTGTCATGCGTAGCTATGGCTAACCCTTATTGACGCGTGTATTTTCACATAATTTGAAAACAGTTGCCATAAGTTACTAGCTAACCCTAAAAAAATAAGAACTTTCAAGTTTATTATAGCTAGCCCTAAAAAAGATTGCAAGTTTATTATCAACCTGCATATTTTCACATAATTTAGAAACGATCGTCATACGTTATTATGGCTAACCCTAAAAAAGATTACAAGTTCATTACTGACGTGTGTATTTTCACATAATTTGAAAAATTTTTTACTAGTTCATTATCGACGCGCGTATTTTCACATAATTCTAAAACGATCGTCATAAGTTACTATAGCTAACCCTAAAAAATATTACTAGTTCATTATCGATGCACGTTTTTTCACATAATTCTGAAACGATCGTCATAAGTTACTATAGCTAACCCTGAAAAAATATTACTGGTTCATTATCGATGCACGTTTTTTCACATAATTCTAAAACGATCGTCATAAGTTACTATAGCTAACCCTAAAAAATATTCCTAATTCATTATTGATGCACGTTTTTTCACATAATTCTAAAACGATCGTCATAAGTTACTATAGCTAACCCTAAAAAAGATTACAAGTTCATTACTGACGTGTGTATTTTCACATAATTTGAAAAATTTTTTACTAGTTCATTATCGACGCGCGTATTTTCACATAATTCTAAAACGATCGTCATAAGTTACTATAGCTAACCCTAAAAAATATTACTAGTTCATTATCGATGCACGTTTTCTCACATAATTCTGAAACGATCGTCATAAGTTACTATAGCTAGCCCTAAAAAAAGATTACAAGTTCATTATCAACGCACGTATTTTCACATAATTTGAAAACAACTGCCTTCAAAAAAAGTAGCGTTCGCCTCAACAGGTAACCATAGCAACATAATGCTATGACTAGTATAACTGACAAAATATAAGTAGCCTACTATTATCTACTACTTTCTTTTTTTCTTTATCATTTTATGTCATGTTTGCATGTCACAAATAATGTAAAATTGTGTTTTTCTACACAGTCTGACTAGCTGCGCCAAAAATACATAAAATATATATTACAAAATATACAAAATTATTAGAACTTTTATCATATTGAGAAAAATATATATAAATAACTAGACCAACAAATATAATTGTATAACCTGAATTGATTTGACTCATTTACTGTTACTTTTTCCACTGAACACAAAAATAGAAATGTCTGAAGAACTGTTACACAGATTTCACCTGACAACTGATAACTAAAGCTGTGAAGCTTAATAAATAAATAAATAAAAAGTATTAAAAAACATAAAAGTATCATATAAGTAATCCACATGACTGTTTTTATTTTTGTGTGAACTCACTCTGATTGTAACATTAATGATAAAGAGAGAAAATCTTTCAATGTTACAACTACATTTAATGAATAAAAAATCATAAACAAATCTGTGTCTTACCTGATTCAGGTGGAAACTTGATTTGTTAGGCTACCACTGTTATTGTGGCAAAATACTAACATTTCCTGACATTGTAAGCCAAAAAAAAAAAAAAAAAAAAAGCTATTAAATTAAAATGGACTGAAATTAATTAAGTGATATTCACAATTACTCCTTTCATTAAAGGCATATATTCCATTTTGTATATTTGGTAAACAATCCATATGTCACCGAAGGCTTACTAATAATCTTCATGTATGACTGTCAGTATCCTCACTGAACCTCAGCAACAAACATCAGCTCCAGCTCTTGCTCTCTCTCTCTCTCTCTCTTTCTTTCTCTCTCTTTCTCAGACATTGTTGCCGTAACCAAACCCAACTCTTTCCAGGTTGCTACAGTGTGTTCTCTTGTGAATATAAACCCCATACCTGAGGGAACTACAGAAATGTGTTGTCGCACTAAGTTTTCCATTGTATAATATGTTGTAATGATTAAGGCTACTGTTTACGTTCATTTATTATGTCCTGTTCATTCCCGTTTGTTTACAATGTTTTCTTAAAGAATCAATAGTTCCAAAAAGCATTAGTAACAATATTTTTCCTAGTATTTTATGCTTGTTCCTCAGTGTACCAGCCAGCAGTTATGTCAAATAAAGCTGTTTTGTTTGCATGGAAACATTTAACCTTTCTTCCCCAATTAGGACAGTTAATATCCTCTGCAGAGACCCTCTGGATGGAGTTGTTGTCCTAGATTTCCCATTTCTTTACAGCCTAATCTCTAATTGTCATACCATTCAAATTTCATATGAAGAAATTGTTCTTTTAACCCAAAAAGCCCACCTATCTGTAACTAATTTCAGTCACTTACATGTGTTTCATTAATACTTAATCCTTTTTAGAGTACAAAGACTACAACTCACCATCAAAATGGTAAGTGTATCTATTCCAGCTGCTGTGAGAAAAAGCTAAGTGACTTCAAGATGAAGGGATAAATCTGTACCTATCTCAGAAGGTATTTCTGAAGGACAATTTGTGTCGGTTTATGTTTTTTAATACTTTTTATTTATGCTGTTTATGGAAGTGCTGTTTGTCTCCATTTCAATAATTAGAAGCATTCATTGATTGAAATTGAAAGACTGGTTTTGTGTCATAATACAACCCAACCCATCAAAACGGTTCGTTCTGCAAAAGTAAACACAAATGTTACTAAAAAACATTCAAATGTACTCTTTTGAGATAATTTTATCTTATGAGATAAAACGCAAACTCAGTGTTCTTCGTTGTGTTTAATATATTATTGATTTAAACAAACAGTTGAGTCACGTTTCTTTGCTTTTTTTTTTTTTTTTTTTTGATGAGGTAAAAAGAGAAGAGAGATTGCTACTTAAAAAATGTAAAATATTTAATTAAACCAACAATTTGGTAAACTAAACTGATACTGCTACTACTAATAAATCATTAATTTGACATTAAAATTAAATGTAAAAAATATTTATTTATTTAGACATAATTGTAAAAGGTTAATTAAATAGAACACACACACGTTGTTATGATCTAGATATGTTATTATTCAAAAGTAGCAGTACGAGCATGACGTCACAAACAATTAGAACGTGTCACGCGGGAGTATATAAAAGCTTAGAACCCTCTTTGCTCACTTTGTTGGTTGAAGTTTCGGAGTAGTTTGTTTTCTAGTAGTCTGAAAAACCTGCATTATAACTGCGTTATAATGGGACTTTTTTCACGACCAATGAAAACGTTTCAAATGGAGCGTGCACACGAACCCCAGCCCTGTGTGCTGCTCAAACACACGCCCATCACGGTGAAAAACCATCTTTATCAGCTCGATGAGACGCCTGGTGGTGCTGATGTGGTAGATGGAGTGAGAAAAGAGTCTAAAAACCGCACTAGTATCTATTTTCATGCTACTAGTACTTATTTTTTAGATACTAGTATATTTTCCATTAAGTACTAGTATTTATTCATTAGCTACTAGTGCTTATTTTTTAGCTACTAGTGTTTATTCTTTAGCTACTAGTGTTTTTTTTTTTTTTTTTTTGTGAAGTTACTAGTACTTATTCATTAGATACTAGTTCTTATGTTTTAGATACTAGTACTTATTCCAATAGTGACTAGTATTTAATTACAATCTTCCTGTTAAGAAAAGATAGAACTAGTACTTATTTTTAGTTACTAGTAACTTTTTGGACCAAAGATATCCTGAATATAATAGATACTAGTACTTTTTGAATTTGCATTTCTGTCAGTATAGTAATCATATGTTGAATATTAATGAACCAGCAACATATAGGAGAAACGGAAACAATGAAACTGATGTACTTTTTTGAGGAAACAACATAGAAAAAACAATCATTTGTACTCAAGCACACAGAAAACATTTTTGGGAGTTTTGTAGACACTGTAATTTCGTAAACATAGTAGCCTAACGTGTTTGTTTGTTTGGTTATCGGGTGCCCTCTGGTGGCAGAAGGGAGAAAAGACCAATTTTTATCATCTATTAATTTCCTCTTTTTCCTCGAGTAAAAATAATAAATATCATATTAGGGCTATACGTTAACTTATTTGCATATAGCACTGGTAACATTGAATGTTTTTTACATAAATACTCAGTACAGGGCATACAAAATCCAAACCCTTACCGTTTTCAGACAAACATTTTCTTGTTAATTAACATTAACTTCTAGTTAATGTTAATTAAAACACACACACACACACACACACGTGTGCTGTATTTGTAGGGCTGCACAATTTGGCCAAAAATGTTGTTTTTATATATCAATATAACTAATAATGATTATGGTTATTATTTCTATATAGAAACATTAAACAAAATAAGGAATATTACTTTTGTAATAACACTTTTTCACTATAATATAAAAACATTTAAGCATTTAAGAATAAATATAGCTGCAAGAAAAAGAAAAAAAATTACACTTCTTTACAGTGGAGAAAAACATAAGGATTTGCAAATGTTTACCTCAAAGTTCTTAATTATCTTTGCTATTTTTACCCAAATCAGGTTTTGTGAGCAATAATGAGTACTCAATTAATGTAATTTCTCTTTCATTCATACTCGTCGCCGAAGGGCGCCCTCCACAAGTGAGACTCATTGATGATGTGTTACGTGCCCAATTGCCCAGTCTAGGGTTGGGAGTGGGAGTAACAGATTAACTAAAGCATAAAGGAAGTTTAAACCAAAAAAAAAGGTGGAGGAATCACTCCAGTCCTCTGCCCCAGAAATGTATGACAAACACTTAAGTTGGCAAACTTAAACAATTTATTGAAATTAACAATAGACAAGGGAAGCAATAAATGTCTTCGGGAGAGGGCCTGGCCAAAACAACAAACAAAACAGAAGCTAACTAACACGAGGAGGACTAAGTAACCTATTCAGATAAAATAAAAAGAAATCAACAACAAATTCTTACCTCACTCCCTTGCTAACCAAAAACAGAGACAAAAGTTGAGTACAAAATAAAATGGCACCCTCACCCTACAGCTTCCACTTAAACATAAGGCAAGTAAGCAAACAAACAAAAAATTACAATACCTTTTAATATCTTAACAAAAGAAAAAAAAAAGTAAACCAAAGCAGCCACTTAGCTTGATGTTTTAGTACCACTCTGCTTGCCAACAAGAATTCACTTCAGTGTTCAAGGTTATCAACCAACAGGTAAAAAGTTCAATTTTTCGCCACAACAATCAAAGAATCAACAAGCAACAAGTCTGGAGCAGGGGAGAAGTGAACCACACTCCACATTGTTTCTTCTGCCCTTTTGTCTCGGTTGCGTCTCTGCAGCACACTCTCGATGAGCACCACCTGTGGCCAATTACAGCTGCTAAGCAAGCAGAGTGAGAGAGGGAGAGGGAGAGGGAGAGGGAGAGGGAGAGGGAGAGGGAGAGGGAGAGAGAGAGAGAGAGAGAGAGAGAGAGAGAGAGAGAGAGAGAGAGAGAGAGAACACACGGGGAGAACACAACCGCACCCAAAAGGGGCGGGAAACTACACCTTACCCATTAATATTAATAGAAATACATCCTCAGGATGTAACACCCCCACCACTAAGAATACAAACCAAGGTTTGTAAAATAACACTTTCAGTCTTACCGTATACACTAGGTAAGAGGATACAAGCGATAAAGAGAGAACACCACATTTATACTCTCGAGAGAGCATCCGCCATAATATTTTCAGCCCCCTTCTTGTGCCGAATATCCAGGTTGTATTCCTGGACAGCGAGGGCCCACCGCAACAAACGCTGATTGGAACCTGACATGCGAGAGATGAATACCAAAGGGTTATGGTCAGTGTACACAATAATAGGCTGAGGGCTATTTCCCAAATAAACTTCAAAGTGTTGAAGTGCCAACAAAAGTGCCAGGGCTTCTTTTTCAATTACACTGTAGTTCTGTTGGGTCTTGGAGAATTTTTTAGAGAAATAAGAAACTGGATGTTCAACCTGAGACTCATCCTCTTGCAGCAGAACTGCCCCAGCCCCTGTAGCACTTGCATCCACCTGCAATCTGAAAGGGATCTTAAAATTTGGAGCAGAGAGAACAGGGGCATGGCAGAGGAGGTCTTTAGCAGCATTGAAGGCAAGCTCACAATCACTGGTCCACTCAAACCTTCGATTCGTGCTAAGCAGGTCTGTAAGAGGAGAGACTAGGGCAGAGAAATTTGGACAAAAACTTCTGTAATAACCACTCATGCCTAGAAAACGTCTCAACTCCCGCTTGTTACTGGGCACAGGAAATTCAAGGATGGCAGAGATTTTAGCTTCCACAGGTTTCACTGCTCCTTGACCAACTTGCTTGCCTAAATATGTGACAACTCCTTTTGCAAATTCACATTTAGCAAGATTTAGGGTCAAAGAGGCAGCAGTCAGGCACTTAAAAACCTTTTCAAGGGTCTTCACATGATCAGTCCAGCTCTCTGAATATATGACAATATCATCTAGATACACCTCACAGTTGGTTACATCTGACAGTATCTTATGCATCATTCGCTGGAACGTAGCCGGTGCATTTCGCATCCCGAAGGCCAAGACCTTGTATTGTAGGAAGCAATCAGGGGTGACAAATGCTGAAATCTCTGAGGCACGTTGGCTGAGGGGTACCTGCCAATAACCCTTTAGTAGGTCCAATTTTGTAACGTACTTAGCTGAACCTACTCGATCTACACAGTCTTCCATTCTGGGAAGTGGGAACGAGTCAGGTTTTGTTACCTTGTTGACTTTCCGATAGTCTGTACAAAATCGAAAGGTGTTATCAGGTTTCGGGACAAGGAGGCAGGGGGAGCTCCAGGGACTCTGACTGGGTTCAGCCAAACCATGACGCAGCATATACTCAACCTCAGTCTGCATGATTTCACGTTTCCATGGATTAACTCTGTAGGGATGTTGTTTTATAGGGGGAGAATCTCCAACATCAATGTCATGTACACATACTGTAGTCCTACCGGGGACATCACTAAACAGGGTAGGAAAAGCGTGCAGCAAGCTGGTAAGATTTTCAGACTGTTCACTGGATAGGTGAGAAAGAAAAGTCTGAAGATCCTGCAATATAGCAGAATTCTGCAACCGAGTGGAGGAAACGGGGACATCTTTCCTCATCAAGCCATCCTCTTCCAAGGAATAATTTGATACAACCCCCACAGTGGCTACGGAGGAAGCTGGTGGGGAGACACTCTCATCTTGCGGCTTTCCAGAGGGATCCCTTTCAACATAAGCCTTTAGCCGGTTTACATGGCACACACGGCTTTTGCATTTTCGGTCAGGAGTAGCAATAAGATAGTTGGTCTGATTTAACCTTCTTTCAACCAGATAGGGACCAGCAAATTTTGAATGCAATATCGAACCGGGAGATGGAAGAAAGACCAAGACAGAATCGCCAGGGTTAAATTCTCTTTTCACAGAGTTTTTGTCAAACTGACGCTTCATCTTTGACTGAGCCGCAGACAGTTGGATTTTTGCAAGACTTTGAGCCTTATGCAGCTTCTCGCGGAGAGAGGTGACAATCATCGACTGGCACAGGTTTGGAACTTGGATTCAACAACTGTTCACTTAACAGTTTTAGTGGGCCACGAACTGTATGGCCAAACACTAGCTCAGCGGGGCTAAAGCCGAGGGACTCCTGCACAGACTCCCGTACTGCAAACATCAAGAAAGGTAGACCCTCAACCCAGTCTTTTCCAGATTCCATGCAGTATCGGCGCAGCATCGTTTTAAGGGTTTGGTGAAACCTCTCCAGGGCCCCTTGACTCTCTGGATGATGTGCTGTGGACGTTTGGTGGTTTATGCCAAGACTTTCTAAAAACTGCCTAAAAACCTTAGAGGTAAAATTTGACCCTTGGTCACTTTGAATCACTTTTGGCAGGCCAAAGGTTGTACAGAATTTGAGCAGTTCTTTTACCACAACCTTAGCTTTCAGGGTGCGCAATGGGACAGCCTCTGGGAATCGAGTCGTAGCACACATAATGGTCAGAATGTACTGGTGGCCAGATTTAGCTTTGGGCAACGGCCCAACACAGTCAATAATTAAGCGCTCAAAGGGATCACTCACAACAGGGATAGGGCAGAGAGGTGCAGGTGGAATTTTCTGGTTTGGCTTTCCTGCCAACTGGCATGTATGACAAGACCTGCAGAATCTAGATACCGCTGACTTAAGACCAGGCCAAAAGAAGTACTTAATGCGGTTGTAAGTTTTTGTAATACCCACATGGCCAGATAACACATTCTCATGGGCGAGTTTTAAGACCTGGTGTCGATAGCCAGAAGGCAAAACAATCTGCTGCACTTCTTGCCATCCCAACTCTTCTCGTTGGGGCTTCCACTTACGCATTAACAACCCCTTTTCCCAGAAGTAGACTACCCCTGTACCAGGAGCATGGGTAGCACATTCTGCAGCCATCACACACTTGGCTAGGGAAGGGTCTGCTTTTTGGGCAGCAGCTAGATGTTCTCTACCTACTTTCAATGGGGTTTCAGAGGTCAATTTTTCATAAGGCACAGCAAGATCAGGATCAGGAGTTATAGACAGGACACACTCCACAGACTCAGGATCACTAACAAGAAAAGACCTTGAGAGATCCACCACCTTCTCAAAATTCTTTGACTGGGCACGGGTAACTGCACAGGCAGGAAAGACAGAAGGGAAATTTTCAGCCAAATCAGGTTTATATGAAGTACAGGGTTTATGGGATACAATTGGCCTAGGAAAGACTGTGCCACCTGCTAGGTCATTTCCTAGAATCAGATCAACCCCTTCAACAGGTAACTGTGGGCGCACTGCTAAGCTGACTGGGCCGCTTACAATGTCAGACTTTAGGTACACAGTGTGGAGTGGCACATTCGCACAGTGCATTTCGATTCCCCGAATTAACACATCATTCCCAGAAAACGAGGTAGCAGAAAAAGGCAGGATGTCTGCTGATATGAAAGACTGGGCCGCACCAGTGTCACGCAAGATTGTTACTGATTTTGGAATGGAATCAGGCGATAGAGAGACTGTGCCTTCAAACAAGAAGGGTTGATAACTCTCTTCCCTACCAGAACTTATGTTACAGAAGGACTGTACTAGAGCTACATTTTTGGGCTTGGAGGCTGCTCTTTTCTGTTTCCAAGCTTTACAGTCTGAAATCATATGGTTAGGATCAAGGCAGAAGAAACAAACTCGCCTTTCACCACTATTCGCAAACTTACGACCACCTTTAGACGGTGTCTCATTTTTAGATGAGTGTACAACATGCGGGACAACCGAACTTTCCATATTCAACAATGGGGGTTTGGCAGATGTATGTGCTGAAAACACATTTTTGTGTGTCAGCACAAACTCATCAGCCAAAACTGCAGCATTAGCCAACGACGTCACTTTTTGTTCATTTAAGTGCACAACAATCTTCGCCGGAATACAATTTTTAAAGTCTTCTAGTAAGATTAGTTCCTGCAAATCTTCCAGGGTAGTAACCTTGCTAGACAGACACCACTTTTCAAAAAGAACCCTCTTTTCTCTCACAAATTCAACATAGGTTTGGTTGCCTGTTTTCGAATGAGTGCGGAATTTTTGCCTATAGGCCTCAGGGACAAGTTCATATGCTCGCAAGACTGTAGATTTTACAAGGTCATAATCAAGGGAGCTCTCTATAGGAAGGGAAGAACAGACTTCCTGAGCTTTCCCTGACAGGCTACATTGGAGCAACAGAGCCCACATATCCTTTGGCCACCTCAATTTACCAGCGACACGTTCAAATGCAACAAAGTACGAGTCGACTTCTGTCTCTCTAAACGGAGGCACAAGTTTTATATACTTACTGACATCGAAACTATCACTAGAAGCTGCATTGGAAAAATCATGTGTGACTGAACTACTGCCGGCAGATGTTAAGGGTGACGAGACTGATATGGGTCTAGTACGTGGTGATGGAACTGGTTTTTGAGCCAATCGCCTTGCTTCCAGGTCCAATTTGCGTAACTGGATATCTCGCTCAGCCTGTTTCTCTACAACTTTAAGCCTAATCATTTCTGCTTCACATTCCTGTTTTTTAATCAAAAGATCCATTTCCTTTAACTTTACAGCAATTCTAGGATCATAAGGTGCAAAAGAATCAGTGGTGAGATTCAGATCTTCCGCTGCAGTTTCCACTGCCACTTCAGACTGAACCCCTACACCATCCTCAGCCTCCTTAGGCAAAATGCCTGCATCTACCAATTTCTTAAACAGGTTATTCTTAAGCACTTGTTTTGTGACATCTTTTGGAATGTCAATATCAAAAAAGTCTGCTATCAAAATAAGATCTTTTTTCTTACAACGATTAAAGGCCTCAGTTGTGGGGCAAAGAGTAAATGCAGTAAAATCAAACTCCATTCTCTATGCCTATAACACTTTCCTCTTCACCCACAGTCGAAAACAGGCAAACAATTTGAGAGAAAAAGAGTACTTACCAATAGCCAATTAAGAGGCGAACGGACGAGCCCCCACTTGTTACGTGCCCAATTGCCCAGTCTAGGGTTGGGAGTGGGAGTAACAGATTAACTAAAGCATAAAGGAAGTTTAAACCAAAAAAAAGGTGGAGGAATCACTCCAGTCCTCTGCCCCAGAAATGTATGACAAACACTTAAGTTGGCAAACTTAAACAATTTATTGAAATTAACAATAGACAAGGGAAGCAATAAATGTCTTCAGGAGAGGGCCTGGCCAAAACAACAAACAAAACAGAAGCTAACTAATACGAGGAGGACTAAGTAACCTATTCAGATAAAATAAAAAGAAATCAACAACAAATTCTTACCTCACTCCCTTGCTAACCAAAAACAGAGACAAAAGTTGAGTACAAAATAAAATGGCACCCTCACCCTACAGCTTCCACTTAAACATAAGGCAAGTAAGCAAACAAACAAAAAATTACAATACCTTTTAATATCTTAACAAAAGAAAAAAAAGTAAACCAAAGCAGCCACTTAGCTTGATGTTTTAGTACCACTCTGCTTGCCAACAAGAATTCACTTCAGTGTTCAAGGTTATCAACCAACAGGTAAAAAGTTAAATTTTTTGCCACAACAATCAAAGAATCAACAAGCAACAAGTCTGGAGCAGGGGAGAAGTGAACCACACTCCACATTGTTTCTTCTGCCCTTTTGTCTCGGTTGCGTCTCTGCAGCACACTCTCGATGAGCACCACCTGTGGCCAATTACAGCTGCTAAGCAAGCAGAGTGAGAGAGGGGGAGAGAGAGAGAGAGAACACACGGGGAGAACACAACCGCACCCAAAAGGGGCGGGAAACCACACCTTACCCATTAATATTAATAGAAATACATCCTCAGGATGTAACAGATGTTCCAGGAAATCCCTTGAATGGACAAAGGCATTCATTCAGCTTTTGCTGTAGATGTAGCCTAGTAGCTGAATAATATGCAGATAGACGTTTTACTTATGAAACATGAATAAAATAAACAATTACCACAACAATATATGGCTTTCTGTGTTCATCAAGCCATCTCGGGTATTTTTATAAGAATAAAGCAAATTTAAAATGCAATGCTAACCGACATAGCCTTTATTACTGTTTGGAATAATATAAAGTGGCATGATTTCTGCCTCATTCTGTTTAATAAAACCATGTCAGATCACAAAAATAAGTTATTTCAAAGACTCGATCAAAGTTGCGACATGTATTTGGGCTAAACATATCATTATACTTTTGTTGGACAACATGTTTGTAATCTTTCCTTGTGTTTTCATGGTAACCAATTAGCAAGGTAGGCTAACATACAAAGCCAGTTAGCCCTACTTAGAAATCAAATTAATTTAGCATATTAATGTATCGTATTACCACGTGGACTCTGATTGGACGGTGGAGAGGTACTTATGCTTATGTAATGATCTTTTAAAAATAAGATATCTCCAAATACATTCTTACTAGTACTTTATGAGGTTAAAGATATTTCCAAATGAACAGGGAAGGGCAGTTATTCTGTTTTTGATATCATCTTTTCATTTCTGACTAGTAATTATTGCAATAGTGACCAGTATCTATTTAAATATTATTAGTAAGCATTCATTAGATACTAGTACTTATTTAATAGATACTGCTACTAATTCATTAGATACTGGTAACTATTTAATAGATACTAGTAGTTATTCATTAGGTACTAGTACTTATTTATTAGACACTAGTATCTTTCATACTTATTACTAGAA
The DNA here is from genome assembly GCA_036247105.1 of Cirrhinus mrigala. Lineage (NCBI taxonomy): Eukaryota > Metazoa > Chordata > Actinopteri > Cypriniformes > Cyprinidae > Cirrhinus > Cirrhinus mrigala. Next base: position 31,023,307 of record CM070026.1, on the reverse strand, counting down.
ACAATTTTTATCTTACTAGTCAGATCTGCTTTTTTACTTGTCTTATGTTATGACTAGTCTGAATGGCCACAGTAGAGTTCAATTAAACATTTTACTAGTAAAATAAGTACTAGTATCTAATAAATGTGTACTAGTATCTTTGAATAAATATGTGTTGCTAATCAATAAGTACTAGTATGTAACAAATAAGAACTAGTATCTAATTACAAGGTACTAGTACCTATTAAATAAGTACTAGTATCAAATAAATAAGAACTAGTATATAATGAATAAATACTAGTATGTAATAATTAAGAACTAGTATCTATTTAATAGGTTAGAGTATCTAATAAATAAATACTAGTATGTAATGATTAAGTACTAGTATCTAATAATAGGTACTAGTATCTAAAAAAATAAGTACTAGTACCTAATGTTTAACAACTGGTACATTAAAATGATGTACTAGTCACAACTGGAATACATACTAGTCAAAACTGAAAAGTTGAAATCTCAATGAGAGACCACATGGAAATTAATGTACTGATATCTAATGAATGAGTACTGGTATCTAATGAATAAGTACTAGTATCTTTTAAAAAGGTACTAGTAGCTAAACAACAAGCACTAGTAACTAAAGAATAAGCACTAGCAGCTAATGAATAAGTACTAGTACTTAATGGAAAAGATACTAGTATCTAAAAAATAAGTACTAGTAGCATGAAAATAGATACTAATACAGGTTTTAGATTAAATGTTAAAACAGCTTGCCACACAGGGAAGGGCAGTTATTCTGTTTTTGATATCATCTTTTCATTTCTGACTAGTATTGTTGCAATAGTGACTAGTATCTATTTAAATATTATTAGTAAGCATTCATTAGATACTAGTACTTATTTAATAGATACTGGTACTAATTCATTAAATACTGGTAACTATTTAATAGATACTAGTAGTTATTCATTAGGTACTAGTACTTATTTATTAGACACTAGTATCTTTCATAATTATTACTAGAAACAATTTTTATCTTACTGATCAGATCCGCTTTTTTACTCGTCTTATGTTATGACTTGTCTGAATGGCCACAGTAGAGTTCAATTAAACATTTTACTAGTAAAATAAAACATCTTACTAGTAACATTTCAAATAAGTACTAGTATCTAATAAATGTGTACCAGTATCTTTTGAATAAATACGTGTTGCTAATCAATAAGTACTAGTATGTAACAAATAAGAACTAGTCTCTAATTATAAGGTACTAGTACCTATTTAATAAGTACTAGTATCAAATAAATAAGAACTAGTATATAATGAATAAATACTAGTATGTAATAATTAAGAACTAGTATCTATTTAATAGGTTAGAGTATCTAAAAAATAAATACTAGTATGTAATGATTAAGTACTAGTATCTAATAATAGGAACTAGTATCTAAAAAAAAAGTACCAGTACCTAATGTTTAACAACTAGTACATTAAAATGATGTACTAGTCAAAACTGGAATACATAATTGTCAAAACTGAACAGTTGAAATCTCAATGAGAGATCACATGGAAATTAATGTACTGATATCTAATGAATGAGTACTGGTTTCTAATGAATAAGTACTAGTATCTTTTAAAAAGGTACTAGTAGCTAAACAACAAGCACTAGTAACTAAAGAATAAGCACTAGTAGCTAATAAATAAGTACTAGTACTTAATGGAAAAGATACTAGTATCTAAAAAATAAGTACTAGTAGCATGAAAATAGATACTAGTACGGCTTTTAGATTAAATGTTAAAACGGCTTGCCATAGCAGTTATTCTGTTTTTGATATCATCTTTTCATTTCTGACTAGTAATTGTTGCAATAGTGACTAGTATCTATTTAAATATTATTAGTAAGCATTCAGTAGATACTAGTACTTATTTAATAGATACTGGTACTAATTCATTAGATACTGGTAACTATTTAATAGATACTAGTAGTTATTCATTAGGTACTAGTACTTATTTATTAGACACTAGTATCTTTCATTAGCATCTCAATGATAATAAAATAATTTTTGATTCTTAACATAGCTTTAGGTGTCAAACAGTCTAACAGTCTATATTTGTTTGACTGTTTGGGTGTCAAGTAGTCTATACTTGTGGATGTTTTTACATCATACTCATTTTTTTTTAATTATTTAATTTATGTTATTGATATTCCCTCTTTAGATCTGACATCTCTACAGCACATCCCTGTTGTAGAGCTCATTGATCATCAAGAACCTCCAGCCTCTGAAGTCCTCCCTGCTGTAGAAGAACAACTGGAGCAGAACGTCCTCGAACATCAGGACGTCCACTCTCCAGTTAGTTTGATCAAAGAGGACAAAGTGGAAGAGCTGGACAAGGGTAAATTTACTAACATAATCCAGTTCTCACTTTCCCAGTAAAACAAATCGGTTTACATTATTTATTTATTCATTTCCATTTATTTATAATTTAAGTATGCAATGTTTATTAATATTATTGGTATTCCCCACTTTAGATCAGACTGTAGAGATCCATGATGTTTATGAAGCTCCAGCTTCTGAAGTCCTCATCACAAACGAGGAACAGTTGGAGCAGGATGTCCTCAAACCTCAGGACGTCCACAGTCCAGTTAGTTCCTCCAAAGATGACAAAGCTGAAGAACTGGACGAGGGTAAATTTACTGCCTTAATCTAAAACATAAATCGCACACATTCTCACATTCCCAGTTTTTCTTTAAAAGCTCCCCTAAATGCAGAACCACTCTAATTTGAGTATGCAATATTTCATTATCTGATTTGATTCACATTATTGCTATTCCCCTCTTTAGATCAGACTTCTCTACAGGAAAATGTAGAGATCTGTGATCTTGGAGAAGCTCCAGCTTCTGAAGTCCTCATCACTGCTGATGAACAGATGGAGCAGGATGTCCTCAAACCTCAGGACATCCACACTCCAGTTCATTCCTCCAAAGATGACAAAGCTGAAGAGCTTGACGAGGGTAAATTTAGTACCATAATCTAAAACATAAACCACACACATTCCCAGTTTTTCAAAAGCTCCCCTAAATGCAGAACCACTCTAATTTGAGTATGCAATATTTCATGATTCATATTATTGCTATTCCCCTTTTAGATCAGACTTCTTTACATCAAAATATAGAGATTCGTGATCTTGGAGAAGCTCCAGTCTCTGAAGTCCTCCCCACTTCTGAGGAACAGCTGGAGCAACCTCAGGACATCTCCATTGAAGATGATGAAGCTGAAGGATCGGACGATCCTCAAATGCAAACTGGGTGTGTTTTGCCTCAGAGCAACCATGCATTTGTGTTGTGTTTTGCTTTCTTTTTATTCTTCATTTATTCTTCATTCATTTATTCATTTATTATCATTAATCGTTTTATCATTTTATTATTCCATTTAATCATATAATCATTTATAATAATCATTATAGTCATTTATGTATTCATTTTATTGACTCATTAATTGATTAGTCATTTATATTATATTATATTATAGTTGTTTTTTTTATATATTTTTTCCATTGTTGTTTAGTCTTAAGACTGTGTAGCTTCAAGGGCTATTTGTTTTCATGAATAAGAGATACAAGGGAATGTTTATAGAAACTCAAGGTTTATGGGATGTTGTTGTGAATCAGTTTGGTATAATAATACTTGTTGGATTTGTGTTCTTCAGGCGAAGTCTGAGCATTGAGACATGCACAACTAAGACTATTCAATAAGCACCTTTTTATCATCATTACTTCATCTCCTGCTTCTGCTCTTCACTTTCATTGGCTTTTTCCTCAGTCAACTTCTTGGCTGATAGAAGACTGTTAATAGTGTTTTGGGTATTTTGGGTACCAGACAAGACCTCCTGTTAACAGGGTTTGGGGTATTAAACCTCTCTGCTGACGAGTTGTTCTGATAGATTTTCTGACAGGATCTGGCGTCCGGGGCTGGATCTTAATTGTCTAGGCATGGAGACAGCGATCTAACAAAGTGGAGGAGCCAGACAACAGTAAGAATAATAAATACATGAAAATCAGAAAATGTAATTATGAATTACAAAATGCATGAAAAATTTGTTGTTTATCTTTTAATAGGCCACATTTTCGGGCAATACGAATTTGGCCACAAGCTGGGTAAGGGAGGCTATGGCTATGTGCATGCAGGAACTTGATGCACGGATGGCCTGAAGGTTACTTCCTCGTTATTTACTAACAAAACTTTCCATACCTTTTCAGTATGCATGACTGGAATGATTTCTGTGCACATGCAATTGCTAATTCTTTGTTTTGTCAATCAGGTGGCTGTGAAAATTGCTGACAAGACACCAGATATGCCATACATCAGAGTTGTAAGTATCTTGCGTCACTGTTTTCAGCTTCTAACATCTCATAAACAAGTGTTATTTGACTAAATTGGCCCCTAACAGAAAACCTTGTAATAGGAGTCAAATGGTGTAACTGGTTACACCACTTGACAATTCGATTTAAAATCAAATTTGACAGGTACTATAATGGACACCTATGTAAGTACATGGCCTTGGTGTGAATATTTCAAAAGCAATTTTTAAAGTTAATACTCATTTTTATAATATTGATGTATTATCAATGTATTCCTGAGGTTTGACATGTATACCTAAGAATACCTGACCATACCTTAAAAATGTCAAATTATCTCACATTTTAAAGAGAGTTACTAACCTTTACATGCAGCAGTTAGTATCACCAGAGGTCCTTCTCTGTGATATAATATCCTGTCACATGATAGTCTTGCGAAATATTAACAAAATGACTCCTTGAATGGTGGTTACACCACCTTGACACTTCAGGAATTTGATTTGACTGACATAATTCCTCAAAATAATTATAATATTCAGAACAGTAGTGCTCCATTTACTTTCATTTACTGTTAAATGGTACTAATGTAAGATTATGCCAAACTATCTGATGTTTTACTGAGAATTTTTACCTTTGTTAAACAAGATCAATTATTTGGTACAAAGTTTTTACAGTTACACCACATTGACATTTTTGCAATCATCCCCCAAATATTATCTCAAAATGAATTAAAACCAGAAAATGTAGACTTGGTCTATAAAAAAGAGAATGTATGCAATTATTTTGAACATTTATTTTGAAATTTTAACCCTTTTAAATTTAGTTAAACCATATGGACATAAAAAAGTTGCAACACGTCATTGAACCATTTATGTTAATCTGAGAAAGTACCTCCATCTAAGTATCATATATTCTTTCTTTCAGCCTGGTCATCCCAAACGCCTCCCCATAGAGATTGGCCTGACACTCATAGCCAATCAGGGCCCCAGCGTGCCACAGATAATCAAACTCCTGGACTGGCAGGATGACCCGAACCACTACGTCATGGTCTTGGAGCGGCCCATGCCTAACATAAGCATGTTTCATTTTGTGAAGCACCGACGAAGCCTCAATGAGAAGATGGCATGACATGTTATGTGGCAGGTCATTCATGCCCCTAACATCTGCTGTGAGCATAGCGTCTTCCATCGTGATATAAAATTGGAGAACCTCCTGGAGAATCCGGACACGTTGGAAGTCAAGTTGATCGACTTCGGATGTGGCACACTCATGAGGGACTCCGCCTATTTGCCCTTTAATAGTACATTTGATGATTTGCAAGTGGGCTGTTTAGCTCACCAAAGCTCATGCTGCTGCAGAATTGCATTAAAAGGTCATGAAACCCCCCGTTTTAACACTCCTTAGCTCTCACCACAATTTTAAAAAAATGCTGCAAAAGTGGGCGTGGTGCACTGCGAAGCGGAGGGGGAAGAGGGGAGAGAGTGAACTTCGGGTTCAGACTGTTTAGACAGTTTCATTTCGCAGAACCTGATTTTACCAAGTATGACATGTTCCTGGGTCAACATCTTTGTTGACCCTGGAACAACATTGTGATTAACCAATCAGATTTGAAAAAACAGTTTATAGTTTTTGTGAAGTTTAGGCTTACAATCAGTGTTTGGTGCTTGTACATCAGTGTTATTCATCTATCATTTCCTCTAATTTTAGGGATTACTCATGGGTAAGGTTAGGTTTAGGTGTAGGGATGTGGTCAAGATTACATTTTTGGATTAAAATGTTGTTCCAGGGTCAACAAAATATGTTGACCCAGGAACACATCTAACTCAGCAAAATCAGGACGTGCGTTTCATTTCACTCCCATTGAGATAACAACATAAATAAAGGCACAGCCATTTGCACTCTGCATCGAAAACATATGAACCCGTTGTTGCGCCTCTATTAACTTTTAAGGCTTATTTTTCGGCGTTTAATCCTTTTGATGGGTTGCGTCAAGGAGCTGTAAAAACCGCTGTTACACTCACTAACGTTATATGAATTAATTGCATCTCTTCCGCAAAAAAACAAAAAACAAAAAAAAAACACTGTCCTTCGATCCATGAACGTTTCTCTCAGTTAATATGCGCAATCTGAATAATTATGAGACACCAGCGCGTCATCAAAGTACTATAGTCCGTTGCCACGTCACAAACTGTGACGTCAGCACAATGTAGATTTTAAACCTGGAAGATGAAAATAGCACAAAAAAGTTCAAAATTAACCAGTTTTCTCCAACAATTAAAATGAACTGATGCTAACATTGTCATCTATGATGTACAACACAAACACCTCTGCTAAAATCTCAGAAAAAGTAGTCCAGGGTTTCATGAACCTTTAAATATTACAATCTCTTCCCTTTAGGCACAGAAATGTTCTATCCACCAGAGTTCAATGTCGACGGCAGGTACCACACAAAGCCGGCGACAGTTTGGTCATTAGGGACGCTGCTGTTTGTGATGGTGTATGGGTATTACCCGGATGACGAAGATGTGCACAGGATCAGTAAGAACGACTGGTCCAAAACTGACCTGTCACAAGGTGGGATCTTCATTTTTTTTGACAATTTGAATTCTAAATTGAATTCTGAAAGCATGCAATCTAACTATAAAAGGTGTAACATATAAGTTAATAATCAACTCTCTCGTTGTTTTTGAACAGAATGCTGTCGGATGATTCACGATTGTCTGCAGACTTATCCGCAGCGGAGACTTATTCTGGAGGAGATGCAGCTCCATGACTGGTTTATGGAAAGATTAGAGACTAAGATTGGCTAAATGTTTGTTTATACAATCATATCAAATTAAATTTGCTCTACATGTAATGTATTTAGATAAATATCACTAATTTATGTTTTCTTTCAGGTCGTGGAGTAACAAAAAACAACTCCATGTCGTGGCAGATCGTCTTTCCATCCCTCCATTTTGGACTTGGTGCCTTGAAGCAGCATTATTTATAATTTGTTTTAGATATATGTATTAATTATTAAGATATTTGTGTTTATATTAACATATTTATGCATATGTTATATTCGCAGAGAGTGAATGTAAATTGTACATCTTTCATTCTCCTGACTGCTGTAATGAGTCTATGTATGTATATATTAAAAAATAAAAAATGAACAAAAAGTTTCCAATTAACCACTATACACTCATCCATGACACCAACAAAATAAATGATGTTCACTTCACACAAAAACACATCACATGTTAGCTTCACAAAATTTTTTAACTGTAGTAAGTAAATATATAGTTAATAAAGTTTCATTAGTTAATGTTGTATTCACTAACATAAATATACAAAGAACAATACATTTATTACGGTATTTATTTATCTTTGGTAATGTTAGTTAATGACAATACAGTCGTTTACTGTTAGTTCATGTTAATTCACAGTGCAACTAATGCTAACAAGAGGAACTTTTGAATTTAATAATGCATTAGTAAATGCTGAAATTAACTAAGATTAATAAATGCTGTAGAAGTATTGTTCATTCTTAGTTCATGCTAAAGAAAGTAGTTAACTAATGTTAACTAATGAACCTTATTGTAAATTGTTACCATTCGCACTGTAAAAAAATGTTCACTCAATTTTAATTTAGTATCTTTTTGCTTTGACTCAGTTAAGTTGTATTTGCTTAATATTCTAAGTGCTTTCAACTTAAGAAGTTCAGTTATCACATCACTTCATAGTTGTCCCAACTACTTATTTCATATACACTCTTAAATACAAAGGTGCTTCACGATGCCATAGAAGAACGATTTTGTTTAAATGGTTCCATTTAAACAAAAGAACCTTTAACATCTGAAGAACCTTTCTGTTTCACAAAAGGTTCTTTGTGGTGAAAGAAGGTTCTTCAGATTATAAAAAGGGAAGAAAGAGATGGTTCTTTAAAGAACCTTTGACTGAATGGTTCTTTGTGGAACCAAAAATGGTTCTTCTACAGCATTGCTTTTAAAGCACCTTTATTTTTAAGAGTGTAGCCTGGACTTGCAAATTGAAATAGGTTAACTTACATTTTCAAGTTATCTGTATTATCGCGCCCAATCTTATGAGAAAAACAAAGGTCTAAAATGGTCACGAGAAATGATATTTTAACTCATATTAGACTCTTTAACATCACGGCTGGTTAGGACGCAGTCTTAAGCACAAGAATTTAGTCTGAGTTTATGAATTGCAGGAGCATAAGAAATTGCTAGCTCATTTTATTTTAAATACTGGATAATAGCCTGATTTCTAAGCATGATAATAATTAAATAAAACACATGCATTTAATAGAAGGACCAGACTGCTTTCTTGAAAATAAATGAGCTACTTCGTGCATTTGTTCTCGATAAATGAAACAGAGAAACCGTTTTGTTAAAATCCATGAAATTTGTATATTTTACATGTTATTTATTTTTTTCCACAGGTGATCAGAGGATCACAGATACAAATTTTGCTTTCTCCACATCTGAGATATAAGCTAACGCACCAGTTTGTACAACTTTAGAATATCCCAAAGGGTTTAGAATAAAAATAATCAGATAGAATTGTGTATAAAGTACATTCAGAATGTTTGACCAATTCAACATCTTAAATGAGTCATAATAGAAAAACATTCACACATAATATCTGTGAACAGGATACACAATCAACATAATTTTTCCTAGAATCAAGTCCAGTCATCTCTTTAACATTTCACAGAAATTGAATAAAATAAATGATCATATGAATCAGTAGACTGGCTTCTAATGAAATCTAAATTGAAAACATTCATTGTGTCATTGCCATGCACCATTGCAAGTAGTCGACGTTTAACACTACAGATGCTTGCATTTTACAGACATGAGGTTTTGTTCAAGGAGCTGGGATTATTTTACTTTAGACAAGAAAAAAAATAAAATATCATTGTCACAAAAATCGTTACATCTGGAGGCTTTTGTTTTATTTCTCTGATTTTCAGTAGATGATTTTAAGATCACTTCAATGCCCGCTGATGTCTCCGTTTATGTGGTTTATGACTCAAACCAAAGTTCATTGACTGTCGCCCACAGGCGGATTCCGTGCGGAACTCCGGCGGCCTCTGCCGGTCAGAGCGGGTAGTGCGGCACGCTGATGTGCTGGTGGAAGGCGCCGTGGTGAGCTCCGTACAGCAGCTCCGTGGACGCCCCGCTCAGGCCCGTGCACAGCGGCTCATGGTTGCTCAGGACAGTGGACAGATATTTGGCCTCTTCTGTGAGTCTTTTCACCTCTTTCCTGAGCGCTGCGTTCTCCTTCTCCAAACTTTCGCTCTCCTACAGCACAAACAACACAGAAAATACATTTAATAAGCTCCAGAAGTCAGTAGATTATGATAACGGAGTGTCTATTTACACTAAGCAGAATATCCTGATATTGTAACACAGTGTAAACAGAATCTATAGCTATTTACACTCAGTGCAAATAGCTGCTGCCTTATGACAATGTACATTTTCTGAAGAGTATGTCAGTATATACATTCCGCAGCTTCGTCCTCTAGAGGTCCTCACAGTTACAAAATACGCAAAATATATACACAATAATCCATAAGCATGGATTACATCAATTTCTACAGCACTTATGGGCGTTTTATAGTCCTGGGTTAGTAATTAATCCTGGGTATTGAGTATTCAGGAGTTCATACTGTACATTTGTTAACGGTTAACGTTCCTATTTACATATTTATGAGGTCAATCACGTTAATTGGTGGAACAGGCAAGCAGCCTAGTATTATAACTACTTAACCGATTGTGAAAATATTTGTCATAACTGTTTGATAACTCTTAAAGATAACAGTGTATTAAATATTCTGTGATGATAAAGAGAATATGAATAATTAATGAGATTAGAATGGTTTGGTTTGTGATTGGTTGTCTGTTGCTAAACAACTGACTGTAAATCCGTTAACGTTCCTCATTACATATTAATGACGTTAATAACGCTGAATGGCCAAACAGGCACGCAACCTATTTTAATAACTGGTTTAATGATGCAATTGTGAATATGTTTTCCATAATTGTATTTTTTTCTTTCAGACAGACGCTGAAACAAGGGCGTGGAATTTTCTGTGACTGTACAGATCTTATGAATAATTTATGAGGTAGGAACCGTTTGGTTTATGATTGGTCGTTTGCTCTCTGTACATTTGTAAATGTGTTACCATTCTTATTTACATTTTTATGAGGTCAGTACAGTTTGATTGGTTGAACAGGCATGCAACCTATTTATATTATAACTGCTTATCCAGTTGGGAAAATGATTATTTTTCTTTCAGACGCTGAAACAAAATCATGCAAAGTATTTTTACTGTCAAAGCTTCTGAATAATTAATAAGGTAGCTACTGATTGGTTGCCTGTTGCTAAACAGACTGTTAACCTAAGGTTTGTCATAGTATGTAAAATATTTATAAAATGCCCGTTTTTATTTGTATTGCACTTTTCACAATGCATATTGTTTCAAGACAGCTTAAAAGAAAATAACACATCACAAACGCAAAGGAAACCCCCCCATTTCTAAAACAAATGAGGAAGAATCCAAGACTCATCTCCATTGGCCTCTGACGGGCACAAATCTGCATAAATGTCCACAGGTAAAATTTAAACTAGCTATTTGTTTAATAATAACGGTCTAGAAATAGATTAGGCCATTATTTTTAGGTGCTCTAGGGGGTCATGTTGGTTCCCGCTCAGCAACGTCACCAACCTGCGTTCTGCAGATCAACTAGCCGCTCCGCTGCCTTCCAGTCACTCTAGGGTAAAACCCTTCTGACAAGCGTCATTCAACTTTATCTGCCCACGGCCCATAGCGACACCTTACCAGAAATGACAGCTGAACACTCCCCTCGTCGGCCCACGTTTCTCAGGCAGGCCTCAACCAAAAAACACGCCACGAGAAGACACTACAGGAAACGTGTCATACGGAGGGAAATTTCAGCTTCCTGTTTATCAAGCATAGCCGTGAAGAGCGAAACCACATACTACACTGAACACAGAACAGTGAGTCTCCCTTACACAGAATGGGTACATGAGTTTTCTCCATAACATATTTAACGTTGGACTTGCGTTTTTGTTTGTCAGGAGCAGATTATGAATTTATGATTCATAATCATTTCATTAGATTATTATAATTAATCTTAAATTAGATACAGTTAATCTGGATAATGACATAAGTGCATTTACACCAGAACTGAAAAACCAATTGTTGTAGAAACAATTTTTACTCAGAAACTGCTAGTAAATTTCACAATTAATTATAAAGAAATGGCAAGTAACACACTGAATTAAGCGTTCAATTTTGAAGTAGAAAGACTAAAATAATATTTTCTTGTTAAATGTACTATTAAATGTGATATTAAGCATTATCAATGTAAATGCTCTAAATATTCATATCTGCTGATGTGTGACCTATATGTGCATTTCTCAAAAACTGCAACCTCAAAATCAAAATGATATGCGGTTCCTGGTAAGTGGTATGTGCCTGTCGGGACAGCATCTCCCACTCTGCGTTTAACCGGTCGAGTTCAGGGGAACTCGCATGAGGTCAGTGTGTGTGTGTACGCGTGTGTGTGTGTGTGTTATCAGATCACTGATGCTGAGAACTGCAGCGGGGGCTGTCGGGACTAAGTCTGACAGCAGGTCAAGTAGCTAATGAAACAACTCTCTTCCTGAGACAAAACTACTTATCAGTTTCCTTTGACATCTGTGTGTTTTCTGTGAATCAGGTCAGATCTCATTCTCAAGCAGAATCCATTCAGTAGATCACTGAATCATACCAGTCACTGGAGTTTACCCCCAAATTGCATATATAAGTGCATTATAAGCCCAGACACTCTCAGGAAAAAGGTACAAAAGCTGTCAGTGGGGCAGTACTATTTCAAAAAGTACCTTTTAGGTATTAATATGTACACTTCAGCTAATAATAATGTCTCTTTAAGATACCAGTATGGATCCTTTAGGTACAAAAGTACGTTTTGAAAAGGTACCGCCCCAGTGACAGCTTTTGTACCTTTTTTCTGAGAGTGAAGTGTGCTTCGTTTTTTAACGTTATCGCACGTGTACAGTTGAACGCACAGCTTTATTTCATAGCGTATGCACACTAGAAAGATTCATCCTTATTTAGTGTCTATGCTTTTTCTCTCCTAAATGTCTAAAAATGTCTTTATTTTTATTTTATCTTAATTTTTTAAAGTCGCAGGTATCTTTTTAGTCTCCTCACACAAGAGTTCGTCAGTGCGATGTTTTTGATGTTTTTGCCGTCTTAGGTAGTTGGTCTTGTTCTGTCTCTTCTGTTTTTTTTCCAACTGTGTAGACAAATTAACTAGTGCAAAAAAATGTAAAGCGCATGTTTGAGCTGTGCGTATATTGTAGAAAAATCGGGCTGAGCACATACAATATGTATGGAAGGCCGACGGGGCCAAAAGTCTTTAATCGAAACGCATTTTTTCTTTTTGGTAGTTAATTTTTTTAAACTGCCGTCTTAGGTAGTTGGTCTTGTTCTGTCTCTTCTGTTTCTTTTCCAACTGTGTGGACAATTAATTAGTGCATAAAAATTCAATGCACATGCGCCAGCTGCGTGTATATCGGGCTGAGTGCATACAATATGTATGGCAGGCCGACAGGGCCAAAAGTCTTTAATCGGAATGCATGAAATTTAACTGCGTCAACACGCACTGTTCATTTGCATTTTAGGTACCAGTATGGATCCTTTAGGTACAATAGTGAAACTTTTACAAAGGTACCTCCCCAGTGACAGCTTTTGTACCTTTTTTCTGAGAGTGACGTGTGCTTCGTTTTTTAACGTTATTGCGCACGTACAGTTGAACGCACAACTTTATTTCATAGTGTATCCACACTAGAAAGATTCATCCTTATTTAGTGTCTGTGCTTTTTCTCTCCTAAGTGTCTAAAAATGTCTATTTTTATTTTATCTTTATTTTTTAAACTAGAGTCGCAGGTATCTTTTTAGTCTCCTTACACGAGAGTTCGTCAACGCGAACGTCTGATGTTTTTGCTGTCTTAGGTAGTTGGTCTTGTTCTGTCTCTTCTGTTTCTTTTCCAACTGTGTGGACAAATTAACTAGTGCAAAAAAAATGTAAAGCGCATGTTCGAGTTGCGCATATATTGTAGAAAAATCGGGCTGAGCACATACAGTATGTATGGAAGGCCGACGGGGCCAAAAGTCTTTAATCGGAATGCATGAAATTGAACTGTCTCAACACGCACGGTCCGTTCGCGTTTTAGGTACCAGTATGGATCCTTTAGATACAAACTTTTGAAAAGATACCTCCCCAGTGACAGCTTCTGTACCTTTTTTTCTGAGAGTGAAGTATACTTTGTTTTTTAACGTTAGCGTACACGTACAGTTGAACGCACAACTTTATTTCATAGGGTATGCACACTAGAAAGATTCATTTTCATTTAGTAGCCTTTTCTCTCCATAATGTCTAACAATCTAAAATTTTTAAAGCTAGAGTCGTGAGTATCTTTTAATTTTCTCACACAAGTGTTCATCAACATGGATATCTAATGTTTTTGCTGTCTTTGGTAGTTTGTTGTTGGTCTTGTTCTGCCTATTTCCGTTTCTTTTCCAACTGTGTGGATAATTAATAAGTGCATAAATATTCAATGCACATGCGCCAGCTGCATGTATATTGTAGAAAAATCGGGCTGAGCACATACAATATGTATGGAAGGCCAACATGGCCAAAAGTCTTTAATCGGAACACATGAAATTCAACTGCGTCAACACCAGAGGTCGCGTTAACCAAAAATTCTCCGGAATTTTTTAATCAGTGATGGAAAATCTGAAGGCCGTCCGTCATTTTGACAGATTACACTGAGGGTGATCTATTGTAGATTGCAGCTGCAATCCCACCCCTGTCCAGTTGGTGGCGAGTGCACTCCAGTCTGGCAGCAGAACAGGGGATACAGAACAAAAACGAAACTGTCAAGAATGTTTTCCTATGTGTTTGATAACGCACAGGTGAGTACACAAAAGCTACAACGATCTATCACGCCACATTAAAGAGTGCCAAAACGGTATTTATTGCTTGAATTTCCTAATGAAATGGACAGAATTTGAAATCTGAGACTTTGTTTCATATCAAAAGTAACACAAAGCCTAGCCTATTGCTATTTATTGGAAGGAAGACGCACTACGCACTGTTCATTCATCAGCTGAAAACAGCATAGAACAAAATATTGATTCTGATTTAAGAATCAATATTGGTTCATTAAAATGAGAATATATTAAAATCGAGAAATCTATATATATATTTTTTTACCAAGCGTATTTTGTTTTTAAACACTACGGTGTCGTCCTGTAGGTTCATGATTAAAAATTTTATTAAAATGTTGGGTAATAATAGATTACGACAGAATTTTTATGACCCTGTCCGTCAAAATGACGGACAATGTTAAAGTCTAGCGCAACCTCTGGTCAACACACACATACAGCTGAACGCGCACAACCTTATTTTATAGCGCATGCACACTAGAAAGATTCATTCTTATTTAGTGTCTATGCCTAATGTCTGACAATGTCTTTGGAATTTTTTAAACTAAAGTCACAGGTATCTTTTCATCTCCTCACACAAGCGTTTATCAACGCGGATGTCTAATCTTTTTGCCGTCTTCTGTAGTTTGATGTTGGTCTTGTTCTGTCTCTTCATTTCCAACTGTGCGGACGAATTAATTAGTGCCAAAAAATTAAAAGCGCATATGCAAGCTGCACGTATATAGTAGAAAAATTGGGCTGCACGTGTAAAATATGTATGGAAGGCCGACGGGGCCAAAAGTCTTTAATTGGAACACATGAAATTTAACTGTGTCAACACACACCGTTTTTCACGTTAATGTGCCAATTTTGAACGTTTTGGATGTTAAGACACGCATTCTGGTGGTGTTAAGGTGTCAGTTTTAATCTATATTTTACTGAGGTATATGTTGAGATTCAAGGTACATAATAGTACCTAAAGTGTACACATTAGTACTTTTTGAACGGGTACCACTTAAGTTTTGTACTTTTTTTCTGTGAGTGTAGAAGCCTGTTGTATTTGAAGGCAAAGCTCACTCCAAAATTTAAATTCACCCTCATTTTGTTCCAAATCAGAAAGAAGAAATTTAGATTAATCACATGCAACAGCCATGGCTGACACTAAAAATGACAAAAACCTCAACCTGATCTCATGACAAAAAAGTACCTGTGGAAACTTTTTCGCAAGACACTAAATACGTATCGCCATGTAAGTTTTGTGACATATCTAATGTAAAAATGTCCACTTAGTGGTGCTAAAACAGTGTTCGTTTTTTTTCCCAGGAACTGATTAACGTACATATGGTACGTTTTGCTGTGACGTAGGTTTTGTACGTGTCACCGCAGTTCTGACTTGAAATGTCCTTTGTGTGGCGCTATAACTCTAACGCTTTGTGATGTTTTAAAATAACGTACCATCTGCACTACACCTAAACCTACCTGATTGTATGAATAAAAGCGAATGTGGCATAAAAAATGCAATCGCAAGCATGCCGTTTTAGCTTGTTTTTCGGTATCTCATCTTTCAACTCTTTCATCACGAGTCATGTTTTTTCATGGGATTTGTACCCAAGGATTTCACATCCCAAGTCCAATTCCACGCCAGCTGAGCTACTGAGCAAGCTTGTTACATCCGAAAAGCGAAACATATGGAGCTGTAATGATAGCTTTGTATGAAAACGATTACAAATGTTGGAAACTGCAGTGATATGTATTAATTGGTACGTTTTTTGCATCTTGCGAAAAAGTTCATACAGGTACGTTTTTGTCATGAGATTAGGTAGAAAAAACTACTTAAAAGCAGTATATTTAATTTTTGACAGGAATGAAAACAAGGCTCTGAGGGTTATAAGTACAGAGCATTTAATGGACTGTACTGTTGTTTAACGACATTGTTTAGCTGATGAAATGTCATTCCAAAAATAACTTTCAGTAGACAAAAAATGCCATGAAACAGTTATGAAAATTATATAATTTTGGACCTTTATACAGTGCATGCAGTCTGTAAATCTGTCGTTCACAGCCACATTTTTATCCAAGTCACCATTCAATATGGTCTTCTCAATAAATCTTCTAAAGCCATCATCTGAAGTCTTCATTCAATGATTATCTCCTCTCAGCCACAGCTTTCAAATCTCATATTTTCATATACTCATTTTCAAACCGTGTTTGATGTCTCACAGGTGTCACAACTGAACGTGACATGCAAAATCTGACTGCAGCAGCATGAATTTAATTAGTTTGTTTTGCATTCGACATTAGAGTAAATGATCACAGAACTTACATTTTTGGGTGAACTATATGTTTAAATCAATCATGCACTGTTAAAAATAAAGGTTCTTTACTGGCATCGATGGTTCCATTTAGAACCTTTAACACCAATGGAACCATTTCATTCCACAAAACGTTCTTTAAAGTAATAAAACATTCTTTAGATTATTAAAATGACCTTCACAGTAAGAAAAATGGCCCTTTTAGGAAATGTTTTTTGAAAGGTTCTTTGGGAAACCAAAAATGGTTTTCTACAGCATTGCTTTGAAAACCCCCTGTTGGAAACTTATTTTTTAAGACTGTAGGATCTATTCTTGTAGTTGATGAAAAGATGAGCATAACTGTACAGGGTCTGTTCTGTCGAGTCCTTGGAACAGAGTGTGCAATGATCAGAGGAGTGAAAGGACATGAGTAATACCAGAGGGAAACACCCATATAACACAGATGCTGAATGAAAGTGATAAAGGGTTTTGGCTTTGACTAAGAGCCAAATGCAATCCAAACGGTTTGACGACTGTTAGACAGGCGTGTCCTCGAATTCAGAGTGCAGGAATTGAATGCACGAATGCAAAGCATTGCATTTCTGTAAGAATCAGAATCATGCAGATTTTGAGGACTGTTGTTGTTGTTTTCTTGGTAAATTACAGAGAATTTACTAGGTGCACGGCCGCTCGATTCAGCTGAGCGTTTCACCCACGCGATGTAATTAATGCCAGAATCTGAAGCAAACAAGACCAGAGCCACAACAAGTGTGAAGCACGACAGAAGCCGTGACGCATCACCACATGGTCAGTTAAGCTTCATGTAAATACAGTCAATCAGTCGATCAGCATCACGCCTGTAACACAACTGGATGCAGCGATCTCTCATCGTGGATTTGTCTTCAGTCGTTTCTTAAAATGTTTACATGCTTGATTGTTTTCACTAGACATTGATTATTTTGTCTTCCTAAACCGTTTTAGGCTCTGTCAGTGCCTTCTGGTTGTTTTGAAGTCGCAGATTGCAGCACTAAACAATCCAAGTACATGGACTGTTTGTTTTCTCGCAGGTCAGTGGATGTTATCGGGTATCAGGTGTGTTATGATCAATGTATTTAGATGTTCTCACCAGGTGCAGACTGTCGGCTTTCTGCGTTTGTCTCATTCGGCTCTTCTGCGCCGCGATTCGGTTCTTCTCTCTCCTCATCACCTTCCTTACGTCGTCCGACGAACCCTAAAAACCAGCACACAGGAGTTCATGTGTACGTCAGCACAAAACTTGACTTCCCTGTTAAAAAAAACAGCATATGCTGGTAAGGTATGTTTTGAAGCATGGCAGCTGGTTTGAACTGGTTTATGTTCGTCCTTAGGACCAACTAAGGACCAGCTTCAATGCTTCAAAACATACCTAACCAGCATAAGCTGTTTTTTTCAACAGGGTTTTTAAATGTGAACACAACACTCTAAGAAAAACAGGTACAAAAGCTGTCACTGGGGCAGCACCCTTTCAAAAGGTGCACATTTGTACCTTATTTGTGTGCTTAAATGTACATATTAGTACCTAAATGGTACATATTTGTATCTGTCTTTCGAAAAGGTACCACTCACTTTTTTTGTTTAAAAGTGCATTTGCAACACATTTCACTAGATGTTTGCTCAGATCAAGTTTTTTTTGTCATACCAGAACAGTTTTCGGACCAGGATGTAGAGGCTAAAGGTCAAGTTAGTCCTCCAGGGCATCTGCAAGGGCAGTCTTCAAGTCTTTTAATTATTTGCTGTTTTTATAATTTTATTATTTGCTATATGTGACCCTGGACCACAAAAGCAGTCTTAAGTAGCAAGGGTAAATTGTATGGGTCAAAATGATCGATTTTTCTTTTATGCTCAAAATCATTAGGATATTAAGTAAAGATCATGTTCCATGAAAATATTTTGTAAATTTCCTACCATAAATGTATGAAAACTTCCATTGGAATGCATATGCATAATATGCATTGATAAGAACTTAATTTGGACAACTTTAAAGGTGATTTTCTCAATATTTAGATTTTTTTGCACCCTCAGAATTCAGATATTTAAATAGTTGTATCGCAGCCAAATATTGCCTATCCTAACAAACCATCCATCAATGGAAGGCTATTTTATTCGGCTTTCAGATGATTTATAATTCTTAGTTTAAAAAAAAAATGGACCCTTATAACTGGTTTTGTGGTCCATGGTCACACCTTAAATGTCGACTGGCATTAAATTACATACAAGATTATAGCCTAAACAATGACTAGTTAACATTATTTTCCATTTATATTTAAATTAAACATTTTGAGGATAAACTTATTGGAAATACATGCACCAATGAATCATGCACAATTTTCTTCATCATTATTATAGTATCTATTGTTATTTATTTTTTATTTTTATATTTTTAGTTCATTTTAATTTTAGTTTTAGCAGTTTTGTTATATATTTCATTTTAATATTTTTTTTTTAACATTCCGTTAGCACTTCACAATAATTATATATATTAACAAACATGAACGAACAATGAATACATTTATAACACTTTTTATTAATCTTTGTTAGTGTTAGTTACTAAAAATACAGTCGTTCATTGTTTGTTCATGTTAGTTCACAGTGCATTAACTAATGTTAACAA
This sequence comes from Cirrhinus mrigala, assembly GCA_036247105.1. Classification (NCBI taxonomy): domain Eukaryota; kingdom Metazoa; phylum Chordata; class Actinopteri; order Cypriniformes; family Cyprinidae; genus Cirrhinus; species Cirrhinus mrigala. The sequence continues at coordinate 31,004,016 of CM070026.1, read as the reverse complement.
ACACCACTTGTGATTGTAACAATGCATTAGTAAATGCTGAAATAAAAGCTTTAATTATTTCTACTTCCATGTTAGCTTTAATAACTTTTACTTTAATGACTTTAATGATTTATATTACGTTTTGACCAACTCTGGGTCAAATGAGGATACATTTTTAACCTAGTCCAACTATAGTCCATATTTGTGACTGTGGACCACAAAACCAGTCATAAGGGTCAATTTTGTGAAACTATCTGAAAAGATATTCACTATCTGAAAGCTGAATAAATAAGCTTAGCTTTCCACTGATGCATGGTTTGTTATGATAGGACAGTATTTGGCCAAGATACAACTATTTGAAAATCAAGAATCTGAGGGTGCAAAGAAATCAAAATATTGAGAAAATCGCCTTTAAAGTTGACCAAATGAAGTTCTTAGCAATGCATATTATTAATCAAAAATGAAGTTTTGATATATTTACAGTAGAAAATTTACAAAATATCTTCACGGAACATGATCTTTACTTAATATCCTAATG